>CM032228.1:207680000-208280000 GCA_019009955.1 Riptortus pedestris | reverse complement strand
TGTGTCCTCTCTTTTTTATGAAAAAATAGACTAAGGGGGAGTTTAGAGGAGGCCAAAAATAAAACTCATTCGTACGTTTTAGATAGATAGATAGATTTTATTTGCTAATATATACATATTTTAGCCTGATTCTGACCCATTTAGTGTTAGTAATCTTACTTATAATATACAAAATATATATAAGAACTAGTGATATAATATTAACCTACTATATAAAATAAAATAATGCATTTTTTTAAATTAAATAAATGTTTTTAAGTAGTACTTAAACTTCTAAAATTCTTTATAACTTAATCTGATTAGTACTATTTAACATCATATGTATTTCCTTTTATTTATATGTTTACTGTGACGTGTAAATTGACTTTTTAGGACATTTCTATATTATAGTGTTTCATTAACAAAATAACTGTATATACTATGTCGTTGCCTAGTTGCATACTGCTGAAGGGAACAAGTAAATCATGTTCAGTTTATGAATGTCCTCAATGTAAAGAATATTTTCCAGGGACATTAAGTCATCAATTGAGTTAAGTCATAACTCCTTCGTAAGTATCAGATACAAATAAGATTCTTGTCTCGTTGTCATAAAAATATCTATAAGTAATGTTGGGTACCGTTTTTCGAGCTATTGAATTAGAACGAAGATATCATTATCACTTTCAAATGAAATGCTGCCAAAATTTTTGTTTACTTTATGAAATAGGACTACAAGTCACGAAATGCCCACATCAAATTTTCAATTGCTATTCTTCCTTAGGGGCCCAGATCAGCCATGCCCAAACTCTTGTTAGAATTAAAAATTCACAGAAATATTTCGCGCAGTCTTAAAATATTTGAGTGGCAAAACAGCGGAAAGGCAGAATAGTATTTCAATGTTGATATCATTTTTCTTAGTAGGTGAAAAACATTGTACTCACCGAATTTGTGTAGAGTTTCAGAATGACCCAAGGATTATATTTATAAAGTCGTGATGCTTCCTACTTATGTTCAAAAATTTTAAGTTTCATCTTCCACTTATAAAAAGAACAAGAAAGTGTATAAAAAAAGGTTGAATGGTTATCTGAGTTACAAATATGTTTACTAAGTATTAGTGAATTCATTTGCTATTAAGAAGCAAACTAAATATATAGTGTCAGTTTGTAGTTAAATTTGGGGCTCAGGTTAGCCATGTGAGTTAAAGCGTTAACCTTTATCTCACAAGGTAAACCTAGAGTGGAGAGTTCGATTCTCCCCTGGGCAAAAGAATTTATTTTGTGACGAAATTCATTAAATAACATCCTGAAATCCCACCCTGGCTAGAAAAGGGTGGTAACCTGTAGATAACCCGTCCCAATTAGCCTGAGCTGCAAAAAGTGGACGTTAATAAATAATAATAATATTCTTCCTTATTTATTTATTATGTTTTACTTTAGGTCCTTCACGGTGCCCTTTTTATGGTTTTCCATAGTACCTTTGGTTTCAACTGAGACATAGCTGCTGGCGGTGGGAGTAGTAATAGGCCCCGTGTTGGAGTCCATTTGGAACGTGAGCAGGTATTTTAATTAGGAGTCGTGCAGCAATTAAACAATTAGCCATGTTCGTTATGTTCTGCCGAGAGATGTACCTTAGAGGGGCTACACACCGCCATCTTGTTACCATCTCTAACTCCTCTTTTCTCTCCGCAATCTCTCTAATCTCCTTAAAGTGTCTCCTGGGGGGAAGAAGGACTTTCCCACGCCTGCGCTAATCTAGGCTCGTTTTGCCGTCTTCTGTCATTTAAATATACTTTTATATTTTAATAAAATGATTGCCCTTGAATTGCCACTTTTAATCAAAAGTTGTACAGCGTCTTGATGACCGTTTTATATTATAATAATAAAATAATAAGCATGAGAAACTATGGCTGGCCTCTATCGTGCCGAATTCCGCAACATTAGGATTAATTTATTAATAGAGGTCCCAATAATTAGTGAGCTAACAACGTCTTACATCCTTATATTCATTCCCACACACATATTCATACCTACGAACGGTCAAATTAATGTGTTTTTTAACATAATGATATATTGGTACAATAGACCATAAAGAGCCAATCAACGCCAAAAACGTAATGTGGTCACCAAGTCGGTCCGGTAGTGTATGTAAAATTTCCTCAAATGTCCATCTATCATACTCAGAAGATGACGAAAATGAGCCCGTTCAAAACTATGTATGTATATATATATATATATATATTTGTCTGATGACGCTCTAGCAATTTGTGTTTGGTCATTAGCATACTCGATATTTAAAGATTTCATGTAAAACTAAAGTTCGTTAATGGCTGAAATCTGACCCAGTGCGAGGGAGGATTTAGTGGGGGTTTCGAAAATCCTTAATATCTCCGTTACTAAGCGTGAAATGGCAAAATTGTATAGAACCAATTTTATTGAAAATGTAATGTTATATAATTGTTGTTATGTAAGTTTTTTAGCAGATTTCCCTTAAGGGAAATCAGCTATTGAGGTCGTACTCATGACGCGATTTTTGAAAATTTTCTTCAAATGTCCATCGATTCTACCCAGGAGATGACGAAAATGAGGCCCGATCAAAACTGTATCTATATAGATAGATATATATATATATATATATATATATATATATATATATATATATTATATATATATATATATCTATATATTTGTCTGTTGCCGCTCTAGCGGGCGCAATTTTTGTTTGATCGTTACCAAAATTTATATTTAATCGTTTCATGTAAATAGAAAGATCAAGTTCGTTAATGGCTGAAATCGGACCAGTGGAAGGGGGGGTTTAGTGGGGAGGATTTTTGAAAATTCAAAATATCTTCGTTATTATGCGTCGGATCGAAAAATTGTGTTGAATAAATCTTATTGAAAATTAAATTTACAATACATATTGTTCTATACATTTATTCTGTATCTTGAATATTAACCGAGATATTTGCATTTGGTGTGTGTGGTCGGCAGGAGTCAGCTTTTTGGGACTTTCCGCCGAGAGCTATTGCGGCCGTTTCCGTAACTATTCGTCCCTCGTTAATAGGTTTAGAGATTCCTCACTAATGCTGTTATTAGAAGGCAGATTTCTCTATTGTAAAACCTCACGTGGGAAATCTGCTTAGTTTACGCAGCCCCTGCGTGACGGACTTTTTTATTTAATCCGTTTACATAATTTCGTTTATTACTATTTCAATAAATGTATGTTTTACTAAAAACTAAATACAACTTAAATAATAGTATTAAAACCACCAATTCCAACATTTCATGTCATTTTCGTAATAATAAGACCAGATCAAATAGTCAATGTTTTTATTTTCGGGCTGAGTTGTAAATCTTTTCTTCATAAAAAAAAAGAAAAAAAAAATCGTGCCATTCAACTTTACCTTGGCCAAAACGTTTCTTTCATAGCACCCTAATGTATCAATGGTTTTTGACAATTAAACATTTCATGAGGTCTCAAGTAATTTCTAAACTTACTGAATAAAACTTGAAGTGTTATATTATTCTAATTCAAAAGGTAAATCTTAAAGAATGTTAATGATCAGTGCATTGTTGTACCAGTAAATCATAACCGCACGATGAATTTTAAAAGTTTCCTCATCACTACAAGAAATAAGTCATGCATACTACCTAAAAGTAAAGCGTTATTCAGCAGTGAAATGAGTGAGGTACTTGTAAATGGGGGAGAAATTATGAAAGGGATTTTAAAATGAGTTATTTATTCAAGAGAAATTTCTAAATAAACGGTTACATTAAACTCTCTAACAAGTAGTTTTCAGTAATCTTCCTAAATTGTCTCTAGAGAAGAGTTTCCCGAGGCTTTCTAGGCATAATAACTTTTTTTTTGCCTCTATTCATCCAGACCCATTTCAAAGTTAATGTAATAATTGCAATTAAAGGTTTCTAATGTGTTATTATTTAAAAATGTTGAAAAGCCAGTAAATGTTCTTTCAAATTTTTAGCTTTTCCTTTCTGCAACTAAATTTTAGTACAATAAAGCCCTCCCCAACAAAAATAGTTCTACTTTTCATAATTCTATCCGTTTTATACCCGGTGTATTCAATCAAGTTTGTTTCACTAGAGAACATAACTTCATTTTAATTTCAAGTTGTGAATTATGTCTGCGAAGAGAAATATAATTATGTTATTTATTAACGATTACTCAATGGAAATAATGCTAATTTGGACGGGTTGTGATGTGGTTGTCTTCCTTTTTTAGACAAAGCTGGACTAAGGATTTTATTAGAAGATTTTCTGAGAGAATAATAAAACTAAGCAGTATTATAACATTAAAAAGTGACGAGTAAAAATCAGATTTCCCAAGAGCTTGAATCGTTCGGTGATCACTCAAAACGACTTAAAAAATTTCGGTTTTACACAAAGCTGAAAACTAAAAATAAAAAGCTTATATCTCTGTGAATATTCGAGATAGAGAAAAAATGAACAGGACAACACTTTTAGGAAATTCAATTTGCAACAGCATCGGTTGTTTGTAATGTTTCATCGGAATCATAATAACGGGCTGAATTTTCGATATTCCTCGTTTAAATCCCTCTCCTCCTGGTGCGATTTCAATCGTTAACAGACTTGAAATTTAGTTGTACATGAAACTCTTGGAAGTCTAGTTTGGTTACCTAAAATTACGACAGCACAAAATTAACAGAAAGAATATATATATACATATTTGAATTTTAATTGCTCACAATTTCGTTATATCCTAGGTAGGATCGATTGACTTTTATAGGAAATCGTGTCGTGACAACACCTACAAAAAATTTCCTTCGTTGGAAATATCCAAAAATAGGTACCGCATATATTGAAACATGTTCAGGTTGAATAAAAAAAAAAAAAAAAATTTCACTGAGTCGTAGAGATCTGTATACGGGAAGCAAGGGGCCACCGTCGGCATAAGACAAACCACAGTTCTAGGATAAGAAGAATTAATTATGGTCAATCAGTGATATAAGAAGATCTGAAAGTGCAATGCTCAGTTTAACTTTCATGAACTGGAAGTACTGACTTTTATTCCAGCCAGTTATGGCACAGATATCACATATTTTCACAGATTTGGCGGTAATCATCTTCACTATGAATAATAAATAAATAATGCACATATATAAATTAATCGATTTAATGACCAAGGACCAAGGATAAATCCACATATGCATAGCGCCTGCATATTCGAGCCGTATGCAGACCCTCATGACATTCCCTCAGCGAAGGTTTCCCGCTTTCTTAGTTAATTTTTACATTGATAGCTGATCTCTTTAATACGACGCTTTTCATTCCATGGCACGTGTGAAAAAGTCCGTCGCTCAGGGGTTGCGTAAACTAAGCAGATTTCCCACGCGAAGGTTTACAGTAGATAAATGTCATATAGATAACACAACCGTGATTATTAAGTGGATAAATACTAACGAAAATGAGAAATCGTTCAGTCACTTTACCTTTGAAGGAAGGAGTTCGTGACCACTTTAAAAGGTGTTCACATTTAAAATCCTTAAGATGGTTAGACATATCGTCAAAACTGTTAAGGATTAACTAACATTTGGGTGGAAGATTAAATGTTTTTTCATCATAAATACACAGTTGTCAGGGGGTTCCGAATATAGCATATTATCTAGAATGTTTGCTAATGAACCAGATGACTTTATTGATCTATGAGTAATAATATTTATTAGCAAAGACATTAGTGTACATGTAATGAAAATTGAAAATTTATTATGAACAATATTGGAGTGTGATATTAGGTGACATCAAAGCTTGATGAATAAATCGCTTAATTAGGACCGGATAGATGAAAAAAAATACAAACTGCCAACTAATATCAGAAAAATTTATGAGACAGAGATTATAGGAAACAAATTCGTGAATACTGATTAAATTAATTTATTTGATTATAAGGAGTATAACTGAAATATTTGCGAATCTATAATTCAACCCTGAGCTAAACCATAACTCTTCATGGTCTGGCTTTGGACAATAACTAGGAAACCACTGCGTTATTGTTGGGACTTGCATTATTTTAAACGACAATTTTTTATAGTAATTCCGTCAACCCAGTCTTACTTTTTTATATTGTTTTACTAATGACAAGAAACTAAGACTTTGTTCTCTTCATTGTTATAGTTTTTATTGGCATCAACAGAGGGGATCGCAGGCTCTGAAACCGCTATGTTCTTCCTTCATTTTAGCAGTTATTGCTAGTTTTGTTGGAGCGTTTCTTTAACTGTTCTTATTGTTTTTACACTTATATCTTATACATTAACGTGTCATCATTCAATATTAAAGCACATCATCCTCCAATTCAAGAGTTGACCTTCAGTTTTACACAATGTTCTCATGAGAGGTATAAAATCGGAACGCCTTGAGTCACTTGCGGCTTTCCTGTGTCATGCCCAAAGAGTTTTATTGGGTGTGAAGTGTCGGCTATAAAATCCGAGGCCGTATAACTCACTAAGTTCAAAGGTTCGGCATCCGAGAACTCATCTTAGCTGAGAATTAGAGGTAGTAAATAAGACAGAGGTTAGGAAAGAGAGATACCTTCCAGGGAATAGAGTGAGAGAGAGGGGAAGTGAGATAAGGTTCGTGAGATGAAGACATTCAGAAGCTAGTAGACAGAAAAAGTCTTAAGGTCGCCTATAAACCCTTTAGGAAGCCTAGGTTCTGCTCTTGCCCGCATCTTCAACGTCAGATTTATGTTCTCACTCTTTGCTCCTGCATATCCTTTGTATCTTTTATTTTCTACTTTAATACGAGATCTGTTTTTTATTGTCTGCCATTTTAAGCTTGGCACCTACTATATTTTTTAGAAATATATGTACTTGATTCAGACCTTCTCATTTTGAACTAATTAGTCACACTGTCTACAATCATCTAGTCGACATACAATATGGCATAGTTTAATGCAAGGAACCGGAAACTCTGGGAAAAATATAATATACCCTAACCATTTTTGCTTAAACTAATTACAAACATGAAAGTTTTCCTTTATTACCAGTCGTTAAACAGGTTACTTCATGAAATATTGAAATATTAATGACCGAGGTGTTAATTCATTGAAATCTTTCCTTTCAATCCGAGAGATTTGCAATAATAAAAAATTGTTCAAACTCCTAAATTCCTTATCCTTATGCATTTACATTGTACGGGTGGCCTGAGGAGGTGCAAACATTAATTGCAAAATGGTAAAGAGATTACTGTGTCTGAAGTGCTAATTAGCGAAGTCATTTATAGTTTAAATGTTCCTCGTTAAATTTATAAACAAGACCACCAACCATGATTAAAAATATGGATATATTTTGTAACCAACTGTTAAAGCTTGGACGTCTGGAAATCCTAATTACATAAGATTCCTTCTAAGGATTATTAATTGAATGTAAACAAATTATCTGCATCATGTGCAAAAATAATTTCAGAGTAAATGCTACTCCAAAAAGTCCATCATTTAGGACGTATCTAACTCTTTAATACATTTCGATACAAACATATTTCTATACCTCATAAATAATTTCAATTATCCCTCTATAAACTGTAAATTGTTTCAAAATCTAAATTGTGAATTTTGTTTTCACAAAGTTAAAGTTTCTTAGTGGCAGATAACTGCTTGTTACTGTTTTTGGCACTTATAACTATATAATTTTGGAAACAAGCTAAATCACAGAACATTTAGGATTGAAAAAATAAATTGAAAATAGATATTAAAAAAAAAAATTATTATGGTGATTCATACTTGATGCAATCTTGAATCTATTTTGTATCAATATTTTTTGTTGTATTAGATTTTTGTTTAACATTGTTGCTCTATTCTTTTTCTTTTCTTTTTAGGTATGTAAAGCTGTTGATCAATTTCCAGAAAGAGTAAGTACACACATCAAATAGACTAAGAACTGAAGTATTCTTAAAACACGTTTCTCGGTGTATTTATTTTTGACCACACTCCAGTGCCCTCGTCACATCTACTACTACGAATGTTCGAGAAAATTATAGCTATTTCTTCAGCTTATTCATTGTTCGGGTGTAATCCATTGTGCATGTTTATCAGTATAGACATAAGAGAGCATCTCAGAGTTTCAGCAATTAACAGAACAAGTGACAGTAAAACTAATTTGGCTTTTTTTATTATTAATATATTCCTTATTTGAGTAAAGTACATTTATCATTTTAAGACGACTCCTTAAGGCTAATAAATTCAGAATAACATAGAATAGAAATCACAATGTTTTGGAAGGCTATATTGTTACGAAAAAGATAAAGTTTATGTTTTTACAAAAAAATAGGCCATACAAGAAATGCTGTACTCATCATACTCCTCTGCTGACTAATAATGTCTTAAGTTAAGTAGACGAAAGTCGACTATTATAAACAATATTTTATGAAGAAATTTTGACATTTCATTCGTCCTTCGAGTAAGAATTCCACGACCATCAATGATAAAAAATTCTGATGTACTCACAACATGATTCTATTATTAAAGTAATCAAAATGTTTCATTTCAAGTGATATGAAATACTTCCGTGTCTCGGATCAAAACATGTCATAAAAATAATTTGTACATCTTTTTAAGATTAACAGAAACGGTTCTATACGAGTGGTTTATACCTCAAATAGATAGAGAGATATTCGATTTTGATCAAAAGGAAAGGTACATAACTGTATAGTACAACAGTTCTAAATATGAAATTTCTGCATTCTGAGGATAGTTGTTCTTGAGTCATGTATATGTACGACCAGTTTATTTTTTACATGATTACATACACCACCCGAAACTATTCACGAGTCCGGCATGCAAATTGCGTAAACTAAGATTTCCTATTCACTTGAATATGATACGCTGAAGATCTCATCTCACCATCTGTTCACTATTTCTCCCGCACCATGAAGCCAATGTAAATAGAAATAACTGAGGTATTTAAAGAATAAGTAAGTCGGACTAGGAGGAGTTGGGGTTCAGAAAGGCTAAAAACTAACAAAATGAAAATAGCTCGGCTAATATTCAAGATAGAGACAAATATGTTCATTGTAGCTGCTATTGGAAATTAAATTTGTAGTATGATTAGTTCTATACAATTTTCCGCTCCGAATTAAAATAACGGAGATATTCCGAATTTTCGAAATCCACCTCTACCTCCCCCCCACCCCTCCTCACACATGTCCAATTTCAGCCATTATCGAACTCGAACAAATATTTTGACAGTTAATGCGTTAACAGAAAATTATATATATATATATATATATATATATATATATATATATATGTGTGTGTGTGTGTGTGTGTGTGTCGAGCGCGTGCGTGCATACATGTAGACGTAGTTTTAAAGGGATCTAATTTTCATCATCTCCTGTCTAGACTCAATGGAAATTTGAAGAAAGTTTTCGAAAATCGCCTCATGGGTATTCAATAGCTGATTCCCTTAGGGGAAATCTACTAAACTTGCTTCTTTTACTTCGTATAAGGAATTAAAAATGAATTAGTTTCGACATATATAATAAAAATAGGTTCAAGTTTAGCCCTACTGAGTGAATGCGAAGACGTTCCTGAGGAATGATGATGATGTCCCTCTAACAAGGATAAGAAGGTTGTTTGTATAATAGGGTTATGCAGTTCGGACATGGTTTGGAGCGGAGAAACCTATCAGGGAACGCATCATCAGCTAGAATCACCTAATGATGACTAGTGATCAGCTGCTCTTTCATATCGAGGATTGCATAAGCCCTCCAATGCCCCGCCTAACTTAATAACCATTATACAAGCTTACCTAACTCCATTAACTTCGGACGAGAAAGGTATGCGAATCCCGAAAGGGAATTTCCGATACGTAATTTTACAGAACTAATTCCATAACAACTGAATCTTCTGGATAATTTATTGCTTCTTGCTGATTTCATACATATTCTTATAGGTTTGTTGTTGAAGTGAAAATTAATGCATATTAATTTTTAAATAAATAAAAAGTCCATCAAGGGTTCCGTAGATTCTATATATCTCCCATATAAGAGAAACCACCACAACCAGGAAATAGGAAAATTTAAGCTGGCAAATGAGTGCCTCAGTTACTTAATCTAAAAATTCCTTGAATATCAGTATATATCTAAGGGGTTCGCTGAAGGCTGAAAACAAAAAAATAATACAAATAACTCTCTTAATATTCCAGATACTTAAAAATATGTAGAACAGCAATTGTTGAACTTTGAATGTTTAACATAATTGACTAAGGAACATTTTTTGATGCGACTCATATTAACTGAGATATTTTGAATTTCCCCCTCTTTTAAGGGTAAATGGTCTAATTTCAGGAGTATGAGTTTCAGTCGAAGAAATTGTTTAATATCGAGTATGGTATTGGTCAAATAACCATTTTTATAAGATAGATGTTTCTCGATTTATGCGCAAATTGTTAGTATGAGATGAGTAGGAGTGGGGGGAGGTTTCTGAAAGAGGACAACTAAAAAATGCTAATTCCCTTAATATTCGGCAGAGCAAGATTTATAAAAAATTAAATTGCAACAAGATTAGTTGTATACATTTTTTTTTAATCTGACTCACAAGAACAAAGATAGTTCAATTTTCGATGTCTTGAAAAAAATCAATCTAATCTAGTTGTTTTACACACCATTTTTTATCCATTTTTTGATTTGGTATCTTATATTTTATTTATATTTTTAGTTATTACCCATTCCATTACGGAACAGATATCAAAATGTTAATCACAGAGTTCATTTATAGTATGTTTTATGTCAATAGTAAAAAAAAAAAGTACGTCATTTGTAGGTGTCCATATTCAAGTTGTACTTAATACCATTCCATGTTTTAATAAACAAGACTTACGGTATAAGTATAGGAAACCAAAGTTTTGTGGTTTATTTTTTTAATTGAATTTTATTATTACTCCTAGAAGCCCTAAACTCCCTTTATCTGTAATAAATACAGAATAAAAACATTGCAACTGATACCTATAAGCCTTGGGAATGATTAATCTTATAAATCTTAATACATTATTAAGTAGTTATTACTCATTAGCGCTGTGGAACAGATATAAAATGTTATTATCATTGTAGCTTTATAGTATGCTTTATGTAAATAATAAAAAAAAAGAACATTTTTTAAAGATTTAATGTGCAAGATTTATGCGCACTCTTATCGTTTGCTACAACTATTGAAACATTTGATTCTGCCTTCCAGCATTTTTTTTTTTTTAACATATCATTCTAGCCTAGATCTTTTGCTCGTCTTTTTGTATACAATTCCATGAATATATTACAATAGATTCTTTTTGAATGAAAAACAGAATTAAAAACCCTTTTTAACTCAACCCGTATTTGGCTCATTTCCAGAACAATTTTTGAAAAAGTACAAATACCAGTGACCTTGATTAATACTTCCTTCAAACTTCACCCCAATGTATAACCCATAACAATGTGGAATTCCAGCCTTGCACTTCCCTTTTTAATTGGCTTGCTGTCGTATAAAATGATTAATCAAAAATGTTGTTTGCCAATCTGTAAGAGAACAATGGTTCTAAGGGGACTGACGAGTCATTGATGATTGTTAGTGATTGTAGAAACAATCGTCAATATGAGCTCATTGCTCTATGGCAGGTCTCTTTGGAGTGGCAGATAGTCTGGAGGTGTTCCAACAAAGCGACGTCATCAATCATCAGAAAATTACCGCCCTATTGTCACGCTCTATCACAATACACAAACTCACAAGATTTTAATTAATTATTGTTCTAGCCCTGCCCCTTATCCTTTTAAGAGTTCTTGACCTCTTTTGCACACAGTCCAGTTACTTAATTAAACTCAACAAAAAATCTTGAATGTTATTTATGGTTACCATAAAATGTTCTTTTAATTCCTGGTTCACCTATTAATTGTTGCAACTTAAGATTACATTAGTTTTGTGGTAGCTATTATAAAACCTCAGTGGATATATATAGAGATGATGTAATTACTCAATTAAAGTTATATTTCCCAAAGCATAACTTAATACACAATATTCTAGTATGTAGTGAGTAATTATTTCTCAAAAACAAACTGAAAACTGGTGAAAAATGAAGAAATGCATAGTTACAAGTAAATTACAGTTCATAAACTATATTTACTTTGTAGTCCTTCAACCCCCCATTACTTCTACACCGCTGTGCTTTTAAGAAATTGTGAAAACTGATAATTGTTAAAACTATTTGTAAGACATGGCCACAGCTGCGAAGCTCCAAATAAATAAATAAATATTTGTAAAAAATAAAAAAAAAATAACAAATTATTTCAAGTAATTAATTTTATAAATCATGTGTGAGTTGTTTTTTAAGTTATTGTAAATTACTAGAAAGGTCAGGAATTCCCGTCAGTTTATAAAGCATGCAAGATCTATTTGTGCGATATCCCCACTACTCAAAGAACAGCAGGAAACAATAATTTGTGCAGTGGCCTTACTTGTAACCCCATATTACGAATATCGTTAAGCATTTACTGAACTTTTTATATCATGTGATTTACAAATAATTTATTTTGCTAGTGTTGAGAAAATATTTAATTCCACTTATATAGATGATATACAGTGCAACTTTAGAAAATCAAATTTTTAGCAAGGTTTTTATTTCAATTTGCATATTCTTATTTTTTTTAGGCACCCTAAAATATTTGAAAATTACAGAAAAAAATACTTTATGAATACAAAGGGAGAGGCAATTATTGTCTGAAATTGCAAATAAATAATTGAATAAAGCTGAGCAATGAGCTGTAAGGCGAATGGAGCGAACAGGTGGCAGATGTGGAACAATAGGCCCTACCCTTGTTTCATGGCTCTTTAATTAATTATTGTTCTCCAAATAAGGCCTTGCCGGGCCACATAGGTGCTCCCTGGTCTGGTCATCGACCCAGCTCTAGCCCTAGCTACTGTCCTTACATATTATATATATATTGTGCAGCTTCTGTAGAACTACCCAGGTACGAGTTCTTGCATAGATGATTTTCGTTATCTCTGTTATCAGCCTTGAAGGAGCTCTATGAGTAGACGTTTTTAATTCTTGCTTGAAAAAATGTATACCCATAAAAAGGGGATTTTATTTAATGAAAAATGTAGTGGGTAATAAATAAAGTTGCTCCGTTACTATTCCATGTACAAAAGATAAACCTTCCTTGTAAGCAATAAAACATTTACAAATTATAACAGAAAATGAGGTTTGGGCTCTATGTGGTCAGACATTTACAGTTTATGGCTTTACTAACGTTGAAATAAGTATATTTCGTTCTATTTATAGTGTAGTAGTAGTTATTGGACACTGTGTTATAGAAAATGGAATGTTTTTGATTTTCTAGATTTATTGCAATGTACGTATTTTTCTCATTTACATTTCATACAATGTAAAGTCTAGATACTGCTTTTTTTAAAGACTTTTTCTCTGATAAAGAATCCGTCATGCAGGGGCTGTAAAAACGTAGCAGATTTCCCAGGTGTTTGTATGACACACTGTGGAATGATCTTATCTTACCAGAAATTCTCTATTTCTAAGTGAAAGCCCGATGAGAAGAGGGTGGAAGGGGGGGGGGTTACTGACGGCTGTAAAGAAGGAGGTTCGAATAACTTGAATATTACTTTAGTTATGAAAAAATGCATAGAACAACAATTGTATATCATCAATAGTTTAACAAGATTGGATATCTAACATTTCAGGATCTGACTCATTATAACGGAGACATTTCAAATATTCGACCCTCCACATGTGTCCACTTCCAATGCTTCATGTTGAGATTTCTGTCTCGATCGCAAATAAATAGCAAAACACTCAGCTGTTCGTTATATCATTTGGAATATCGATCGTCTATAGGGCGTTATGATTCTTAGGTGCTAATTCATATCAACTATTTCCTGCCTGCTTTATGGTAGTGAAATTCCACTCCAAAAGGAAACCCCACTCTATTCTAATGGAAGAGGACTTGAAGCTTTTCCGAGCAACCTGTCAAAATACGATATTCCTTTCTGGTTGACAAATTTAAAAAAAAATATATGTAAACAATGTCTCCTTTTTCTTTCTTTCAAGAACCAAAGAAATCTTTAAATCTTTGGAGTATTTAAATGGGGGGATGTAGAAGTTTAAAACAAAGCTAGCCCGTTATGAGAGCTGTAGAAAGACAGTGGTCCGTGAAGCAATGTTCCGCTTGACTAGATGGCGTTCCCCGGCTGATCGCTTATGCAACATCAACCACCATTATTCCTATTTCCTAGAGGAACTACAGCCCGTTCCTGTGTCCGTGCGTTCCATTCCCTGTCTATTAGCATAGGTCTAATGCCTCGACGCATCGTGGAGGGGTTTTTCCTATCTTTCACTCTGATTCCATGTACTGGCAAGGTATTTTCAATCACTCCTCTATAGGAGTAGAGATATTGTGGTTTCGAAAGTTACGTTTACCACGTTAGTAATATTAAATCAGGTGACACTTATCTTGTGAAAGACTAACCACCAAATAGTTCAGACTCTTACAACATTCACGACGTCACACACCTTCCCTTACACAAATTTAAAAAACCAAAACCCAAAACTCTGACCGATGGACTTACAGATTCCGTTCTCAAAATAACTTAAAGAGTTCTCGATCAGTTTGCCAATAATTAACTCCTATTCACTGATTTTGAGCCGTCCTTAATATTATTTTATTCATTTTTTTAAATTAGATTCGACCAATGATGATCAAATGCTATGAATCTAATTAATATAAAAACTTTAATAAAAATGAATTGAAACTGGCTAGAAAGCAGTACCTCAAAATAATAATTTCTTTCTTTGTCAGAATTTCTGGACTAGAGGAAGTTGCAGTTTTGAATCAAATTATTTAAACTAGATCACTAATGTTATTGATTTAATTTGGGAGTGTGAGTCTCATGTGGATACATACAAAAAAAAATAACTTAAACATGCTTGCTGCCTACTTCTTTTTTATCGTTTAAGGATCTATCATCCTTCAAATTTAAATGATATTCAAATATGTAAATCAAAATGCCCAACAGTTTTCAGAATATAAAAAAAAAAATTGTTGAAAAATAAAATAAGGATTCTTTTCTGTCTATTAATTTATTCATTAATTAATTTTCTTATCGAGCTCTACGTTGATTTGAGTGGAAATTGGTTTCAATCTGTTGTTCCTGTGAATTATTTATTTAAGGACATCATTAACATTGTATGGTAATATTTTTCGACGGTTGTAATAATTTCGGACTACTTGCCCTTCAGAAGTCTGAACAATACCATAATTTAGAATAAAGTGCCTTGAGCTCTTATGGAATAATATTAGTCTAAATGGGCCATAGAGTGTATACTTTTTCTCTTGCTTAAAAAAGAACTGTGAAAATACTGTATTTCCACTCTTTCCAAAGTTATGATAAAATAAAACTGCTGCGAGTAGTTTACCTTAAGCTACGTATATTAATTAAGCCTATCTTCTCCTCTTCGACCTTCTCTGAGGTTTACCATTCAGAATGACAATGTATTGACGAAAGTAAAAGTTTTGCTATACCTACTTACGGTTAACACATTTTATCTAATTCAAAATGTGATAATTATATTAAATACTATAATAAAGATGCTTTTTATGGTCATGCAAATATAAGTATTTTGAGATGTGAAATAACTAACGCATTATGTTGAGGGATAATTGAAATTACCTCCTCCAGCTTTTTTTATCTTATAATCTTAGATAGATGCTTAAAGGATGAATTAAAGTGATCAACCAGAGCCATGGTTTATTTAAACATTTATAATATATCATCGAACAGTAATTCCTATAAAATATTTGGTCTATTTTCTTGAAATTCTTTTACTGAGTGAGGTTCCGTCAAGTCATTACTCTTAAGTTCCGCTCTAGATATTAATTTCTTGCTGAGTAATGTGTCAGACCAGCAAGATTCAACTCTCCTCTTTCTCTTTTGTATTGTGCAAGTAAACGATAATTTATATTATGCCAGTCATATTTATTTATTATTTATATTTAAGGAATAAATGTTCAGTTTTCCCCTTCATACAGAAATTAGGTTACATACAGTAATGTTTCTTTTCGGTACAAAATTAAACTAAAGTTTGAATCAAGAATACGTGAAATAGCTAAAGGACATAATCCTTTTTTTTTTTTTTTGGAATTTATCTAATAACAGTTTCGTAAAAATTAGTGGCAATTTTATTTTTTTTATTGAAAAATATAATTTAAATTTCGTTTGTCCTAAAGTGGACGCTCAATCTGCAGGTAGATGCTGGTACAGGCTTCGCTCAGGCAATTAAACTACGTATGAACCTTTTTAAGAACGAACATTAGTGATATTTATTCAATTAAAACTTGCCAAACTTTATTTACAGTTTCTTTCGTGCCAAATTTCAAGGCAATTGGTTACGGGACATGGGCACAACCATAATGTCTTTCCTGTTAATTTTCACCGAATTAAGAGAAATAAAGACATGAGACGGTTTCCTATTGCTTTGTGCATGAGATGGAAGGAATAATTACATTAGGAAATGATCTGCGAACTTCATTGGAGACAAAAATTGTTTAAAACAGCCACCTGTCAGAATCCTGAAAAACTTTACTTATGAAAGGCAATATGAATTGAATGTGCTTCCTATCTACAAACGGTTTTTTGAACATTTTCCTTACTTACTTATAGATACCTACAATCTTTAAAGGACCCGAGAACCCCATGCACCACCATGTCTGCTCATTCCTCCATGTTATGAATTCAAGTCCTCTTCTAGGTCATTAATGCACCGTTGCTTAACTCCTAACTCGTTCCTTACTTCCTTTTGGTGCATCATAAAACATATTCATGGGCAGTCTGACGGGTTCCATTATTTCAATACTTTCCAACTACCGAAGTCTGCCTTTTTTGGTAATTCTGATGATGCCGGGTCGTCATAGCGTTGTTCATTGAGGACCGTAAAATAACATTATAAATAATACCACGCACTTAAAACACTTTCTTGAGTCAGAGAGGCATTGCTTTCTTCCAACGAAATGTAAGAGTGGGAGATGGAGAACTGTTGGTTGAAATAGTCGGATGAATTAATACCACGATGACGTTCACAGATCACAATAAATATTACAATTGTCATGTGGCTAATATACAACATTCAATGAAACAATATGTGCAATGGACACAGAGACCGTCGACCGGCATCATTGAATAACTTAAGAACAGTTTTACAGTCGTTAGAAACAATGGAGATTAAAATAAAATATGATCTATGAGAGAGAATAATTGAAATAAACGACTGTAGATTGAAATCGTGTCCTCATTCTCATTTGTACTGGCCGGAGAGAAACAATTACGATTTCTGCTTCATATATATTCATCAGCTCTGTTGTCCCTTTTAATGTATACTTTTCTCATCGTGGAATGAGAAGAAAGGCGTTATAATTTTCTAGTATAATTGCCGTAGAGAGTGAAATCTTTCTTGATTGAGAACAATATTAAGGGGCCGTTCTAATACGACCTACTTGCCCAGAGATTTCCATCTCATCATTAGAGCATAATTCATAATCCACTATTGTTTTTAAATCATTCTCTCGCGCTAAGATTTAATTGTGGGACTTATTACTCTTTATTATATCGCTAACGTGTAACCTTTAGCGCCTTCATGAATTTATCGTAATTAATCTGTTGCTCGTGTACGTAACATTACGGTCCAAAACATGGATTACAATGAAAAGCATGAAGTATAACCTGGGCCGATGGGAGTTGTGGACTGCAATTACTCTTTTTCTCCTCGGGCTTATAATGTCGTAAAAGACATGATGAACCTTCAAAAACGCAAATTGAGAAAAGAATAGGATGTCGTTAAGGAATTTTAATTAGAGATTGCTCAAATGCTCTTAGTGGTAGCGTGTGCCATACGATCGTACTATTTCAAGTGCGACGCACAGGGGTTGGTCAAACTAAGCAGATATCCCACGTACTGGTATGACATGGTGACCTTATCTCGCAATGTATTCTCTATTTCTAAGTAAAAATCAGAAGAGTAAAAGGAGTAGAAGTAGGGTTCTTAAAAAATACATTGAATAAAGTCTTTTTTAAACTTACGTATACATTTTTAACTTAGTATTACTTTTCAAATTTAATTTTTATATTTTTTTATTTACTGAAACCGCTTTGAAAAGGAGTATTTACACAAACCAGAAACGTGTAGGGAAATGAATTAATGAAAAAATAAAAGTGGTTTTGTGAATTGAAGTGGGGGTGTTCTTCTCTTTGACCCATAATGGCTCAAACATTCATTAGTTTATATAATATATATATATATATATATATATATATATATATATATATATATATATATATATAGTTTTGAAAGGACCTCATTGTCGTACTTGACCATGTAGCAGGTGGAATAATAAGAGTAGTGTATATCACATCAAGGTTCACTCGATTAAACGTCTTGGACGTTATTAAGAAAACTTTGTGACACAGGAATTTTGGAAATCTGAACACTTTTTTTATCTCTTTGGTCCCATTTTTAAAATATTTTTCTAACTTTTAAGCCAATATAAGGATTTAATGTAAAGTTTAATATAAAATGATTTAATATTCCAAAATTTATTGTATTATTATTTATTAACGTCCACTTTTAACTAAGGTTATTTGGGACGGGTTATCTATAGGTTACCACCCTCTTCTAGCCAGGTTTTTATTATTATTTATTAACGTCCACTTTTTGCAACTCAGGCTAATTGGGACGGGTTATCTACAGGTTACCACCCTTTTCTAGCCAGGGTGGGATTTCCAGTTTTTTTTTTTAATGAATTCCGTCTCTAAAAAAAATCCTATTGCCCAGGCGGGAATTGAATTCGCCACTCGAGGTTTACCTTGTGAGATTAAGGTCAACGCTTAAACTCATTTAATTTTATTCCAAAATAAAATCTTATATTTGATAACAAATTTTTTAGTTACTTAGACAGTTCAAAAAAGTCGCTTATAACTATTACTTTTCTTGTCTGTTGATATGTGATTAATCTATTGGCCTTCTGGATTTGAAGGTATGTTGGACCTAGAGGGAGTACTTACGCTTTCATCTTTGTTCTCTCAATTTAATAACCATGAAATATAATATAGGCGTGAGGTGCGAGAAAATGAGCTTTACCCCACTATTAATTTAGAGTGGTTTTTAATTTACCCACACCGATATTTCCTGCAGGCAAATTAGATTCTCTCGATTTGCCTGTAATTCCTTTACAAAGTTTAACATTGCAAAAAATAGAAATAAAAGATTTAGTAAAAAAAATTGATTTTCACGAAGCCTTTGGGCTGGCATAGTGAGAAGATACTAATAATAGAGAGAAGAGGCGCTGTGTGAATTGGAACGCTTAGCGGTCGCTGGCCTAAGTGGAGGTTGTAGATGATAACCAGTCATGAAACCTTCCCCCAAGGCCGCTAAGTACTGGGGTAATGCGCTCCCCCTACGAGTGATGACGTACCACAACATTATACCACCGCCATTAGTGAATTGGCGGATTTTTTAGTGAATTGGCTTCATAATACCCCCGCCATAAATTCCTCCCGAGCTAGCCGATAATTCCCTTAAGAATTACTTAGGAGCTCCTCCTTCCATTGAGTAAGTAATGGCCTTCTCCTTATTATTAGAAGCACATAGCCCAGAGGAATGGCCGGTATAAATGTTGTGTTTCCTAACGTTGCACCGTTACACATGACAAACTATACTTCTTACATATATCTCTCATATATGCTCTCTGAACTAATAATCAACATTTTCTGTACAGGTATTATTTGCCTCAGGATTGCTTTCTAATTATATTTAACACAAATAATCGAACTTATTACGCTGAATTACATTTATTTTTTGTAAAAAAATTGAAACATTTAATTTTTATGTTTGAGACTACTGACAGCCTCTATCATTTAATCAACTAAGCCAAATGTTCGAGTGGCGGCTAGTTCAATTATATTGTGACTGTACTCTACTGCTAGCAGAGTGTCATTTCATCTTTAAAACTGGAGATAAAAGCTTATTATTATTTATTGCATTTTTAGCATATTTCTGTTAAGGAAAATCAGCATTTGAGTTTGAGCTTGAGCTCATGGCGTGAATTTTTATAAACTCCCTTTAATGTCCATCAATCCTGCCTTTGATATATATATATATATATATATATATATATATATATATACTTGTCTATTACCAGAATGGTAGTCGAAATGTTTTGTCAGTTCTTTACTCCACTCGATATAAAAGCGTTTCATGTAAAAGTTGCTTGAGAAAAAGAAGGAATTTAGAAAGGGACGGTTATTTACGAAGATAAATGGATAGAGTGGATAGAGTAAAGTTCTCTTTAGCAATTCGTCAAACAAAAATTTCATTTGAGTTTTTTTTTTTTTTGCTTAACCTAAATATTAAATTATATATGATTTTTTGATCGTATGCATAGAAAAGGAGATTATATAATTTTGAGTTCGACATCCTTTAAAATCACCAAATAATGCAATGACAAGTGTTGGTCTGATTACATTTACTATTTCTCTAAAATGTTAAAATATCGTGTATTATTAACAAAAACTTAATTTTTTAAATGTTAATGATTTAATTTGGTAAATTCATTAGAAAACTTTCGGATATATTGTTATACATTAAACACTGAACTCTTTAATTCAAAAATGACTTCTAATTCTTAACTATGGGTGTTCTTAATAAAGGAATTCGATAAAGCATAAAATAATGGCTGAATAACGTGCATATTTTAAATATTTAACTTTTTTTCTGGTTCTTTTGAAATGGCAGCTAATTGAAACATATCTAATAAAAATCAAAAATGACTTAAATGATTTTGTGTGTTTATTAGTACCTCATGATGTAAGGAGGCAAAATGCCACTAACTGAAAAAAACAATTATACCTTTAGCACAAGGTGCATGAAAATTGTGAATGAGGTAATTTCAGTTTTCACAGTTATTACTTGTACTGTTCAATACAATAGAATTGATAAAATTAGTTCCATTAGACCTGCGAGTAATATTATTTTCAACTTTATCCTTTTTGTAAATACATTTCTCTTGATTGCATAGCTTTCGGTGACACAACAAAACTTTTCAGCGTATACCATAAAAATGTATACTTATTGTTCATTCGTCATTTCAATTTGAATCTCCCGCGCTCGCTGAGTTCACAAACCCGCCACACATATACAGATCACCAAGGCCGTGGCCTACAGCGGAAACTACTCAAGAAGGCATCGGCTAGTTACAAGGATACAGTAAGTTAAAGCCCCAGTGGGGCCTTGCCCCCTCCCCCCGCTACAGATAACCGCTTCATAGATAACCGCTCAGTTGGAATTCACCCGTGATCATCTCCCGCAAAGCTGCCATCCTGTGCTGATCGCCGCAACCGGCTGGACGTCGGATCTTCTGCGGAACACAGAAAATAGCAACGGAGGAGGACTCCACTTCTAGGAACGTATTCGTTTCCCGCAGGTGCTTATTTTAATAATGCTAGCATTATTTGCGCAAATTATCAAATGAGTACTCACACAATATAGTAACTATCGCTCATTCTATGTATATATTTATATTGCCGCTAAATTAGTTTATAAAGTTAAGTTCTTTCTGTTTCTTGCTCAACCTCTATTTATAACGTGTATTATATGTAGTTTTAATCAATTCAATATACTTGATTCTTAGGAGAACTCAAATAGTTATTTGTGTTATTTCCCCTCATCTTTCCAATAGAAATTCAAAATGGTTCAGTCTAATGCTCTCTCTTATTCTCGCCTTTAAAAGCTTCCCGCCAAAACATTTTGGTGCCGACATTTTCTATTATTACCGCAAAAGCTTACCGCACGCCCCAACACTTATACTTCCTAAATTTAATAAAAGTATTCGGTGCCATTTCGAATTTGTCAACTATCCATATAATAAGTAGCTTCGTTTTGCAAATCTGCAAGTCCTTGAAGACTACATGAAGAGCCTGTTTCAATGGAAAGCTTTCTGGAGAATATGTATGTATTTTGGGTCTTTTACTTAGATTGACTCTTTAATTCTTCGTTGCATTCTCTTCCAGGTACTTGCAAGTGCTTGCAAGCGCTTCGACTAGAGATGATGCACTCTCTAGAATTATATAACCACCGGACCAGTATCTTCAGTCTGTCTTAACGTTTTCAATGTATTTTTTTATTTATTTTGTTTTTTACCCCAAAATCGACAAACTCCTCCACGGAACTTAAAAATGCTCTGATACGTCGATCGCTACCTGAGGATTATTCTATGTGGTACATTATTCATATCGTTTCAATGTTTGATTAACATTTTATGCAAATCTAAAGATAAAGGTCGTTAAAACCTGAAATCGAAAGAAGGTGGAGGTGTGTGAAGGGTGTAATTTTGAAATCTCCAAATATCTCCATAATTATGCAACAGACAGAAGAATTTTATATAAATAATTTTGTTGCAAATCAAATGTACTATACATTATTTCTATATCTCGAATATTAACGGATATTTTGCACTTTCCATTGTGCAGACTTCAGTAAACCCCCGCTTCTATTCATTCCACATCAACCATAAGCTTATATATCATGAAACGCACTAAACAAACCAAAAATATTATTTTCAACAAACCTTTAGCAGGGGAGTTATATGCAAATACGTTGAGTGACGACGTGACGTCTCGGGCTTGAAATTGTTTATTTTTATTAATAAATTAATAAACTTTTTTTTCTACTCAAATATTAAGCAAGTGATTTGTATTTCCTGGTTTTCAGCATTAGATTAATCCTTACATCTATTTACGGACTTTTACTTTGAGTAACTGAGTCACTGTACATCTCATGTCCAGTTTAAATTCCATTTCTCATTTACATAAGCTTCTTAATACGGGAGAGTTACATAGATGTTGAATTGAGTTGATCTGTGTGTTATTCCAGAGCGTGGGAAATCTACTTATTTATGCAGCCCTGATCGACACATTTTATTTTAATACGACTAATTTATTATATATTTAGCTGTGATTCAAAACTGTGTATATTTTAGTTAGCACATGGGTATATATAAGGTCATTGTTTTAACACATATTAAGTAAAACATAACGTTTATTTCTAACGGAGATAACAGTATTATCATTGCATGAAATGTGTTTGTGTTTGGAAAGGTTCACAAAGGCCTTAGGTTAACATCTAGGCCATCTCTAGGTGAAGATCCTAGGTTAGGCAACATCCTGGCAGAACATTGCCACTTGGGAAGTACAACATTGCCATGTCCTCAATGCTCTTTGACGCTCCACTGAATATGCGTTTGTCTTGTTGATGAGCAAGAGATTCTAAGATATTTCAAGATGGGAACGATAGTGCCTTGTCTTTCCTCTTTTTGGAGATTACACAATGATTTAGTTACACAACGTGTGGCGTCCGTACTATAACTGTGTGCGACATTTACCTCAGATTTTTCCCAAAATATGCAAGACGCAAGTTGTTTCATTCATTCCAGGGAGGCTGTATGCTGTATTTGTTTTGAGTCTTCGTATTTTGTATTGCGTTTTCTTGTAATTTTTTAACGTCCAATTTGTGCTACTATGACTAATTTGGAAGGATTATCTATAGGCCACCACAGTATCCCTTGCCAGGATTTCTTTTAATTAGTTCGTTACTAAATAAATACCTATTGCCCACGTGGTAATCGAACCCACCACTCCATGTTTACCAAGTGAGATTACGACCAACGCCTTAAGCCCGGTGTAATATTGATAACTAACAGTACATTGAGTAACGCCATTATTCAACTATTTTATTAACAAGTTAACAGTAAGTGTAGGTTTCATCGCCTAGCAACCATATAGCATATGCTCCATTGCCTAGCAACCGTATAGCATATGCTACATTTCTCCGCAAATTTGGTGGGGAATATTGATAACTAACAGTTCAGTGAGTAACGCCATTATTCAACTATTTTATTAACAAGGTAACACTAAGTGTAGGTTTCATCACCTAGCAACCATATAGCATATGCTCCATTGCCTAGCAACCATATAGCATATGCTACACCCGGTGAGTAACCTTTTGTATTGGATTGCTTATAAACCTTTAGTAATATATTTAGCCCTTTGCTAAACTTTACTCTTATAACAGCTCGACTGCTTCTCCTATCAAATTAATATATCCAGTATTCAATTATAAATAATTCTTAATCTCACTATACCTCTTGTCGGTTGTCAGATGGATTATCATAGTTCCATAGTGTCATTTTTCTACAGAGGGTTCCTGCCAGATTGACACCTAGACTTGAAACAACTCGTTTATTTCTGAATCGTCCATTAATTAGATTGGGAAAGAACAAATATACCTACTTTTCTAGCGTATACATTTTTTGCAAGATTGAACCACTTTGATGTGCTCAACCATTTGTTTGAAGCCTGATAATTTGTATTTTAATGTATCTCAAAACGAAGGATAAGGGAAATAAACAGGTTTATGATCTTAGTCAATCAGAGAATCCTGAAAACTTGCATTTGCAGCATTACGGCAATAAACCTCAATTATATAAAGGAACCATACTTCCAATTGACTACGACTTATTTCTAAAAAAATAAACTAATAACGAATATAAGTACTATACTCCTTAAAAAACAAACAAAATAAGCTGCCCTCTTTCTGAGGGTACCGGTATGGTCAGCCTCCTAATCTGCCAATTTCTGGTAATAATGTTTTTTTTTTTATTTATTTATTTTTAATTTTGTTTAAATTGTATACGAAAAATTCAAATACATTGAATATTACAAATTAGGGGGGTACCTCAGGTGAGAGTGCAGCTTATTATTTTTATCTTTATTTTTTATATAAATGATGATGTATGATCCTTATTGATGATTTTAGAACAAGCGTGGATAAGTTCTTCAGTTCAGCGTTTGTTAGCCCTTGTTCTATTAGTATCTTCGCCGTTTTTTGATGGAGGACTCCTCTTGAGCCGAACAGTAGCCCCATAACTGTCCAGTCTTGGATTTCGTATTTCTTTATGAAATAGGGGCAACAAGGTTCATATATGCTTTTCTTCTCCTGGTCCACCTCGTCTGCTTGATTTTTATTAATCTCAAAACGGACAGTAGGATCCAGAATTAAGCCCCTTTTTTCATTTTTCTTGATGGCTACAATATCCGCTCTTCTTGGACTGCCGTCTGAGGAATTGCAAGCCACCTCTTCAAATATATCCCAATCTGGGTGCTTCTTTTTCAAGAGGTGTGCAATTTGAGTCCGGGCCTTATGATGTCGAGAAATGCGCATTGTCTCGCCCCATTGGCAGGAACCTAGAACATGCGGGAGGGTTTCGGTCTCGCTGCAATGACGGCAGCGGGTTGTTCCTAAGTTCCTTCCTGGGACAGAGCGTACTGGCACAAGGTTGGTATTCATTTTTATTGCTGTAGTCCATTCTGAAGAGGAAAGGCCTTGTTTGTCACACATCCAAGAATTTGATGTTTTCCATTCATCAAAAGTTTCAACGCCTTTCCCTTTAACAGGTAGACCGCACCACTCATTGAAGGAACTTTGGCGCAATTCTTGTCGAAAACTTTTGACTGAGTAATTATTATTTTCATCAGCTCGTAACTTGAGTGCAGACAAACAGTCTGTTATTTCTGAGCTGATGTTTCGGGTTAAAAGAACATTTGGATTTCCGTCTCGCTTGAGTGCAGAACATACATTTAAATGCTGTAGAAAGGCTTCCCAATAAGCATTGAACATTCCTAAACCTCTAACATTGCGCGAAGAATAAAACATGCTGTCAGGAGTGTCCGATGGGATATTTAATATTTCTTTGGCGCAACTTCTGACTACTTTGTCTATTTTCTTCAAAAAGGAAGGCTGGAGATCTTTCAAGGGTGCGCATTGCAGGGGATATATTAGGATAGGCCATACATATTGGTTCAAGATATTCAGCTTCTGGTCTGGTTTTAATAAGAACGATGATGCTAATTTATTCAATTTTTCTACCAGGGTGTTTATAAGCTTGTCTTTATCCAGCCAGATTTCTTCCTTGAACGAGACTCCCAGGTATCGGATTCTTCCATCTGGACCAATACTACGAATTATTTGGCCATCCATTGTCCTTAGTTTTGTCGAAATGAGCTTCCCTTTTTCTATTTGTATAGCTTTACTTTTTTCCGCATTTACCTTTAATCCGATTTTTTGAAAATTGTCTATGACTAGTTCTACGAGATGTTCAGCCGATTCTTTGTCCTTAGCAATGAGGGCTATATCGTCGGCGAATCCGCAACATGATAGACTAGGTAAATTTTCAGTTAATCGATATCCAAAAGCATCGGTTCGCTTAATTCTTGGAATATAAAATCGATTCCCATATTAAAAAGAAAAGGAGATGTTGGGGCGCCCTGTGCTACTCCTTTCTTGATAAGTATAGGCTCGATTTTCTTTCTTTTAGCCAGGGAAATAGATATTTGGTTGCCTGTAAGTAGGCTGTCGACCATATTTTGCAGCTTAAGTGGAATCTCGTATGTTGATAATGTTCATTCCTTAAATGTTCATGGCCAACGCTATCAAATGCTTTAGATACATCTAGGAATACTATGCAACAGTTTTTCTTAGCTTGTTTCGAATTCTGGATGCATGCATTTATTAGAGAAGAGTTCACAAATGTTTTAAGTATAAATACATAAACAATATGGCTGCTAACGCACTTACATCAACAATGGAAATTTAAAGACCTAGTTTTTAATGGGCAAACATGTACTATGCAATCTGTATAACCAATCCTTTTGGAAGTAATTTAATATCCTAAAATTATAGACGAATATTTCTTTATCAAAATAAAAAAATGTACGGAGTTATTTAATATTTTCTATTTTTCGCCGAAGTATTCTCTCACTCCTACTCATTACATTTTGAAATTAAACATACGAATCACCGAACTACTTATCCCAAGGATAAATACGGCGGAATGTTTTCTTCAATTTACATTCTATGTTCTCAATATTTAACCATTCACTAAATTTTTAACTATTTCATGAAAGCTAAATTTTAAGATCGTTAACTGGTGAAATCTGAAGGAAAGGAGTGAGGGTTTAAAGAAGTACTAAAATGCTAAATCATGTGAACCTCTATTATTCTGAGACAGAACCCTGCACAACTCCGAGACATTTCTAAAAGTGTTATTAGTGCCAAAGTCATAAAATTATAGGAGTATACATGAGAAAAGTGAAAGTTCCCTTAAACTCCTCCCCATCCCTTACGTAATAACTAGATCATCAAATTTTACATAAAAATTCTGCAAATTACTGTTTTTATGTCTTACATAAATAACTTCATAAATGCTCATAAATTCCTGTCTACTTTTTTCTTTCTTTTTGTTCGGCCTGAGTATCTAGTCAATTTTCAAATTCGTTTAAGTTTATTTCATTGTGTATCGCCTCTTTCCGTACATTCATTTCATTATACCTATTTATTTTTTGAATACATCATAAACTCTTTGTGAAAGATTAGTATTATATACAGATCATATGATATTCACTGTTCTCCTTCAACACATTGCACTGTAAGTGGAATATTAATCGAATTATCTGAACATTCTAATCATGTTGTTCACTTAATGCAAATGTAAACTCAACATCTCAAGTCCATCACAATTCTGGAATTGGTAAGTGGTTGGCAAATCCCTGCTTGGGCACTGAGAAACAAATCATTATTTAATGAAGTTTCGTTTATATGAAAAATATTGAATAAATCAGTTAACCATTTTTGGCAGCGGTGATAGTCGTTACCATGAATACTGATAGTGTTTCAGCTGAATACTAGGCACCAGTTGTGTAGACCAGGTTGCAAATGAATAAGACTATTTATTTACTTTATACGGCTCTTGGATCGAAAGATCAGGGAAAAATATTTTAGGTTGGCACCAAATGAATTACGCGTAATAATTATATCCACCAAATTCAGTTTGGAATTTTTGAAATTTACTCATTGTTATATCAAAAAGTACATTGGTTCTATAACGGTATTCTGTCACCTTTCTTGTGAACGTCCAACCATTTGTGACTTATGGGCTTCCAATTGATTGTAGATCTATAATTTAATCTTACATCAGAATAATACCTTAATTGAAGTAATTGAATCTAATTCTAAAATAGACTGGTAGTGATAATAATCTCAAGAAAAGAGAACTGCTTTCTATTTAAATCTAAATAAATTTATTCAATCTGATTCGATCTCTGATATAAAGGAAGTGATAACGTTTAACACTGGCCAGAATTGTATGGGGACTTGTATTTGCTCTAAAATAACTACTTTTTTTTTTTAATTCAGTCTGACACTCTTCTTGTCTGGAATCGCCATTAAACCTTATCTGGATGAACGAAGTCCAACCCCTGTAAAAAGTCCTAGATTAGGGGCTTTAATGTGTGGGCTTTGAAACTTCAGCATACATCGACTTTTATTTTCTACCTGGACAACTTGATGTTGTTGGCAATCATATCGGAATAAATCGATAAACGTGGGGTGGATTTAGTTAAATACCGCTTATCAGATCTACCATTGAACTTTTCTAACAATTACGTTTTGTTTTTTGTTTTTTGGGCTGGATGTAAAGATCTATAGATAGCGCTTGCATGACTAAAATGCTAAATAGAGTTGAAAAGTAGTTCAAATTATAGCCTCTGCAGTTTTTCCAATCTCCTTATGTCAAAAATTTTAATGGATTTATGTAAGCTACAATTATTTCCATTAATCAGTAGGATGAAGACTGTAATTCTGACGCCTTCTTCACTCTCCCTACTTTCATTTTCTAAAATACATTACGCCTGAGTCTGTTATTAAACTATAAATAATCCAGGAGCCATTACATAAATACGAAAATAATGCTAATGAATTGAATTTAATGCGCCAGAGCATTTTAATCTTGCAGAGACTTTAAAATCGGCTCTTTGGAATGGTATTAATTGCTTCATAATCTGAAGTGCATTTAAGAAACAAATTATGATATATTTCTTATGTAAGCGCACACCCGCGCAATATATTTAAGCTTATCTTTTATAATCTTGCTACTTTCTTGAGCTTATGACCTGAGATAGGTCGTAACTTATTGGAATGAGGTGGGACTTTCGCACTATGAATAGTCTATTCGAAGATAAGGCTTTCGTTCATCTACATTGTCATACTTTTATCTTAGCTCTATTGCGGTACACTTCCCCAGTTGTAGTGTCATACTTCAACCTAGTATATATTATGAGTGAGCGACCCCTTTCTCCAGTGAAGTCTTAAATTCTCTGGGATTCAAGAAAAAAACAATTTACCTGCACTACAGAACGTGTATAATAAAAAACAGAGGCAGAACATACATTTAAATGCTGTAGAAAGGCTTCCCAATAAGCATTGAACATTCCTAAACCTCTAACATTGCGCGAAGAATAAAACATGCTGTCAGGAGTGTCCGATGGGATATTTAATATTTCTTTGGCGCAACTTCTGACTACTTTGTCTATTTTCTTCAAAAAGGAAGGCTGGAGATCTTTCAAGGGTGCGCATTGCAGGGGATATATTAGGATAGGCCATACATATTGGTTCAAGATATTCAGCTTCTGGTCTGGTTTTAATAAGAACGATGATGCTAATTTATTCAATTTTTCTACCAGGGTGTTTATAAGCTTGTCTTTATCCAGCCAGATTTCTTCCTTGAACGAGACTCCCAGGTATCGGATTCTTCCATCTGGACCAATACTACGAATTATTTGGCCATCCATTGTCCTTAGTTTTGTCGAAATGAGCTTCCCTTTTTCTATTTGTATAGCTTTACTTTTTTCCGCATTTACCTTTAATCCGATTTTTTGAAAATTGTCTATGACTAGTTCTACGAGATGTTCAGCCGATTCTTTGTCCTTAGCAATGAGGGCTATATCGTCGGCGAATCCGCAACATGATAGACTAGGTAAATTTTCAATTAATCGATATCCAAAAGCATTTCGATTACTTCTTGGAATATAAAATCGATGCCCATATTAAAAAGAAAAGGAGATGTTGGGGCGCCCGGTGCTACTCCTTTCTTGATAAGTATAGGCTCGATTTTCTTTCTTTTAGCCAGGGAAATAGATATTTGGTTGCCTGTAAGTAGGCTGTCGACCATATTTTGCAGCTTAAGTGGAATCTCGTATGTTGATAATGTTCATTCCTTAAATGTTCATGGCCAACGCTATCAAATGCTTTAGATACATCTAGGAATACTATGCAACAGTTTTTCTTAGCTTGTTTCGAATTCTGGATGCATGCATTTATTAGAGAAGAGTTCACAAATGTTTTAAGTATAAATACATAAACAATATGGCTGCTAACGCACTTACATCAACAATGGAAATTTAAAGACCTAGTTTTTAATGGGCAAACATGTACTATGCAATCTGTATAACCAATCCTTTTGGAAATAATTTAATATCCTAAAATTATAGACGAATATTTCTTTATCAAAATAAAAAATGTACGGAGTTATTTAATATTTTCTATTTTTAGCCGAAGTATTCTCTCACTCCTACTCATTACATTTTGAAATTAAACATACGAATCACCGAACTACTTATCCCAAGGATAAATACGGCGGAATGTTTTCATCAATTTACATTCTATATTCTCAATATTTAACCATTCACTAAATTTTTAACTATTTCATGAAAGCTAAATTTTAAGATCGTTAACTGGTGAAATCTGAAGGGAAGGAGTGAGGGTTTAAAGAAGTACTAAAATGCTAAATCATGTGAACCTCCATTATTCTGAGACAGAACCCTGCACAACTCCGAGACATTTCTAAAAGTGTTATTAGTGCCAAAGTCATAAAATTATAGGAGTATACATGAGAAAAGTGAAAGTTCCCTTAAACTCCTCCCCATCCCTTACGTAATAACTAGATCATCAAATTTTACATAAAAATTCTGCAAATTACCGTTTTTATGTCTTACATAAATAACTTCATAAATGCTCATAAATTCCTGTCTACTTTTTTTCTTACTTTTTGCTCGGCCTGAGTATCTAGTCAATTTTCAAATTTGTTTAAGTATATTTCATTGTGTATCGTCTCTTTCCGTACATTCATTTCATTATACCTATTTATTTTTTGAATACATCATAAACTCTTTGTGAAAGATCAGTATTATATACAGACCATATGATATTCACTGTTCTCCTTCAACACATTGCACTGTAACTGGAATATTAATCGAATTATCTGAACATTCTAATCATGTGTTATTCACTTAATGCAATGTACACTCAACATCTCATGTCCATCACAATTCTGGAATTGGTAAGTGGTTGGCAAATCCCAATACTTGGGCACTGAGAAACAAATCGCTATTTAATGAAGTTTAACATGGTTCGTTTATATGAAAAATATTGACTAAATCAGTTAATCATTTTTGGCAGCGGTGATAGTCGTTACCATGAATACTGATAGTGCTTCAGCTGAATTCAGCACCAGTTGTGTAGACCAGGTTGCAAATGAATAAGACTATTTATTTACTTTATACGGCTCTTGGGTCGAAAGATCAGGGAAAAATATTTTAGGTTGGCACCAAATGAATTAGGCATAATAATTACATCCACAAAATTCAGTTTGGAATTTTTGAAATTTACTCACTGTTATATTAAAAAAGTATATTTGTTCTGTAACGAACGGTATTTTCTCACCTGTTTTGTGAACGTCCAACCATTTGTGACTTATGGGTTTCCAATTGATTCTAAATCTATAATTTAATCTTAAATCAGAATAATACCTTAATTGAAGTAATTGAATCTAATTCTAAAAGAGACTGGCAGTGATAATAATCTCAAAAAAAGAGAACTGCAATGGTTTTATAAGAGCCTAAAACCGATTCAACTTGAAAATGCATTATTTATCACGGCCCAAAACAAGATGAAATTCAAAATTTATTTTTCGGCTCCCTAGTAACTAACTGGGACAGCATCTTCTATGAAAAAGAACTCCATGATTATGTTCGTGTGTAAAGAGTTGGAAAAATGCCCCTCAAGCAATCCTTCAGCTATTTCACAATACTCGTTCGAAGCTATACCGTCACAGTCATTAAATAAATATGTTTGGTTATTTGTTTAAATGAGGCGATGTTGCTTTAAAAATCATCTATTAAATTCTATAATATAACAAAAAAGAGATATTTGTAAAATGTTCTAGGGAAACAAAATAAACTTTGAATAATATAAATATATTTTATATCCCAAATCTAAATAAATTTATTCAATCTGATTCGATCTCTGATATAAAGGAAGTGATAACGTTTAACACTGGCCAGAATTGTATGGGGACTTGTATTTGCTCTAAAATAACTACTTTTTTTTTTTATTCAGTCTGTCACTCTTCTTGTCCGGAATCGCCCTTATCTGGATGAACGAAGTCCAACCCCTGTAAAATGTCCTAGATTAGGGGCTTCAATGTGTGGGCTTTGAAACTTCAGCGTACATCGACTTTTATTTTCTACCTGGACAACTTGTTGGCAATCATATCGGAATAAATCGATAAACGTGGGGTGGATTTAGTTAAATACCGCTTATCAGATCTACCATTGAACTTTTCTAACAATTACGTTTTGTTTTGTTTTTTGGGCAGGATGTAAAGATCTACAGATAGCGCTTGCATGACTAAAATGCTAAATAGAGTTGAAAAGTAGTTCAAATTATAGCCTCTGCAGTTTTTCCAATCTCCTTATGTCAAAAATTTTAATGGATTTATGTAAGCTACAATTATTTCCATTAATCAGTAGGATGAAGACTGTAATTCTGACGCCTTCTACACTCTCCCTACTTTCATTTTCTAAAATACATTACGCCCGAGTCTGTTATTAAACTATAAATAATCCAGGAGCCATTACATAAATACGAAAATAATGCTAATGAATTGAATTTAATGCGCCAGAGCATTTTAATCTTGCAGAGTCTTTAAAATCGGCTCTTTGGGGTGGTATTAATTGCTTCATAATCTGAAGTGCATTTAAGAAACAAATTATGATATATTTCTTATGTAAGCGCATACCCGCGCAATATATTTAAGCTTATCTTTTATAATCTTGCTACTTTCTTGAGCTTATGACCTGAGATAGGTCGTAACTTAGTTGGAATGAGGTGGGACTTTCGCACTATGAATAGTCTATTCGAAGATAAGGCTTTCGTTCATCTACATTGTCATGCTTTTATCTTAGCTCTATTGCGGTACACTTCCCCAGTTGTAGTGTCATACTTCAACCTAGTATATATTATGAGTGAGCGACCCCTTTCTCCAGTGAAGTCTTAAATTCTCTGGGATTCAAGAAAAAAACAATTTACCTGCACTACAGAACGTGTATAATAAAAACATTGAAAACTCAGTGAAAAAATAAGTGAATTTGGAATATACGTATAATATTTATACCTTCGTTTGTACATACATAAAAATATCGGATAAATCTGTTAAATATATATCTATTTCATATATCTAAAAGGATATCGAAAATGTCTTTAAGCTAACTATGATACATACTTCCACACCTTTCCTTTTTTTTTCTTGCTATTTTTGGACAAAATATTTTTTTTTTAATTTAGTGAGTTTAACTCTGAATATATTAGAGTTTAAATGTAATTCACGATACTAAGTTTTCCATTTGCAATAAGATGTACTCCTTAACGCACGTAGTGGGCTAGAGCTGCCAAGAAAGTATTTAGCAACCCAATTAAGTAATAGTAGGTATAAAGCAATGTCTGCAGGAAAGAATGCAATAGTACTCTACTTGGTTTACCCTTCAGACCTGATTATGATATCAAATGATCCTGCCAGTTGTCAATCCTTACATTCAAATATAAAACAGTGGAGAGAAAAAAAGTATAATTCTGCATTATTTATTATCTTTAACTCATTTTATTCGTTCTTCTTACTGTAAAACAAATATTCCATTCGTTCGATTGAAAGTCAAAAAGAGCGTGAATTTCGGTCAACATGTACACCAGAAAATTTATTTAACATTAACTGTGAATAACTTTGAGTCGTGGGTGGGATTCCCGGCCTTGTAGAAAGAATGTAGTTAGTTGGTGACAGACTCAGTACATAAATTTATCAGTCCTACCCAATGAAAATTAGGATGATAACCAATAAATACAATATATTATTCTAATTATTTTAAGACACACTTTTTTCTATTTAATTAGAATCTATTATTTCCGACATTACATTAAAACGGCTCAGAGAGTTAAAATGCAGTACAGCTGTTTGGGAGATAGCATTGGTTGAAAAGGCGCGGTGTAGCGGTAATCGTGCTAAAAATACAAATGACAGGAGTGACGTAAATGCTAATTCTCCTAAAGCTGGCGATCAGCTATCTAGGGGCTATTGCTCGCTGCTTTGTCCCACACTCAGTCTTCAACTTTCTTCTAATACTCTGTATTGAAACATTTTGATAGTCCCCACATGTTTATGCTCATTCATAACTAAGAGATTATTTTTTAACAATAATATTACTGTTTATTTATTGATACCCCCTTAAGAGGTTGGTTGACAAACGATGGAGATGATACCTTCATTAAGAGGCAAGTAATCTTTCGGTAATCACTAGAACTCGCAGTATTTTCGATGAAATTCCTCAAATACCATATTCGTACTTCAGGGCTCAGGTCTGCCTTGTGAACTTAGGTGATAGTCTTAATAAACTTTGAAAATCCACAGTCATAGTAACAATTCCTTATTGGGTAACGCGAATTTATTTAGTTAGATGGTTTTACATAAAATCCTTAATATCATGCTGACTGGAAAAGGGTGGTAACCTATCCCGATTAGCCTTAGTATCACTAATCTAATAGTCTTTTTTGTTATACTTAAATGCACTAAATTTCCGGATTCATATATTTCGAATTTATAGCAAATATCATTTTTGAAAAAAAAAAAATAGAAAACTGATAAAGAAAAACTTTGTACTTTTTTTCTGTGGATTAGACGTTCAAAAATCCTAGATTACAGGCTGTTACGAGTTATGTATGTGTTTTTCACTCAGTTAATTGTTACAATATCAAAAAATAGAGGTGCCTTTATTGTCCATTCATTAATTATATATAGGTGTGCCAGACCTGATCAAGTGCTTAGGAATGGATAACATTCTTTCTTACATCTATAGAAATATTGCTAGTATTTTGTTATATTTTTAACATTGCAGAGGCAATTTCGAATACATTTAGTTTGTAATTCATACTGTTTTATGCGTCATAAATACCACAGTACAGAAAGTGTGAATATTGTTTTTCATTAATTAATTTTACTTCATGGTTAGGCAGTTTTGATCATGTCCTAGTGTTTTCTACCAAAATTTCGCAAATCATTCTGTAGTTTCTTGGAGGGATCTCATCTGTGAATGAGGGTCAGCTGTCACATCCAACGTTATTTATTTACCTTGTACCGTTCCGGCGACGACGTTGCCGTTCGCATGAGTTCACAACTCTAAGAGTAACTACTTACTCGGAGGAAAGTGGATGGGATGCCTTGACCTCACTGACTTCACAGACATGATAATGTCTTCTCTTTCCTTAAGGCTTTTTAAGACAAGACGTCTGAACTGAAATAAAATTCAGTTTTTCGTTAAAGAAACTTCCATTCAGAACCTACAAAGAAAGAGAGAAAATGGATAAATAAGAAAAGGATAAAAGCGATTGAATAAAATTCATTTTACTGAAAAGAAGTCTTATATGTGTCCATATATAATCTGTTTCAGAGATAGTTTACCTAGTGATATGGTAAGCTCCTCTTGGTCTTTTGGAATCTTATTACTATCCAAAGTGAATTGCTTTATTTCAAGCACTTTATATTTCATATGAATGTATTACCGAGATTATAACTTAATCATAATTTAATTTTTTTTTTGTAACCGTAAATCATAATTTGTATAAACTTCCATCATGAGTCAACAAAGTCAGAAACGATAGCTAGAAACTGTAATCACTGAAATTTCATTGAGTTCCCTTTACTTACTTGACTTTGTTCCGAATTCCGGAGTGATGAATGACAGAAAACGAACGTCATCGTGAACTACATTTGCATTTGGAGTGACTCACAAGGCGTTGTAAGGAATACTCTGATTCACTCATCAGGAAGGCTTCAGAAAATTTGTCATCAGTCGTTCTGAATGAATACGTGTTATAGGTGAATACGTGATGCTGTGTATACGTATATGTATACAGATACATACGTTCTACAATTATCAAATGTATAGATATGGTTAGTCATTAGTAGTAAGTATGTTTATAAAAGTAATGTACTCCTTTACCGAGAGTGATATTAATCTTTTTTAGAGACCATTGGAATTTTAACCATTTCTTTTCCGAACTACGAATGGCTGACGCTAATCCTATTTAGAAACTAAACATAATGAAACTAGATGAAGGGGAATAATTAGTAATTCTATTTTGGCGCAGATAAATTAATACACAACGTTCGACACACAATGTATCGATTTTTTTTTCTTTCGTCCAGCCATTTCATTGCCGAAATCCACATTAAAAATTTTCAACTGTGGCAATAACACGATTATTTTTTTTTATTTTTGGAATCACCTGTTTTGGGATACTTCGAATGAATTATTTTCCGGTGGATGTGTCGATGTCTCTGATGTTGCCTTTCCCCCGTGAATACCGTTCCTGTTCTGTCTTTAGATTGTTCTCATCTTTTAACAACTTTCTTAAATTTGCAGTATTTATAATCGTATTCTCTGTAGTATTTAACTCATCTATTCAAGTTGAACTAATCGAACCAATTGCACTCTCTTTTGAAAAAGTTGAATATTTTTTTTCCTAAGTAGTAGGTGATAGTTGGGTTTCGGCTAATAAAGTTTTCTAAATTCTTCTTTTAGAAAACTTTATTAGCCGAAACCCAACTATCACCTACTACTTTGAATTATAATAACGGCTAACAATAAAACTGATTGATTTTTTTTTTCTACATCTACTTTCATTCCTTCTCAGCAGGTGGCCATAAAAACTTGTTTTTCTTTTTTATACTATCTATAGTGGCTTCATATTCTGAAAATGAATTTGACTCGAAATCAAGTGCAGTTCATTATAATTTTGGTCTACTATTTTCCTTTCTTTCTATTTTAAGTTATCTAGTAATCCATTATTTGTTAAGTTTAAAGTTCCCTCTGCATACTTTGCTTTTCGTTTTATAACAATTCTATAAGGTAAATTATGAATTCCACGATAGTGATTTTTTTTATTATAGGTAGTTTTAGTTAATTGAAAAGCTATTTCAATGTTTTTTGTACCCGAAAATTATAACTTATATAAATAGCACGGTTATTTATTACCAATGAATAATATATCTAAACAATTGAAGTTAAGACTTTTATTAAAAAGCCAAAAATGGATTTAACCCTAAAAGTTAGATATTGAACCGGCAGTCAATGGCCAAATTGGAAAAAAAAAATAAATGCTAGAAAAGGAAGAGGAAGAAATAGTTCTATTATAATCATGTTCTCTGCTGCTCTCCTCCAGTGGCCATTTTTCTAACAGTAGTTGAGTAACGCATCAATTCCCGAGTCGTGCCTTATCGCATCTTCGGAGGCCGAAAGGCTGCTGAAAGGGAAAATAAGACCACAACGCAGAGAAAAGAAAAGATGGAGTAGATAGGTTCGGCTGTAATTGAGCATGATGATACGTTGCCCAAATATAAGGTGGTTGATCATCACGATCATCTTGAGACCGCGAATTGCCCGATGCCAATAGTGTTAAAGCGCCTTATCGGTCTGCCATTTGATCAACACAATGGCCAACACCTATTACTTTGCGGTAAATAAAAATTCAAGGGAAAATGGATACGGTGGAGATAGACAGAGTGAAGATGAAAAGAGTTTGCTTCAAGGAAAATAGAATTTTATTGGTCACTTCAAAGAGGCTGAGTCAGATATTCAAATGGAATATTTTCTCAGGTAAAAATAGGAAGGTCGCATTCCTTCACAGTTGTTTATTCTATGTGACAGAGCGCTTTCAGAGAAAACACTCTATCATCAGTGCCATGCTCTTCACAAACATGTTACTGGAGACAAGGATTCCCTGGGACTCATCTCAGAGTCACAGGGAATTCTTGGTATGAAGAGGGCACTGATGATGGGGCGTCTGAAAGCGCTCTGTCGCATAGAATAAACAACTGTGAAGGAACGAGGGCCTTTTCTTTTCTTACCTGAGATAATTAATTTAATAATTCCTTCACCATCCAACACTTCAGAAATGGAATATTTTCAATGCACTAATATGAAAAAAATATTTTTATTAAGTGGAAAAATCAAATCGGTGGATTCTAAGAAAAATAATAATATTATTATATACCAATAATCACAGAGCATACTCATCAGTAATTTAGGTCAAGTTGTGTTAGAACAGAGGAATTTAATTCTCAGGAGATAACCGTAAGGATTTCTTCATTTCTAAATAAATAGTTCATAAATCTACGCACACACGTCATGACATTTTAATCTTACGTAAGATATACTACAATTGCTACTCTATACATACTAGTTTAACTCAAGTATTAATCGATTAGCTCGACGTCACTCTCAGTTAAGCCTAACCTTTATTCTTGTGATTCCCATTTTAAGTAATTGTACCTCTAGGCATATCATGTTAAGCTTACTCTTCGTGTCCAATTTACACGAATTTCTCATTAAGGGAGGAATAGAGAATAAAAATTGGCATGACATCATCAACATGTCATTCCAAGACGTGGAAAATTTAGGTTCAGCATACGTTATCGTTAGTGTTGTTTATTTCTGTTCGCTGCATAAAGTTTGAAAAGTTCAGTAAGCCGTCTATCTTAAGTGTCAAACGTTCCAGGTCTACCTATTCTTAATATGAATGGTGTACATAACATAGGACATTGTTCTTCATAGTGTCGACCAATGATCGTGAACGGTGCTGTTTGTTGTTGCCGACTCTCCCCACCAGCTGATACAGGACCATAAAATCCCTGAAGATGATTCCCAGCGACTGTCGGCGGGCCTAATCAAGTCCCGCGGCTTCACGGCTCAGACGTGACTCTCGCCCGAGACAGGCGACGTCAAAAACGGTCATTCAATCAAAACTGACGACTATATAACAGTCACTGGATATTGCTCTTCATCAAGCGACCACAATGGTTGTAGTATTACCATACATATTTATTTTTCCATTAGCATTTGTAAAGGAAGGTTTGAATTTTCGGAGAAAATGTTTTCTTTTTAGTATATTTTGCTTAAGATAAATCAGATGTTTATGTTGAATTCAATTTTCTCCAAATGAAAATAAACAAAAAGGTCTGCCATCCTGCCTAGGAGATGTCGAAAAATAAGTCAACTTGATATCTTTATCTATTTTAGTAGTCTCCTCGGGATTTCGCAAAAATTGTTGTCCAAATTGTTGTCGCAAGCCATAAGTGGTTTTTTATTTTTATTATGTATGTCATTAAAAAAATGTATATGTTATTAACCCTTTTCTTTCTTTTTTTTTTTAGGTAAGTACTACGGACTACTCAATAAAACATTCGAGGGTAAGTCATGAATGCTTGTATTTTGTATATAAATACAAATCCAAGACGAATGGTTAATGTAATACGTTCGTGAATACAGAAAGGACATTTAGTGTAAATATTGGGACGTAATGCGGACTGCTATTTATTTTGGAAGTATTTATAGTAAGCTTTTTGTCACTAAAGTATTCTTCAGTAGTATAAAATTGTACTGTAAGCATATTATAACAAAAAATACTATTTGTATATCCTGTTAACCCAATCTAAGATTAAACAGAAGTTTAAAATAAAAACTCAATTAATTGAGAATACTCGGAGAATTGTGTTCCATCACATTTACATGTCTACAGCCATTAATATCATTCGTTTTATTGTTGAATACAATGAAGGAACATTGTTGAAAAATTATGTAATATGTAATATTTTCGAACTGTAGCTGGAAGGAATCCGATGGACGGCTCAGCTTCTTGTTACGTTATTCGCCCCGGGCATGGCCGCAGTAATGACTGTGCAGCTTACACCGAGAACATATATTTTGCAAAACGGCGTTTCTCTTTTCCTGAAATAGTAAGAATAGACTTATCCTCGAGATATGGGTGGCCTTAACCTATACTTTCCTCTTGAAATGCCGCTTAATGTAAAAATTATGCATTGTTCCTGTGGTGAAAGAAGGCCGGTACCCCATAGTCATTTTCTTGCCACATTTTCAAATTTACTGACACATAAAATATTTATGTTTAAATCCTTAAGAGCGGAAATGGTTGTCTGGACGTATTTTATATTCACCGAGTCTATAAAATAAAATACATCGGTTGAAAATTTGCGTTAAATGTGATTTCCTAAAGTAACGGAGAGATCTTTGTTCATTAGAAAATCGTCATTGCCCCAGAAAAAACCGAAGGAAGATATATATCTCAAGAACATGCACAGGATTTTGTTCCCTTCTGGATTAGAAGGATGGAGAAAATTCCAATTAATGCCAGAATTGTTAGAGCCTTTCCTCCGTATGCTGTACACAACGAAAAACCTGACATCTTTTGAACTACCCTCTTCTAAAGCTTTTGAGCTTTTACCTATTAAAACGACCTACAATCGGTTGATAGTAAATTATTTTTATTTTAATGCCTTTAATATTATATTATCTGTATAAATTAAGTCGATGCAACCTTTTGAAAAATGCCGATTTTCCGTATCATGTTCATAATGTAATATTCATATGATGACCCGGCAAAATCGTTAAACGAAATCTTGAGTTACTTTTATAGGGCGTACAGCTTTCAGGGCCTTCACCCATGCTCGGCTTATATTGATTAACGAGCACTACGGATTTCCTTCCCAGAGCAGATTTCCCGACTGCTGCAGTCTGGGCAGGAAGACCCGAGCCCACACTAATCATGTAGAAATGTATCACGTCTAATGAAAAGGCTAAAGTGACACCATCTGAAGTCATATGCACCCTTGATAACATTAATATTATGCTCTAGCTGGGCATTGGCGAAGGAGCTTAGACCCTGATTTTACTACAAATGCATACATTGCTCATGTAATATCCTTTGGCTAGTTTTACAAACGATTCTAGAAAGAACTAACGCCAGTCCCTCTAATTTCCGGACAGTTATTAGTTATTTCGCCATATGGGGGAGTACATAATCTGCATCAATTAAGGAAACCCGCCGGAAGGTAGTGATACAAAAAAAACCCTTATTAATTGTTCCATAAACTCCGTAACATAGCTTCTCGTCCCTTGACTTACGACATCCTTGTTGTCGTGTGCTGGGGGCAGACCGTTACTCCAAGGAAACAGGACTACCCCTTGGAGGAAGCTGTCAACCAGATAGAGATTCAACTCCTATGGACGTCTACATTTAACCTTGGTATACGACCACTAAAATCCACTCTCTTGCTTTATAGCCTATAAAACTCGCGTGGCATTGAAATAAAAAAAATCTTCTGGCCATTTTGAAAGCAACCGGTCGTTAATTTATTTGAAGAAACGCCATTTAATAACTCAATCAGAGTCCATTTTCTAATGGAATTTCCATTATAATATCCAGTTTTATTATATTAACCGAATATCCAATTGTTTTATTTCCATAAATAAATAGAACGGTCAACAACATTTCTAATGAAGGGAAAATCCTGCTAGAATAAAACTAAACCCTTCTGAGATTTGAAGAGGTTTTCTTTAACTTCTTAGGTGGAGTATTGTTGTTACGTTAATTCCTAGACCAAGTGGATTATATCGTTAAAAACAGAAAATATTTTCTACCATTTTTTAATAAATATATATACACACACACACACTTGGGAATGCTTCATTTATATACTCACTACGATATGTAAAAATATTAATTCTTATTCCGAAAAAGGAAACGTATACTTTGTAGGGCAAAGCAAGTTTTATGCTGTGCGTTCACAATGTCATATATTATTTCGTCATCAGACGCCTAGTATGTACTCTAAAGATTTAAAGATTTCCTTTAATTCTTGTTATATGCTGTTTTTATACTAATCTTTTAGAGCATAAAATCTAATATACTTCAATAATAACAATACTAATGTGGAGACGTAAATGATTTAATACTACAAATAAATTATTTTTATATGTTAAAATTTTTGATTTATTTATTTTAATGTTTTTAGTAAAACTGAAGGTAAACTTCGTTATGGCTGAAATATAACCAGAAGTAGTGGGTATTTAGAGTAAAGGCGTCATCTAAAATTAATGCGCTGTGTCCAAAAATTAATATAACTAACATAGGTCTAGATTTCAAAGATTTTTTAACCATAGCTATTATATCAGAAAGAATATTACGTAAAATTTAAATGCCCACTATTTTTTTATAATTCTTCCTACTATCGGTGAATTTGTCTCAGAAAGTTGGAAGGAAGGTATCATTTATTAGTGTAAAAAGGTAGAATGGAACATTCTGCTCTTTTAGTTGAATCAGGAGGGTATTTGTTGAAAGAGGATTTGTCTATAAGGTACAGCGATGTTTTAAGTAATTTTAAACCGAATTTGGTTGGCTAGAAAGTGTGATGATGATCCTCAAAGAATGTTTGTTTAATGTCTATACCATATTTTAAAACTGAATTAACGTTTATTATCACATGAATGCAGCATGTTAATACACTTTGTTTAATTATATTTAATGCTCAGGGCTTCATGTAACTATGTTACAAATCAGAAGGGTTACACAGGACTAAAATAGCTACATAAAATAAGCCTAATGAATATAGCTGTATACGGACACAACACTTATATATTTGATGTTATTCACACTCGCCATTTACAGTGAACAGATGTTTGATATAGATGTTAGCAGCGGTAGAGCGTGAATATATACAGCAACTTACAGTATTACGCAACAACACTCTTAAGCTATTGACAGGTTGAGATCGGGGTCGTATCTGCTACATGTTAGCCTACTGGGGAAATTACGTAAATTGCGTTAGGCCCAGCCTTTCCTCGTGTTGTATAACTTATTCCAAGCAAGTCGTAAATATTTGTTGTAAATTAAGCCGTGGGAGGCCGTTGGTCAATAGATTGCCTACTTGAGACTTAGTGAAAGTACTCGCCAATATCGGGGGCGGGGAATTAAAAGTAGATTTATCAAGGTTCCTTCATGGAGTGAAACTGAATCATATTATGGAAGTTAGAAGTGTTTTATCCCTCTCCCTGCAGGCAAATTATTTTATTCTAACATACCCTTTGGGCTTTTGCCATTTAAAAGTCCAAGTCTCAATAGGTAAATATTCGAATTATACTTGTACTTCAGTGCTGCTGCACACAATCGAGACTCGAATTAAAAACAGAAAACATTTCTCAAAATTGTATGAATTGATTGGATACTCTATAATCATTTACTTCATAAAGATGTGACAACATTTAATGATTCATTTTATTATTTATTTAATTATTATAAATGACTTTTGCAACAACCTCATTTCTTCGTACCCCAAAAAAGATAATTGAATTCTTAAGCCAACGATTTAGAATGTACAATTGTTACTTACATTAATTCAGAGCCCGGAGACTCATATACACACCTTAAATAAATAGAAATTAAATTTATTTTGTAACATATTTTTAAAAAATAGGAATTTACTAATTAAAGTTTGCGATAAATGTTACGTTTTGTCATCGTAATAAAAGCTGTTTCATTTAACGAAATGAAAGGTCTAAATAATTTCATTGTCGAAAGAACGTCTGTGTGGGAGTAAGAAATAATTGATGTAGAGTGTTGACAAAAAGAATTTAGACGAACCTTAAAAACTGAGGATTGTATTTTTCTCAATTTGTTGTCTTGAGTACTTTGTCCAAGATTGCTGCTATTGCTCCAGAAGAGGTTTTGAGTAAGCCCAGAGGGAGCTGGAAGCATAACTAACAAAACTTGAATATACGGTCGAAACTTGAAGGGCTTAACTGTAATTCATTGACTATGACAATTCCACCTAGACAAGTATAAAAAAAAAAAAGTCTAAACTGTGGGACAGAAGTGTATTATATTCTTAAAGATATGATTTTGAAGGATTTGGAGGTTTTTATTTCCAAATGTATGTTGTTTACTTCCAATATAGTAGTACGGAGTAACACCAAAATTGTAGATAGAAGTTTTCCGGTTTCATCATTACTTGAAATGTCCAAACTATCACACGAACGAAATATCAACTTGGATCAGTGCCACGTCAATGAGAAGTGAAACTTCAGCGGGAAAGTTTCATGACAGCAATAGGCTTCTATTGTGTTAAAAAATCCTATAAAGAATGAACTATGACAAAGTGTATTTCTCTTTGGCTAATGAAACGTCTAAAGACACACCATCTGAACCCATGTGCACATGACAACGATGTTTTGAAATCATGTGTGAAATTGAAGTTAAAACCATGTGGAGTGCGAACACAACTTCTGGAAGATATGTCATAATAAATACGAAGTTTCTCAATTTTTTATTACACTAAGTGTTAATTAACTGTACAACTTTTTGCCGCTAATACTTACAGGGCCGGTAATAGCATCTTCAGAACTAATAAACAGTTTTTGTTTTTCATTCCACAACCTTCGTTTGAGTTATGTCTTTTATCTCTTTTCTACAACAGAATTTATTTTCCATTTTGGACTTTGACCGAGAGAGAATGAAAATAGATTACTTATTGTAATATTAACGCAGAATAAACATTCAGCAAAATACAACTAATAACAGCCAATAAATTACACCCCCCATTAAATCATTGGGAGGACTTATATTTGCAGGAAATCTGGGCATTCTAAATAGGAATAGACGTATTTTCTTCATTTTTATAATTAACGTAAAACCGGCTAAATAATGGCAAAAAAATATTTATATTTTTCAATCATGAGGGACTATACTTCGAATACAAAGTAAATATTCGTCTATATTTTGGGACATCCCAAAAAATTTAAATAAAATGTTGTCCAAAGATATTAATTAAAATATTTTTAGAATATATTTCCCAGTATTAATTGATTCTATTAAAGTATGAAATTTTTGTAAACCGAAGACCATGGGTTCGGCGTGCGCAGTTGGTATTTATTCAGTGTCGATCATACTAAATAAAGTACCAAGTCCTTCCCTGGCTAGTAAAGTGTAGCAACCTGTCGATAACTCGTCCTGATTATACATAGTAGAAAACAATAGACGTTAATATATAAAATAAAAAAATTATGAATTTTGATATGTTGACTTTCAGCATTTGGTAGCCTACTGTACTTCTTCACTTACATGATAAGAGTAACTAATGTTCTTTAGAGTTATGTACATGAAATCTCTGTATTCCATTAGAAATAACCAATATTTATACTAACTCTTCAACGAGAGCTAATTAATGCAATATGTTTAATCGCATATTCTCTTCAAAATTCAAATATCCGGTGAGTTGAAGACCTCTTCAATTCAGCATTCAAGTCATTGAGAAGGCACTTGTATAAATATACATTAAAATGATTATTATTAGTAACTGGCCATTAAGTAATAAAATAAATATGATCTTAAATAGTAATGGGGCTCAGGTTAGCCATGCGAGTTAAAGCGTTGACCTTTATCTCACATGCTAAACCTAGAGTGGCGAGTTCGATTCTCGCCTGGGCAAAGGAAATTATTTAGTGACGAAATTCATTAAATAACATCCTAAAATCCCACCCTGGCTAGAAAAGGGTGGTAACCTGTAGATAACCCGTCCCGATTAGCCTAATTTGCAAAAAGTGGACGCTAATAAATAATAATAATAATTAAATAGTAATTATTTATTCACTTAATGTGATTAAAAAATCCTTCTTCGGCATTACTTGTTAATATAACTTAGAGCGTAATGAAGAAATAAGATTTCACCCCTGCGAGGCCACAAATATGGAGTCCTTGGTAGTTATCATTGCTACCAACATAACTGATGGAATGTTAAGTGCTCAATTTACACTTCATTATTACAAATGGATAGCCGTACTGCACTTACTCTCCTTGGGTTCACAGACTGGCCACTGGCTCTGTTGGAGAAATTATCGACCAATTCCCTCACCGATAAAAGCATTTCGTATGCAAATTTCTTCTCCTACGAACTTTATGCATCGCTCTGGTGCAAGTTACAATCACTTTTGTTAATACTATTAATAGCTCTATTAACTTTCGCTAACTGCATACAAATTAAAGCTGTAGTACTCTTATAATTACAATAAAGTAAAGCAATTAGGATAACTGGATTGAATGAGTTTACATGGAATTCGCAGACTAAGAAACTGAATATAAACTAACATACCAAAGATAAATCCATGGAATGTAGCATTCTTTACCAAATTCCTGGACGAATTAATATTGAGGATTATTTTATTTCTATAACTTAACGTGAAAAAAGTCATTTCAGGCTTTATAATTTACTGAACATTTTTGATCAGAAATCCACAATGATATACGACAGAACTAAATTAATTTCATAACGTAATCATATGTTACTTTGATATGATGAAATGAATTGAGTAGAGCATTCTCTTCAAATATTGCATTTAAAGGTTTAAATGTTTTGCAAGAGAGCGAAAATTCATCATCATAATAATATATATAATAATAAGGTATGTTTATTTAGAACATTAGCAGATTCATAACATTAGAAAATAAATTAAAAATTTACAAGTTTTTTAAATAATAAAAGAAAAATTACATATTTTCTAAAATATTCACATATACAATAACTTGGACTATGTAGTCTGTCTGTTGAGTTCTGTCTATTCTTTAGTGGTTTTATACATATGTACATTTACAAGTTACAAAAACAGAGAATATTTAATTATCATACTCATCAGTTAGGAATGTTCGGTACCTTCGTAAGGCACACATATACTTATAGAATCCCAACCAATATTTACTGTTAAAAGATAAAATATAATCATTCTGACTTAATTTTGAAGAACCAAGAAATTCCTCAAATACACGACATACTGCTATGAAATGAAATGTATTCTCCAACTCATTCATATTGCATAGAGAGCATACCCATAAATTTTCAGTTTTACACACCGAGGAATTCAAGTTCAGCATTTCTCACCTTGCTTTCATAATAAGGGCTATAAAATGTATGCTGTTATTGTTACTGATGCAGCTATTATTTTTTAAAGAATCGTATTTATTTCGAAAGTTATGAACTATTTAGATCCATAATTGATATGTTCAGAAGAAATTATAATATCATTAGGAACTACTACATAGAAAATTACTGGTTCAATAAAGAAGTCCATTCCTCCCATAAATAAAAACTTTAATGATACACTAGAATAATGATGCTTTTCTTCTTTCGAATCCTTGACGAAACGTCTCTCATGTTGAAAATAAAACTACAATATCTCTGAAGCAAATAGAAGACCTCAAGTGGTTCACGGCTCACTGCTTGGGACACCACAAAAATGAAGGTTTATTGGTTTATTCACACCCAATTACTGCTAGTAAAACGATAGGCACGTCAATCTCTATTTATATGAGTCTTAAGGAAAATGGTATATTTCAAATATAAGTTTAAATACCACTAAATTCTTTATATATAGAAATAAATCACCACTCTATGATTTTTAGCTGATTTCCCTTTAGGGAAATCAGTTATTGAGGTCGTACTCAAGACGCGATTTTCGAAAAATTTCTTCAAATGTCCATCGAGGAGATATACCGAGGAGATGGCGAAAATGATGTGCGTTCAAAATTATATATATGAATATATATATATATATATATATATATATATCTGTTTACGCTCTAGCGGTCGCAATTTTATTATGATCGTTACCAAACTCAATATTTAAAAGTCATATGCAATAAGACAGATCAAGTTTGTTAATGGCTGAAATCGGACTAGTTGGAGGGAGGGGGGTTTAGAGGGGGGGGGATTTTCGAAAATTCGAAATATCTCCGTTACCATACGTCGGATCAAAAAATTGTATAGAACTAATCTTATTGAAAATTAAATTTACTATATATATTATTCTATAAATTTATTCTCTATCTTGAATATTAACCGCGATGTTTGCATTTTTATTAAATGTGGGCGGCAAATGAGGACGAATGAGTTTCCCGCCAAAAGCTAGTTCGGCCGTTTTCGCAACTGTTCGGCTCTCGTATGGAGATTTCTCTATTGTATAACTTCACGTGGGAAATCTGCTTAGTTTACGCAGCCCCTGTGTGACGGACTTTTAAATTATCCCACAAGGCAGGTTCATGGTAAAATAAAATTTAAAAAAGGTATTTCATACAAAGGCAATAAACGTCTAAATAGAAATTATTTTTCTTAACGTCAAGATTTATGCTTCAGAAATTGATGAACTTTTCTTTATAAATTGTATTAAATTTCTCTGATAGAGCCATTGGCTCCCATACAATAGGTTAATAAAGAACTATAGAAAGACCCCAGAATATGTGCCAGATCACGCGTGATGTTTTTACACGGATAGTTAATATATTCGCTACGGCTCAGGCTGATCGCTGTTCAAAATTCAGAAAGAGGTTTCATTGATTTCTTTTAGTAAAAGTCTTAGTCTAAGAAGAACTTTAGATATTCATTAAAAGATTAACCCCATACATAAATAATTCTCCAAAAACTCAGTATTGTAGTATGTGCCAATTTAAACAATATATATGTATAAAAAAAAATATTATTTCTTGGAGTCAAGATGCAATTAAGCGATTCTAGAAAGTTAAACACAAATTACAATATTATTTTTATCAGTACATAATTTGTGTACTAAAACTCTTTACATTTTTTCCTAGAGTGGCGAGTTCGATTCCCGCCCTGGGCAATAGGAATTTATTTAGTGACGGAATTCATTAAAATCCTAAAATCCCACCCTGGCTAGAAAAGGGTGGTAACCTGTAGATAACCCGCCCCAATTAGCCTAAGTTGCAAAAAGTGGACGTTAATAAATACTTTATTTAAATTTTTGGGATTAATACATTAAAATATGTTTATAAAAAAATAAAAACCTTAACTGGTCTAAGACTGAAGGGTAACAAAATTACAACTTAAAATAAAAAAAATGATTATAAAAATCATTTGTATTTTTTAACTAGTTTCGCGTTCATATGAAGTTCTACACACAAATGAGCTAAACTAATGGCTACGTTTTTCTCGATGCCCTTTCACTAGCCGTACTAGTCGGAGAATGGCTTACTAAGTATGCCGGGTGAAGTCAGCTGATTTATATCGATACGCCACGAAATAAAAATTTATCGATTATCCCTAATGGAGTGTAGCTTAAAACGTAAATGAGACATTTACAATTGATTAACTATCTCTTTATAGAAGTAGTTAAGTAAAGTTAAAAAGCTCTTATTTCACAACAAAAAATTAAATAGATTTATGTGTAAAATATAAATATAATAAATATTTATTTAAATATAGAGGTTTCCTAAACTGCTTTGTTTATTGTGTTATGCTGAACTTTCACGGTTAAAGTCTTATTAATCGAGGTTATCGTTGCCAGAAACCATCAGGTAAATAAAATAAAATTGTTATTGCTGTTAAACTTACAATGAGTTCTTGTTTTGACATTGTATAAGTTGACAACATACATTGGGAATTTCCGTGTGACGTTTCCCAGAGAGCGTATTGTTCTAAGACGGAGCGATGTCCTTTAAGAACAGCGGTATATCCTTGCCTGCGGTGTCAACTTCCGCCTGATTGTCTCGTAAGGCGATAGCCAAGCCTGACCTCTGCCCACCCAGATAGCTTCCTACTTCTAATAATACTATCCTTTAATTGAAGGACCAACCTCCTTGCTCATTAATTAAAATCCCACTTTAAAAAACCATTATTAAAACGTATTGTCGTGTTTTTTTAAGTCGATTCACGTGTGATCCACTTACCTGTGAAGAGAAGCTTAAAATGTGAGACCAATAGTTCGAATTGGGAATATGGCGTTCGGAATCTCTGCTAATATTGATATTAATTTACGTGAAGAGTAGTGGGGTCATTTGTGTTAACTTCATGGAACAGATAAAGAATATAATTTAGGAAAGAAGCTACTATGCTACTACACACTTAGACTTTTAGTTCGAACATTTATACAAGCACACACACGACTTGCACACATATATCCTTTAATAAAGAACAATACACACTGAAACAAACTTGCGGAAAACTACTTTACAAAACACTCATACTCCCTATATTAGCATCAGCATCACACACAAAAAGAGACTCCAGTCCTTCCTGAGCAAAATACTTTGGATAGCGCCAAATTCTCCCCGGTTTGTTAGGAACAGCCAAATCCACAGGGAATTTGAGGTTGCTCCTATTTCAGTTAACATTCAACACCTTGTAAGTAAATATCATGCCTGCATTCCGATGCAATGGGCTAACTCAGACTTATTAGTTGGAAAATTTATACTTGTGAAGAGGAAGGATGTCTGAGCCAGCAATGGGATTGTTGAGACTTGTTAGTTCGAATATTTATACGTGTCAAGAAGGAGGATGCCTCCGCCAGGAAAGTGCTAACACAGACTTATTAGTTCGAATATTTATACTTGTGAAGAAGGAGGATGCCTCCGCCAGGAAAGGGCTAACACAGACTTATTAGTTCGAATATTTATACTTGTGAAGAAGAAGGATGCCTCCGCCAGCAATAGGATGGTTTTGACTTATTAGTTCGAAAATTTATACTTGTGAAGAGGAAGGATATCTCAGCCAGCAATGGGCTAGTTGAGACTTGTTAGTTCCAATATTTATACTTGTGAAGAAGAAGGATGCCTCCGTCAGCAATGGGCTGAGACTTATTACTTCAAAAATGTACACTTGTGAAGAGGAAGGATGTATCCACCAGCAATGGACTATTTGAGACATGCAAGTTAGAATATTTGTACTTGTGAAGTATTTTGAGTCGAAGAAAAAATTGTTTTAAGAATTATTACCTACTGCCTCCCAATGATAGCAGGTTTAATTTTGGCACGGTTTAAGTAAATGAAAAATAAAATAACTAAACAATAATTTTCAATTAAACTTAAACTTGTATATTACAGTAACAATTACATATTTCAGTTTGCAGGCGCTTTTGCCATTGATGGAATTAATGGGGAAAAGAGTTTCCAATTGAGGAAGAGATTTAAAGGGCCAATTGATCCCCTCGTGAACCTGTTAAGACTAAATTGTGCACCTGGTTATATTCGTATATATATATATATATATATATATATATATATATATATATATATATGAAGATTGCGCATATTTGGCGAAAGCATTATCTTTCGTAAAAAGAAAATTGAGAATAAAAACGACTTCTTTCAGCATTTTTGATTTACACAAAAAGTGTCGTGCCAGTGTTCAATATCTGCAGTAAATCGACGACTCTTTGCAGCCATACATTCGTGTACATATAAACGTACAGACTGTTTACAAGCCGATTATCTAAAGGGATCCGTGTAAGGGTTTATCAGTCAGCTGGATCCTACTTGATGAAGCACTAGACAAAGGTGGCGTACAAGGCAGTCAGATCCATCTTGAGGCGTGTAATGTGCAGTGGTAAGAGGGTGTTCTACTAGAGAATGTGTACCTACAAGGCTGGCCAGTCGTAGCAGAAACAAGGCAACTACAGACAAAGGCAGTTTAACAAGACTACTGCTCGATAAACCGGTTGCCAGCTACACCTTCCCTTCCACCTTTTAGCTTACAGACACCTAATATATTTCGCCATTTCAGCTCAAAACCAGATAGTCCATAATTCACGAAACTGAAATGTCAATTGCTTCGTACTGACAAAAAAAAACACTGTAATAATTTTTGCGTGCGAATTTCACCAAAATTTTTACTTGAGATAACTATACTGAATTAAAGCTAGAAGTGATGAACATCACAATAAATTTTTAATTCTAAAGTCGAGAGTTACGTCTAGTAAACATCCGCTCTGCTGACTACCCCAACATTAGCCTTTATTTCAGGCTTACTATATTTTTAATTGAGGGACTTAACAGAAGTTTTAATGTCAAGTGTGATCAATTTCCCACAATTTTGAAAACCATGTATTTGAATCCTTAACTGCTTATTAGTACGGACAGTAGAGAAGCTGCAATTGGAGGACTCGTGTTCTACTCGCCAAATCCCCCAATTACATTGAAGCAGACGACAGACTGCAGCAGCGAGAAGGAATCTGGAGGAGCAGAGGAAGCGGGACATCATCATCAGATTCATCTTCGCAGCTGGATGAAGACCCGGAGGAACGACACCACTACAGCAGTGCTTCATAACCAGACTACATTCAAATGAACCACAAGAAAGCGAAACTGACGGCTTCTTCACCATCGCTTCCTCGTTTACCTCTTACTTCACTAAGGACGTCTTCAGCTTAACGAGGGAGGAGTTTCGTTTAGTATCTTTATGCTGATAACACCAACATCAGCATTTATTTCACGCTTAGTTTATACCTAACTGAGGACTATGGGCATTGATCTGTACTCATTAAGCCTTAAGAAGTAAATTAAAATCCATATCTCTATACTGCGATAAATGAAATGATCTGCAAAATATAATACAATACTCTATTTCCCTTAAGGGAAATCAGCTATTAAGGTTGTACTCATGACGGAATTTTCGAAATTTTTCTTCAAATGTCCATCGATCCCCTAGTAGATGACGAAAATGAGGTCCGTTCAAAATTTTTTTTTTATCGTTACCAAACTCGATATTTAGTCGTTTTATGTAAAAAGAAAGATCAAGTTCGTTAACGGCTGAAATCGGACCACGGGGAGGGGGATTTAGAGTGGAGGATTTTCGAAAATTCAAAATAGCTCTACGTCGGATCGAAAGAGTGTACAGAATCAATATTTTTGCAAATTAAATTTACTTTAAATATTATTACATGCATTTATTCTCTATCTTGAATATTAACCGAGATATTTGCATTTTTAATAAATCTGGGCAGCTAACGGGCGAAGTGACTTTCCCGCTAGTTCGGCCGTTTCATTAACTGCTTGGCTCTCGTGAAATTTCTCTATTGTAAAACTTCACGTGGGAAATCTGCTTAGTTTACTCAGCCTCTGCGAGACGGACTTTTGTATATTCAGAGGAAATGTCCATAAGGTATAGATCATATTCATTTCTACTTCCAAGTATGTTGTGAGAATCTCGGACATCTTCAGTTTTCAAATTTTAACGGAATTCGTTTGGACGTTTCTTGAGTCCATTTTAGTACTAGTTTTGGCTTGACTTCTGAGCGTATGGACGAGTAAGTAATTATATAACTTTAAATTGAATGCAGCCAAAGATTTTGTCCATTTAATTTAATAGAAGTACAAGGAAGGCATGTTCCACGTCAGATTTTCTTCAAAATTATTTGAGCACTACTTGATTTCCTCGTTCTTGCTGTTCTTGATTCGGTCTTTACTACAGCGTGAATCAGTTCTCCTATTACTTTTAAATCGAAAAATCGTACAAAATGAAAATTTGCTCGTTTTGATCTACGGATGGAATAAATATTTATGGACCTTACTAGCACCCATTCACGGCTAAATGGTTGTCTTTTGGAGTATTATTGTAGGCTTTAAAGCTCTGTGTAAAACTCTTGGGAGTGGGGTGGATTCCCAAGTGTGTATATTGTTTTACATATTTATTCCCTTTATTTAGTCTCATTTTGGCACAACCTGGTAACCAGTAAAACAGAAATGTACAGGTCAGCAGAAGTAACAGTGGACGATAATTTAAAAATTCCAAATAGCAATAATATTTATGATGTTAATGTATCCAAATACAAGTCCTACTGTACTGAAACTATACTCCTAAGATAATAAAAATAAACTTATTAATGTTTATTATCATGTCAACTGGTTTTATTGATGTTAATTGATTTAACATACATTTCTCGAGTCTGATACACTTTAAAGAATCTACTAAATTTAAATATTGGGGAAGATGAAAATGAGACTTACAAATATAATTAACCAGTTAAGTAGCACAAGGATAGTCACATAAGTAAACGAATTTAGTTTTCTTTAAAAATAAAATAAAATAAATATAACTAATTTTAATGATCATTAAAAACAATTATCAATAGAAAGAAATCATCCTGCAACTTTGTAACTAAAGTATGTCAATTATGGGAAATTAATTTAATTAATATTGAGAAAGTTATTCCGACTGCAAGATCTAACCAATTACGTTGTTGGTATCGTAGCATTCTACTAGTTTATTTTTATTTTTTGCCTTGATTCGTGTCGCTGCAGTTTACTGTAAGTATTTCTCATAAATAACTAGTTATTTACTTGCCAAGGAGGTACGTCAAGTTCAGTTATTAAATTGGAGAAAGAGCTAGCGGCCATTAAAATGACATTAATCTCAAAATGTAATTGGTTTCTGCTGCTCGCTGTCGATTAGCAACCGTGAAAGAGCTTTAATTATGTTTCTAAAAAGACTTTCCTTTTTCGAACTGTTTAAAAATTGATACATGACCATTTTTGGAAGTATTATTTGTATCCCATAATTGTATTCGACCCATCTCATGTTATTATTTTTGACAAATGATTGAATAATAAATGAAAAGTAAACTTATAATCAGTGTAAATGGTTCTGGAGAAATTGTGTGTACCACTATTCGTTTTATTTTTGACCTTATTTCTTGGATGAGAATTGGATTCTTTGAAAAATAATACTTTCCTTAAAATAAGGGCTTTCCCTTTATTTTAAAGTAAATGGATAAATATAAAATATTTATTTTTGACATGTATTATTTCTATTCTATTAAATGAAATAATAGAAACGATAGTTTTTAATGGAATGTTTAAACCAGGTATGGGCAACCTTTGACTTGTTGTGGGCGAAACATTAGTGTGCAAATACGTTTGCGGGCCGCTTTTAAAAGTAGTGCATTTTAAAGTAGTGTTCATAATTTGTAACGATAGATATCAGACATGAAATTATAAGATAATGTATTAAAATAACAAATTGAAATGAAAAAAATAAGTACAACATTATAATTAAATCGTCAAATTTGTAATTATTACAAACAATGAAAATTAAATATCCTCACCGAAATAAATGAGCTTGAATTTCGGAAGCTAACCCATCGATATTTGGATTAATTTTACTGATACAAAGACGTAAAGAATTATCCAAATTATTGTCAGTCGCCCTTGTACGATGTTTTGATTTAGTAACTCTCATCATTGAAAAGAACTGTTCGCATTTATAAGTACTGCCAAACGCACAAATCTCTCCTCGTCTTCCTCATTTGGAGTAAGAGTGTAATATTTTTGTTTAATAGGGTTTTTAAAAATGTTTCGTGGGCCGGATAATATCTTACAGCTGGCCAGATTAGGCTCGCGGCCACAGTCTGATCTCGCGCCAAACCATGTTGATGCCCACATATGGTTTTACCTTTAGCACTATTTTCATTTATAATTTATTTTTAAGTTTTATCCTTATCGGATATTCTTCTAACATATTAATTTTCCAGCCTACTAAGGCTACTAAATGTCTAACCCCATATTATTGGTCATTTTTAAAAATTTTATGATACAACTATAACTCTTGTCATGTTGTCAGGATGTAGTCAGGAACCTTGGTTTGTGTGTGTGTGTGTACTTGTCCGCGAATGTCGCGAGTGTATTTGTTTGAACGTTACGCAATCAGACAGTCATCTGATCCATTATCCGTATAATTTATGATAATCCTTGAAACAAAAGCTTTAGAGTTATGATAGGAATGAACAATAACAGTTTATTGGCGGAGTGTGCGTGGGCCGTCCGAAGAACAGCGGCGGTTACCAAGGTGAACAGCTGTTCCTGAGACAAATGGACTAACTGTCATCATAATTGTGTTAGACAAGGACCACTCCTCTCAGGCCTGAGACGTTGCCTCGGCTAATTTGTCATACGGCGAACATAATTTATTTGACAGTAAATTGACCACTCTGTATGTCTTGGCAAAGTCAAAATAGACAGTAATTGTCAACGAATATATCAAGTGGTTTATAACTATGAAGAAACTAGGAGAGTGTCTGATCATTAAATTCACATAGGAGTTCAAATTTGTGGGGAATCAAATATTAAATACATATATTACATGAAAGTGAAAGATAAGTTAAAATGTAGAACGATGAGTCATTCTGTGTTTAATTTTGTAAAGTTTTACATTTCTATGCCAAACCATTCAAACTTAATTAATTTCAATTTCCTCATCTTATTTTTAGGAGTAGAAATATTTTCAGTCTATAACAGTTTCCTTATGAGGGAAAAACCATATTGACATATATTTACATAAGTTTGAAGGTTATGATCAGTTTAGGTTGAATCGTTATTTCCAAGATGCACAGTTTATTGGTTTAACGAAATTTAGGGCGATGTTGGCTGACGCCCATCTTCGAAATCTTATGAAAATATGATATTATTGCAATATAATTTCACAAATTTAGAACAAAGAGCTGTGGCGAATCTTATCATTTATTTTTTTATAAGAAAATTTAATTTGATTAAAATGTCTCTTTAATCGTTTCTTATTTGGACCCTCGATGTGAGTATGTATCTGTTTTTCCTAACTATTGATAAGCAGTTCTGTTAATCGGAAATTAATTATACGCCTCCCTCTGAATGGACGATTTATCATCAAATTTTGATTGAATGCTCACTGGCATTCGTCTATAAAGGAAGTGTGAGTTGTAGATTTGACAAGAGCTGGCCTAAAAGCCGCTGTGGATTACAACTTTAGTGACTGAAATGTCGAGGGTTAAGGAGCTTTGTGACGAGTCTAGTTTCACCTTGCCCCAGATCCCGGGCATCAAGCCTACTTGTGACGGAGCACAAGGTGCTAAGCCAAGCCATTTATCTTTAATATGCATTTTTATGGGGACCCGCATGAACTCTTTTATGCTCACTAATGCACAGCTAAGAATTACATTAACTCGCATAGTTAGGATGTTTGCTTCAGTCTTTCCTTTTTAAGCAGATTTCCCCTAAAGGAAATCAGCTATTGAGGTCGTACTCATGAAGCGGTTTTCGAAAATTTTCTAAAATGCCCATCGATACTGCCCAGGAGATGACAAAAATGAGTTCTGTTCAAAACTTTGTATAAATATTTATATAATATAATATATATATATATATATATATGTCTCTTAACGCTCTAGCGGTAGCAACTTTTGTTTGATCGTTACAAAACTTGATCGGACCAGTGGGAGGGGGGTTTAAAGGGGAGGATTTTCGGAAATTCCAAATAACTCAGTTGTTATGTGATGGATCGAAAAATTGCATAACGTCAATCGTATTGCAAATGTGATGTTCTGTAAATGTTTTTTATATTTATGTTTTCTCTATATTGATATTAACTAAGATATTTTCATATTTTAATTTTTGGGCCTTCAGTAAATCCCCCACTCCTAATCATGTAATATTATTAAATAGCTGTTAAGTGTGTGTGTGTGTGTGTATATATATCACAAATAAAATAGTTTGATTCTAAAATGAGTAGTTGTGAATGTACTATTACCAATAAATGTCAGTTACTGAAATACATACTCTTTTGACACATAGTAATACACATTCTCTTAGACAAAAGTAATAATGGCTATGATATTGGTGAATTACACAGTGTAGAAGTACACTTAAACAGGTTATTTTTGCAACCATGCTACTTGGCATCCGGAAGTTAGAAACAAAAATTCTTATTTACATGCCTCAAAAAGTATTAATATTGAAAAACATAATCTGAAAAAGGAATAATTTGAATTACAAATAAAATTAAAACAACTGAAGATAATATGGGCAAATAAATGTAGTAACATCTAAGTTAACCCCATTTTTGTGTTATCCTATCGCATAAATCATAAATAAATATAAAAAAGTGCGTTGTGAACCTCCGACTTGAACTGATGGTATAACATAACAGACGTGCGAGGTAACAAACATATCTGCAAGAATTCAAATTTTTGTCATTAGTTTAGACTGTAGAAAAACTTTAAAAATAAGGTAATAATTCTCGTCGAATTTAAATAGAAGTTGAGCGTTTTTTTGTTTTTTTAAGAAGATTTTAATTCTAGTTTCTAGAATGTCCTTTTTCATCTTGTGATATGCAGCTAATTACTCCTAATATATAATTGCCGTAAACACAAAAAAATCACTATTAAGAAACATTTTTATTAAATGTTATAAAATAAATAAAAGAGGGAGAGCTAAATATAAAGAAAGAATATAAAAAAATGTGAGAGAAATAATATTTATTATTAAATAAAATAAAAAAAAAAGTCCGTCACGCAGGGGCTGCGTAAACTAAGCAGATTTCCTACGTGAAGTTATACAATAGAGAAATCTCCATATGAGAGCCGCTCTAGTTTTTGGCGAGAAATTCAAAAATCCGTTATCGGCCCAAATTTAATAAAAATGCAAATATCTCGGTTAATATTCAAGATAGGAAATAAATGTATATAACAATATTTATAGTAAATTTAATTGGCAATACGATTGATTATGTACAGTTTTTCGATCCGACGTATAGTAACGGAGTTATTTCTAATTTTCGAAAATCCTCCCCTCTTAACCTCCCCCCCTCCCACTGGTCCGATTACAGCCGTTAACGAACTTGATCTTCCTTTTTACATAACACGACTAAATATCGAGTTTGGTAACGATCAAACAAAAATTGCGACCGCTAGAGCAGTAACAGACAAATATATATATATATATATATATATATATATATATATATATATATATATATATACAGTTTTGAACGGACCTCATTTTCGTCATCTACTAGGTAGGATCGATGGACATTTGAAGAAAAATTTCGAAAATTCCGTCATGAGTACAACCTCAATAGCTGATTTCCCTTAAGGGAAATCTGCTAAAAAATACGGAAAGAAAAGTCTCCAGTCAAGCAGAAGATTTTATTTTGTAAAATCATTAAAATATGGTACGTTAATTAAAGAGAAATGTCAGTAGGTCTCTGGTTTAATAACTGAAAAAATGTTGAAGACATTCTATGGAATGTGCAAATGATTATTCAAGTTTTAATCTTCCTCTTTTTAACTGAATAATTTTTCCAGTTATGAGGAATAATTGGAGGGCATGTCTCAAGAAATTGTTTAATTATAATAAAAAAAGAGAAAATTAACTTAATTATAATAATTATACGTTACGCATTACTCCAAAAGCTTCACGTCAACGGTTGTGGCACATTTAGAAGTTTGGTGTCAGTACTCTTCTTGGCTCATAATATTCCTTAATTATGGAAATTAGCAAATTTTTCTTCATTATTATTTGCATACAAATTTCTTTACACGTTTTGGTATAATCGGTTATTCTTTTTATTTGAGTTGTTCGCAAGTATTATCCTTATATGGTTTTCAGCACGTTAGGAGTCCATAATTTATTTGCTGATTCCCGAAACGTAGTACACGCAGATGGCAATTTTTTGTGTACTTGTACCATTCCATGAACTGGAGAACACATACCAACTCAATATAGTCAATTCATTTGTAATATAAAACAATTCAAAATATTTGATATAAAATGTATAGGGAATAAAATATGTTCAAACTTAATGAGAAATAGGAATAAAGTAATCGAAAGCAATGTAAAATAAAACTAAGGATAATAAAGAAAATATACAAAAAGAAATGTAGTATTTGACTTAGAGAAACGCTCTCGTTGAATATGAGATCACTTCTATAATTGTTGCATCGGAGCTTCGTATTTGCAGACCATTGACCTTCAGGTAACCACGTGTTATAGTTGATATCTCAAGTCTTATGTAAGTAAGTATTGCAGAGTGTTCAGTGTTGTATTAGTGTATGTCGGGTATGAACAAGTATGAATTTGATGTCGTTTATTTATAGTATTTCACCTCAATTGGAATTCCCACTTTCTAAGCTTTTCAATAATAGTTGTAATATTCTTTTGTTTTGTCGATCATATGACATAGACACGATTTAGTCAACTGACGTCTTTCGCAGGAACTTTGGCTACTAAATTTTTTTTTGTGCCTGAATGAGCCTTTATCCATTACAGATGTTTATAAATATTACTGTCCGTTAATGAAATTATTTGCTCTCTTATTTTTTAAGTTAAGTTGGTTATGCTGCCGGTAATATGTAAACAGCCCATAAAATATTTTCTCATTTAAATGATTTTGTACGAAGTAAAGGAAAGAGAGTAATTGAGAAAAATCTACGTTTTCAGATAAACAGAATTATGCGTTTTGACTAGTTTTGGCGTGACGGCTGTACTCATGTAGTTCTCTCGCATAACTCGAAAACGACTATACTTGGAATGATGAAATTTCCATAATCACACTCTGGAGCTACAGAAAAAAAACTAGGAAATTAGGATTCCTCTAGTAATTAGAACTGTGAGTTGCTCTTATTCCATAGAATTTGAACAAACTTTGAGCCAGCGAAGAAAGCAAGTTGAAACTCTTTTTGATTTATAGGACCTCATTGGCTAGCAGAGAACTAAAGTCGCAGGAGTTGGAGAGAAGCCCTGACACAAATGAGAATGCAGATAAATAAGTTAGCCGACGGAACATCTATTAAAGGGATAAGATGGATACCTCAGACTGCAGATATACACACTCACCACCAATATTTCAACTCGTCTATTCTTTCAGGAGAGAGCGCCTTGTTAGTACGACGACCTCCGACTTATGCTTTCCACGGCTTAACTATGTTTGCAGATTGCCAAAGAGGATAAGCCTTCAAACAACTCAGATTTATTGGACGATTCGCTGGAAAAGCTCTTCATTATACAATAACAAACGGAACTCGTTTCAGTTCGTATAATGATCATTGGCATAAGTATATAAATATGACAAATTAAATTAAAAGTAAAAATCTGATGTGGGCAGTGCATGACTTCCTTATACTCCTTATTAAATTAAATATATAAATTGTCTTGCTGCACTTCATTCAAAATTATTTCTTTTGAAAGTAATCTCTTTGTTCCAATCCACTTACTTGGTCGAAAACACAATTTCAGTGTTTAATTTATAGTTCTTTTCATGATAAATAAAAGAGATCCTATACAGATTTTTTTTGTACAACTAATAATTACTGACAAATTTACATTTGTTTTTTTAATTTTCTACCTCCTCCAAATCTCTCCTTCCACCTTAATCGATTTCGATCAAAGGAGCCAAGGCCTTACAACAATCATTAGCATTAAATCTGCAAAATGAACATTTTCGTGATTACATTACATTCATTACTTTTTACTTAAACAAAGACCGTAAGAATTAATGCGGTCACTAATTTTATGTTTGAAAGAAGCCATTGCATTTAGTTTTTATTTTATTATAACCTAATATTATTAAATTACGTAAACAGGACAATAACATCTAATAATATATAATTCTGCACGAAATACATAGACAAGTGTATTGAAAATATTTAAAAATGAACCATCGAATTAAGCAAGGAGGAACCATTTCAAATAAGCAAATGTTAGCACCAAAAGGTACTAAGGGGGGGGGAGGATTACAAATATACAATTAATGAGCAACATTTTTAAATTGAACAGATCATTTTGACGTAAAATGTAAATACCTGAGGACGTATTTCAGCTCTTTGGTACAAGGCTTTCATTAACTAATTTAATTTTTTGGCACCTTTAATTAATTATAATGTTCTATTTCTATAGTTCTAATTTTTACAAATATCATAGTGTAAATAATTACTGCACTTGTAACTTTAGAACCATTCTGATAGACTGGTGGACACAATGGTGTGGGCTTTAAAGAATTCCTGAAATGAAAAAAAAAGTATAGAATAGGAAACATAAATCATTAAAATCAGATTAACATACTAGCTATATATTTTTTAGATACCATAAAGTGCTATACCCATCTAAAATTGATAAAACACCGAGGAAGCTAATAGAAGTAAAAATTCTCCAGTTGTACCAATCCGGCTAACATAGCAAACACGTTCCTGCGTAACCAATTAAAATATTTTGAAAGAAATACGCAATGAAATAACTACAATTTATTATTCATGTTATTTGGGACTCAATATTCCCCATTTTCTTTATAGTTTAATGGCTAGGGTGAATAAAGTTCGCGCGGAAAGAAATGTGTTTTATATGTGATCTTTGCCATTAAATGATAAAAAACTGAGTTTATCACTAAATAAATTCCTATTGCTCTATCCGGGCTACTCCTTGGATGAAATAGAATAAACGACATAAGAAGCATGGCTAACCAGATATCGTTCTAAGGAAGAAACCGAAAATATAATATGAAATATCATTATATATGAGTCATTTAAACAAGTTGACAATTTTCTTAATATGCATAGCGTTGTCTTAATATTTTATAAAACTACTCTAATTTATATCACAATTTGTGATATAAATTAGAGTTAGTTAGAGAGGGTTATAATTTTAACCCTACAAGATATGGCTTCATTGAGCGAAAGATATATATATATATATATATTAGTGTAGTGGGAGAGTAGAGTGTCCTGCCCGTGACAGAGAATGAGTCAGAGCCGTTGACACTCTCTGAATATCAAGAATAGTCCTTGAAAGTGCAGCACCCCTTCCTGGCATCCTCACGACGGCCATAGATAGACGCTATCTTTAAAATATTTTACCAGGTTTTAATTTCTCTTTCAAAAGCCAGGGCTCATCTAGGATTCAGGAAAAAGTGGTAAAATATTCATAGAAATATTTATGAAATGCCTTTTTATTTTAGTTCCTTTTTTACGTAGTAAACCAGGAAGAGAAACTACATTGTAAGTCTACTAAACTATTAATTTTAGGGAGGTTAAACAATACCGTGAAATATGACTGCAGGGGACACAACGTTATCAATTTTTTAGAGATAATGATCAAACATCTCATTCCCATTTTACTATTTTGTTTCTTTCTATTTGACTAATTTGAAGAAACTATCTCCCCTCTCAGTAAGGTTAAGAATGTGTTTAAATAACCTTTTGAAAAATATAATGCATACTCATGATATAAAGTACCTAGTATATATTTATATATATATATATATATTCCTTATATAAATTAATATTATATTATCATCCTACTGTGGGAATTTTGTATTTTATGATGTTACTATCCTGTTTTTTTATGAAATGCCCCAGTTACTTGGTTTCCAGAGGTATAAAAAACATTCTATCTCATACGATTTATAAAAAGGTCAACTAGAATAGTTTACCCAACTAATTAAAAGAGAAATCTGAATGTGTGTAATGTTTTCTTACATGAAATAGGTGAGGGAGAATAAACGAGGTGAAACAACATTGTAGTTAAGACTTCCATTCAACTATCGTTCTCATGAATGTGTTAATATATGACAGCTTTTAGAATGATTTTATTAACAATTCTCCTTTATGAGTGTCTCTGTTTAATTCAACACATTCAATAATTCCTTTGATGTTTTAAGAGAAATTAGTAGTTGAAGTGGTTCTCATAACTTTCTTGAAATGTACACGGTCCAAGCAGATGTGTTTCGTTCAAATTTATTTCTGCCAATAAATCTAATCTACTATATAAAAATAAGTCGGGTTTTCCTTCCTGACGCTATAACTCCAGAACGCACGAACCGATTTCCACGATTTTGCATTCGTTGGAAAGGTCTCGGGCTCCGTGAGGTTTATAGCAAAGAAAATTCAGGAAACATTTCAACAGAAAAGCGGGAAAATCTTTTTTCATTATACTGTTAAAAAAACATGTGTTTTCAGTGCATCGTTTGAGTACGCAAAATACAGAAAAGTAACAGCTGTTATTGGAATATTCCTCATTATACTATCATTCATTGTATATTGCATACTTACTTAACCTGTATTTATTAAATCAAAACGAACAATAATTTGTCAATAATTAAGCAATCAGGAGGGTGCATTTGGAAAATGGCTAAAGAGTTTACTTCACTGAGGCTAATGCGGCACAACGAGCTGAGAGACCACCATCGACAACATTGACTAGCTTCTTTGCAATGTGTGAAGCAGATCCATTCGCAGCGACGCTGATGTACGTTGAAATGCTCAAGTATTACACTTGGAATCAATCAACAAAGAAATTCCAACGTCGCAAACAAGGAACCCCAGTTCCAGATTGGCCACAGGTGTTTTCCACTGATGCACTAGGTCGCATGTATACTGTTCATCCTAGAAATGATGAATGTTTTTATTTGCGACTGCTGTTGGTAAATGTACGTGGACCAAAATCATTTGCGCATTTGAAAACTGTGAATGGCCACCAATGCCAAACATATCGAGAAGCATGTCAACTATTGGGTTTGCTGGAGAACGCTTCTCATTGGGATTTAACACTTGCGGATTCAGTTGTTTCATCAAATGCGTACCAAATACGAACACTGTTCGCAATTATCTTCACCACATGTTTTCCTTCACAACCAATTCAGTTATGGAACAAATACAAAGACGACATATGTGAAGATATCTTGCATCGCTTGCGCATTCAAACGAATAATCCTGACATCCAAATAACCAATGAAATCTACAATGAAGGATTGATTCTTAATGAGGATCAATGCTTGACTATTGCAAACAAGATACTGATTGAAGTAGGAATGATTGCGCCAAATCGATCGATGCACGATGCATTCAACCAAGAATTAAATCGAGAGCTGCAATACAATGTTGATACATTGCAGGAATTCGTTCGAAATAATGTGCCGTTGCTGAATGAACAGCAAAAACAAGTATACGAAACATTAATGCAAGCGGTGGACAATAATACTGGTGGTCTATTCTTCCTGGACGCACCTGGAGGAACAGGGAAAACATTTGTCATTTCATTGATTTTGGCCACTATTCGATCAAGATGTGACATAGCTTTGGCGTTAGCATCATCTGGAATTGCGGCGACTCTTCTAGATGGCGGTCATACTGCACATTCTGCGCTTAAGTTGCCACTCAATTTAAACAAAATTGATACTCCAACATGCAATATTTCCCGATCCAGTGCAATGGGAAAATTGTTGATGCAATGCAAGCTCATTGTTTGGGATGAGTGCACAATGGCACATAAGAAATCACTTGAAGCACTTAACTTCACACTGAAGGATCTTCGGCGAAATAACAACATCTTTGGCGGCTTGATGATATTGTTGGCAGGCGATTTCAGACAGACGTTGCCAGTAATTCCCCGTGGAACGCCTATGATTATCGCTAACCACTAATATGAGAGTTCAACTTCAAAATGATCAAAGTGCTGCACAATTTTCCAAACAATTGTTAGCTGTTGGAAATGGAAAAGTCCCAGTTGATGCGGCATCTGGATTAATTATTCTTACCAACGACTTTTGCCGATTAGTAGACTCTCAATTAGCTCTTATTGAAAATGTTTTCCCAAACATTAGTGAGAATTATCAGAATTATGCTTGGTTAAGTCAACGAGCAATTCTTGCCGCAAAGAATAATGATGTACACGCACTGAATTTCACCATTCAATCAAAAATTGCTGTCGATTTGGTGACATACAAATCCGTTGATTCCATAACAAATCCCGATGATGTAGTAAATTATCCAACGGAGTTTTTGAACTCTCTGGAGTTACCAGGATTTCCACCACATAACTTGCAACTCAAAGTTGGTACAGTTATTATGATATTGCGTAATTTGAATCCACCGCAACTTTGCAACGGTACTCGACTTTCGGTAAAAAGACTTATGCCGAATTTGATTGAGGCAACCATTATTAACGGAAAGTACGCAGGTGAAAATGTATGTATTCCTCGAATACCAATGATTCCGACTGATCTTCCGTTTTAATTCAAACAATTGCAATTTCCAGTTCGCCTTGCGTTCGCAATGACAATTAACAAGTCGCAAGGCCAATCGCTTAGTGTTTGCGGGATAAATTTAGAAAATCATTGTTTTTCACATGGGCAGTTATACGTTGCGTGTTCACGAGTTGGGAAACCATCCGCTTTGTTTGTGTTAACGTCAGACCAAAAAACAAAAAATGTGGTTTACCAAAGAGCACTTTAATGAAACGGATAATTTGCGGACACGTATAACGCTTCGATTCAGTATTTACTTTGGATTCACTTTCATTTACTTAGAGAAGTTCAACTAAATAACACTTCATTTTTGTAATCGAAATGAATTCATTACTGTTGTGAAATGAAATCAAATTTTTCCTTTTCAAATATAAAACAAAAAAAATATTTGTCTTAATCTTTTAATCACCAAACAAAATGTTACATAAAACGAAGCCATCTGGTGGCGAAACGGAGTTCGCCGGGTTTGCTAGTCTAATCTAAATTAAAATTAGAATATTCATGTGCTAAATTGAGGGAGCAAACACAACCTCCCACTATCAGCCTATAACTTGCACATTTATAGGAAGGTGGGCAAACTCAAAGAGGAAGAAATAGTTAAGTTGGTGGCTTATTTTTAGTATAAAAGGAATGCTTTACCTGCATACTCTGTAATCATCCAACCTATGTTCTGCCTACAACAACGTTCCTTTTGTCGACATTTCTGTGTGTGTGTGTTGAAAGCGTATAGTAAGTCTATTTATCTATGTGCATTAATGCTCTAAATATCTGAATTTGGCCTTTCCTTGACATTTTGGTCTTGTTAGTTAGTAGCTGGACGAAAGGACAAGTACAAACCGCAATATGTTTGTGTGAGCATTAAACAAAATATCTGACTTCTATTTTAGACTACTATTTGACAAATTAACTAATTCATGAAAGCTTGTTTTAAAAGCAACTATTTCATAGTTATATTAGTTCTTATAAAACTTATTTATCGTGTGTGAAGCATTGCCAGCCTGTTATCTAATTACACACAGTGATTCTCTAATCATATTTAATAGCCTTGATGAAAGCTCATCCTGATATTCCTCGACAATTAAACTCGTCTTCCAGTTGAGCCAATTACTCAGATAATTTTTCGTAGTAATTTACGGCTTTATCTGCTTTAGATTTTTGAGTGCTTAGTGCTTTTAGTAACTTTTGCTTCCAGTGCTATAAATAAACCTGATTTATCACCTGTAACAATAGCAACTATAACATTTTAGAGACTTCCATTAAGGGAAAACAGCTATTATGATTGTACACATGACGCAATTTATGAAAAATTTCCTCATTTGTCCAACAATCCTAACCAGGAGATGACTGAAATGAGGTCCATTCAAAACTACTTATCTTTATTTGTCTGTTAACGCTCTAGCTGTTGCAATTATTTTTAGAGAGGGGATTTCGAAAATATCTCCTTTATTATAAGTCTTATCAGAACATGTTATAGGATCAATCTTGTTAAACTACAGACGCTCTACAATTGTCGTTCAATACATTTTTTCAAGCATATTTATTAAGTGAGTTATTCGTATTTTATTTTTTTCAGCTGTTTATACTCCCCTCTCTTCTACTTATCGAATTTCTACCCTGAAAAATATATAGGGGGAGAGTAGATCAATGGTGTGTCAAATCAGCACGCCGGATATCTGCTTAGTTCCTTTGCGTGACTGACTTTTCTCGAATCAGCAAGCAACTCGCTCTCCGAGGAAGAAAGAGTGACTAAGATCCCATAAATTAAATACCGAAGGGTAAATGAAGTACACACTCTAAAATAAATCCTTATGACAAGTTCAAATAATCCAAAAAATACTTTTTTCAGTTCCTTCCTAAAGTAATTCGACTGGTACTCTTTTGACTTCTTCTTTCTTGGGTCCGGTGCGCCCCAGTGTCATGAAACCAATGGTGATACCATCTAACCCCAACAAAATTGTATCTTCTTTAATGTACTATAGAAATTGATGTGGGAGGAGTTGAACGTCTTAAACTCAGTTCTATATGTGGCTAGAGAAGGCTGTAATTTCCTTATTTCAGATATGTATTCAAACGCTAGAACGTTTTTAGATCAAGTCCAACTGTGCTTCACTTAATTAACCAAAGATAACGTTAGAATCGATGGATTTAGTTTCTATTCAATTCTATTTGATTTACTGTTGTAAAACTTTTGTTATTATTTCATATATATAAATTATGTTCGTGCTTAAGGTCGGTAATTATAATTAAAAGTAACTGATTTTCTAAGGTTCCTGAACAGGTTAAACAGTTTGTTCGTGGGTGTATTGAATGTGTTCTAGGAAGCCATTTCCGCCAACTTAAGTGAAATTTAGCAAGACGTATTTACATATATTTACCATATTATGATAATTCCGTGTAAACAGGAAAACAGATGGCGGTCATTGACAATCTTGTTGAGGTGGGCGATGGCGTGACTGTTGCCTTGGTGACAAGCCTCTACACGTCATCTTGCCAAGGAATGGTTCTTGAGTCTCTTCCCATCCGTTCTCAGGGATGTCCAAACATTCCTTAGCTCGAGGTGAAACGTCGCGGAGGCCGTGAAGATAAAACATAGCTTTACAAATATTCGGGTATTCCTTATTTCGGGAATAGAAGGAGACAATGTCTTCCTGGTTGACATTTGATATTTCAATGTTTTGGAATGACAAGGTTCTTACTGAAACTTCATTTCTCTTAAGTAAATTGATGGCAACATTTAGTTATAAATTATTATCAATTATTTCTTTATCTATTATCTATATTTGTCACAAAGATCTGTAAAAATAACGTTATTGTAAAACGGCAACATAACTTTATTATCCTACTACTTCTACCTTATTCTTTGTAAAACGTTTGCTGTAAAGAACCTCTGAATACTATGACAAGTTGTATCTTCTGCTATGCTATTCAATCATATCATGCATTCCTATGTACCATTGAACTCCAAAGCTATATCACAAATTTAAAAGATAAAATTAGTTTTTCCTTTATCCTTCGCCCTTCCAAAATGCATAATATATAGTGCTAGGATGGTACGATCTGATTAATGAATACAAATAACTATACAGATATTCAACTTTATTAATCATAAAAATGATTCGGTAATAAAAATTTAAGTCCATTCAAGACAACGAAATCAGCCAACCATTTTTTTTTTTTAATGAGGAAATTGAAACAACATGATAGCTTCATAATACCCATGATCTGCAGGTCACGTGTCAACGACATCATTCTGATAAGATTAGATTAATGTATGTCCTTTTTTGTTGTATTATTTAATTAACATTTCATCCAATTCTGTATTATTTTTACCTTATTTGAGAAGTTTCTCACCAGTGAAATTTCATGTTGAACTTTCTCGCTGTGTTTGGAGTGAAGTATGGATATGGATCAACTTGAACCCTTGGAATCTTGCCATTCATGACTGAAAATCGTCTACAGGAACACTGATCTGTCAACTGGAGTCTTGTCACTCATAGGAATAAAACAGTACTGTCAGGTGGAACTTGGGCGTTCTTCTTACTCGGCTATATTAGTGTAAATTCTACTTGTGGAAATCAGAAGGGCTTCGTCACTCAACAAATCATGTTCTTCAACTTTGTTAGTTCCTATTTTTCATTCAATCGGGTTTACGTCTTTTCGAGATGAAATTGAAAATCTTTCCTTCAAAAACTTATAAGAAACACTCTATTATTATTAATTTCATTATCGTGTTATCCATACATAATATACAAATATTTCACGGAAATGATAGTTTATTAGACATTAGGTTTGAGTAAATAATTTACAAAAACCTAGAAAATGTAGCAAGCGCAATATACATTTATATATTTAAGAAATGACAACCTTTGGCTCAAAGATCTAAAACGAGATAACTTTTTTTCTGTTTAACAATTGACCGAAATAATATAAATATTTCACCCTGCTCGCAAAGGCATTTGTATTTCCGGTTTTCTCCAAGTCAATCGCTTAGTGGCAAAGCACCCCTGACACGATTTCCCCGAGAAGAGCTGCTGTGTTTCGAAACATGTCACGGGTCACCTTGGGAACAGAGCCAGTACTTTCATCTCATAAGTTAGTCACTAGACCATGCGAGAGGCCCAGTGCGAAAGGTGAAGAGGTTCACAAGGATACACGTCACCCCGAGAAAGCAGACCTGGGCGACAATGGGAGTTCATGTAGGGCAAGTATAAGGTTTCCATCGGATTTCCGCAAAGTATTCCTTACATGTAGTTTACTTCGAAGTAAACTCTCCGAAAATCGCGTGTTACATGTGAAGTGTATCTTCTAATTGAATAAAATTGATGTCCAATAAAAACTTTGAATATATGAGCAAACTAAATTGCTGTTCATCTCATGTCAGAATAAAAATTGAACAAGAAAAATAATTATTAATATATTAAGGTATTTCAAAAGTGTCAATTTAGAAAATTCAAATTTCATAAGAAATATTAATAGATACTAAAAAATGTGTTGCACGTTATTTGAACATGGCGTTCGTTGAAAGGTAATCAATAAAGCTCAATGATAAGAGATTGTTGTATGTAAGTTTGAACTTCTTCCAGACATGTTTGATTACTTAAGCGAAAATTACGTGAAATCTTAAATCTTGCATTGATATGTTTTATGGATTTTGACATTCAAACTATTTTAGTTCAAGATGTATTGCTCATCCCAATAGTTTGATGAAATTTCAAATTTTAAGGTTTCCACCATCCGAGTACATATCTATAAAAATGAATGTGTATAATTTGTCTCCCAGTATATACCAAGTCTTTTGAAAAAGTTACTTACTTGTTAAATCTATACCAAACAGAAATTAAGCTAAATTTAAGATATTAACTTAAAATTTAAAAGCGGGTTGCATAATTGGACTTTCTTTAAACATTCGAAAAATAATAAACTTGTAAACAGTAAAGATTGCACTGTCATCAATCTGTTTATGCCGGACTAAAAATTTCATGGTTTTTATTTGATCTGGTTAAAGGTATATATTTATTAAGAGATCTTCGTGACCTTCTGCGGCTAATTTTTACTAACTAATATGATTTAGCACTTAGCACTTAGTGATGAAAATCATATATAGCCTCTAATGGCTTCAGAAGTATCCTTCGATTTGAGTGAGAGGTTTGTTTTTAATCAATTACTTTTCTACCTGATAGTTAAATATTAATTATCTATATGGCAAAACTTTACAGCTGTCATTTTTATCATCACCCAATCACAAAGCTATGACGTTCAGTAATTCAACAAGTCACTGACGCTATTCTTCTTGATATGAAACTTTTCCTTCACACACACACACACACACACACACACACACACACATGCTCGCGGACAAGCACAACACACACACACACACATATATATATATATATATATATATATATATATATATATATATAAACACGTATAATGGGAGGATAGATGTGGGCAAGATCACTTAAGGCTATTCGTTTGAGTCATTTGTTTTGTTCTGCTACCTAATTTTTTAATATTGGATTATTAAAAAATAAACAAAACTATAATAAAATGTCCTTGAAGATACTTATATTTAATATGTTCAATGGTATCTCACTTTTACAATAGAACAATTATTATTCTCATTGAAAATGAGGACCACCACTATTGTCTTATAGTATTCACGACTTCAAGAATACATCTGTTACAAAATAATTTATGAACCCTCTGTAAATCTTCGTTATATGATTCTGGACACTGCCAAGAATGTTATACTTAAGTGTCTGAAATAAATTATTCTTTATAATTTCATGAGTTCATTTACATTTATTTAATTTATTTTTATATAATTAAATGTGGAATTTCATTCTTTATTGATGTAGTCGCTTTAAGGAAAAAGAACATGAGAAAAACATTAGCTCCTGATCAATTGGTAGATAATCACTAATATGGCTCGTGGAATCTGTGCTTTTTACGATAGAACGAATCTACGACCAATTGGTATAAGCGGCGGCGTAGCCTTCGTGTAAATTATCGAGACGTATGCAGTTATTTAAAGGTAGGCAAAGGTAATAACATTTTCTATCGCCTTATAAATGTGGGTCGGTGACGTAAATACTTAAGCGTACTTATCTCCTGTCATGGATATAAATATCCGAAGGAGAAACAGGTTTATTGACCAAGAAAAGGTTACTGGGCTGCACCAGATCCATTCTAGTGTTTAACTTCTTGGTGCTAGAGAACTATAGAGGGAGCGAGAGAGAGAAGGAAATAGAGAAATAGAGGGAGAGGGAGTGAGAGAGAGAGAGAAAGAGAGAGAGAGAGAGAGATGGAGAGCGGTGGTCCGCCTTGAGAAGACGCCCGCTCCATTGCCCGTTACGAAATTCTGTTTAGCCCACTTTCCCTTTCTGTTAGGATTCGTTGGTGGACTTGGCCACGCCTAGCTGCAGTTTTGTTTGATGATGTACAGGAATGCACCATATGTTAGGGTGCAACGCCTGAAGAAGTATATCCAAGTGTGTTTAATACTGTCCCTCAGAGTACCACAAATCAAATGGATTGGCTTGCACGATAGAAAGGATGTCGTAGGCTTAGTACAAAGTGTTTTTGATCACCTGCAACGGTTCCTTTCTATTGGTGGAACTAAAATTTCTTTCTGTTCCTTAATTCCAAATACGGGCTTGCCGCCGTATATTTGTTTAATGTTACTTCGTAATCTGGATGTAACAATCATTCCTCTCAGTCTCAAGATTCCATCCCTTAGGTTCAGCCTTCCTCCATAATTCCCATTTTATATTTCATTGGAAAATATAATAGTTTATTACATTCTGAAAGGCTTTAATTATAAACAAAAATGGATTGGTTCTAGTAAATATCAAATATTTAATTTTTCCAAGGAAACGTTCACCCATTTGCAGAATGTCTTCAACGCTACTTAGAAAAATAGTTTGGATAACATCAAATACCTTGGAGCTTCAGTGGCTCTATCAATATCATTATTTCACACTATATGAATCATAAGAATTGAAAATGAGAGTTAAGAGGTAACCCCTCCTCACCCCCGCCCCATTAACAGACAACGAATGACCACGAGGGTGACAAAAGATGAGAAAGGTAATGAAGAACATCGGGGTTGAAGAACATTTCTACAAAGTACCCCTTAAAAAACCATGGATATACAGAAGTCTGTTAATGCCCTCTGAAGAAATGCAAGTTCCCCAATGCCAAAAAGAGTCTTACGTCTTTGGAAGTGTTGCGAAAACTAAGCGAACTTCCAACCTGTTTGAATGACACGACTATGACTACAACTCTCGCTTACTCTCTATTTCTCCCGTAATAAAAAGTGCATTATCGGTTCTGTTGGATCACTCCACTCCGATCGACCATTACTGAATGTGTAACATTGCCTTCAATTAGTTTTAATTCTTTTAGGCTAACCTATCAAGTACTGTGGATCTTACAACAAACTATTTACGTCCTGTGTTTACCATAATACATTTAATGACCTATGGAAAAAAATGTGTCTCGTACGCCACTAAGAGAATGAAAAGAATTAGGTTTTTATGAATAACGTTCCTGTTTTGTTTCATAAAGGAAGATGTAGAAGGGTTGTAAAAGGTTTACTACTTTTAAAAAACATATTTCAATTTTTTATTAAGCTGATGTTGAAGTTGAAAATTCAAAGAGATAATTGCTGCTGGCTTTAATCCCTGTGAATGTCATTATAGTTGATGAAGGCTGCTAAGTATTAATACAAATTATTGTGAGGATCCACTTAGAACTGTTAAAATCATAAGTTCTTGATTATGATATAAACGTCTAGAATTTTAGGTTGTAAGGAACTTTAAAGCTCTTAAAATGTAAAGGTTTTCAGCGGAAGTGCAACTCCTTATACGGTGGCTTTTCAAGATACGATCGTGTAATACACATCGGAGCGCTTTTATATATTGGGAAATACCAAGTATCTGGCAAATTGGTGGAGGCGCCTTCCTGAGCAAGCCTCTAAAAAAGGGAGATAATGGCGACAGAGGAGATTGACAAGGGCGCAATAATAAGCGAGCCGGTGGTTGAAGAGGTAGCTTTTACGAGAGTGGCAGCGAGTTACGACTGGCTCACGACCCCTAGCGGCAGTTTGCCCGGCAAAAACTCGCCCGCTTTCCACACCTACACTAATCTCGTCCAATCCGGGCAAAACGGCTTAAGGGAGTCCAGACCCTTTTTCGGCTCTCCTGTAATGAGACCGAACATAACCCCTTATTTGTGATGAACTGAAATGTCTTAAGTTTTTTCCTGCCTCTCGAATTTTGAACGAGACAAGTTATTAAGTCTTCGTGGTGCGGGCAAAAAAAAAAAAAACAGCCAGCGGAAATGCCAAGGTTCTACCATACTTAGTTTCTACCATACTTTCGACTTCGATAAGGAACTGGACTACAACTAACACCTGTTTGGCTTATTTGATCTAAAACTAAACTGTTATCAATGTTCAACATATTAGACACTGTATTCACAAGCCAAGCAGGTAAAGGGAATTCAGAAACTATTCTTTCTGGATAATTTATCTCCCATCACGACCACAGAGGGTCATCAGAATATACTTAGTTCCCCACAGTACTTTTTCTTAAATTAAAGTTAACCGTATGTAAAAGCATTATATATAACACATATGAATGTTTGCTAGAAATACCACGAATGCTTTTTTCCCATTTTTTATTTTATTTGTTCTATGCTCATTTTAAAATACCTTTCTTACATAAACCTTGAGCTCTCTGTAGCAGATTACCTGCAGCTCTGTAGAATTATCCGTTCGTGCACATAAAAGCCAGAGTGTATTCGCATTATTGCAATAAATAAAAACTGTCTACAAATTACTATTTCCTTTCAGTTAATGTACCTTTAACACAAGCACAAGTTTGTATTTGCAGTTTGTAGAGAGTATTTTCAAAATTATTTTACAGAAAGTGTTATATTGTTGCTTACACGACTCCCTTCAGTACAGTAGTAAGTTAAATACCATACTTATGGCCTGATAATATTAATTAATATAATATTTTTTTTAATAAAAAATGTTAATTATACTATGTAATTACTTACTTAATATACTAATTATACTATATATATATATATTTACCTACTTAATATATTATATAATTACGTTAATTCTGACTATCTTAGTCCAATGCACCTTAATGAAATCTTAAACTGAAAGCTCCCCTGAAGCTATTTTTTTTAAGAATACAACTCGAAAGGACAGAAAATTAACTTGGTAAATATAAAAAATGCCTGCGTTTAGAAATTTTGAACTTTAAGAAGGACAGAAAATCCAGCTTTGGCTAATTATTTTCATCACTGTTACTCTTATCGATAAAATTTGGGGGATGACTAAAAAATCGAGCAGATTATGTTCTAGCAAGACCATTTTATATAGTGACTTCACCAAATGAATCGCCACTGTAGAATCAAACCCATGACTAAATTTTCTATGTTTACTAGAACACACAGGGCTAACAAAATGATACTGCTCCGAAAGAAATAAAATCTAGAAAAATAGAATATGTTTATTGCCCTCATGGACACATAATACAAAAAGAAATAAAATACCTCATGAAATATATTTATGCAGAAGCATAATGATTTGTAAATAGTTAGAGTTAATATTTTCCTCCTCGCAGAGGTAATAAAATGTATTAATAAATGTCATACTTTTTCTGAACTGATAAGTGGATACCAACTGTAAAAACATTTTCAGTTACTTTAATATGGAAACTGATATTTCATCTAAAAAGTCAGCCGTATATGGGGGTTTTTATGGGAAAAGCAAAATAAAATGTTACTTCAAAAATCAGATAGATCTATAAGGCCTTGCCCAACTAGGGAATTAATATCAAGATAAATATGGCTGCGGAGATATTTATGACTCGCATTAAACTGCAGCCGGTCCCAGAGAGTTTCGTAACAACTGGCAGTCCCTGGGTTTTGAAAGGGCCATGATGATAGTAAGGGGAGTGATAAGACATCGGCCTGTGTACACACATCATCAGCTGATGATAACACAGCTATACTTTCACTGGACGGTCTGTTGAAGCAGTCAGCTAGAGATATGATCGCGCATGCTCTATATCCCACCGAGAGGGTGGTCCCCCCTTATCGCTATTTCGCCCTCGTTGCATAGCAGATGAGTTTTTGACCGATGGGCTGTAATAGTACATTCCCATGGGGCATGGAAGGGGTATCGCTTCTACTTCCGGGATTTTGTTCTCTCAGCTGATTGCGGGCCTTTTATTTAATTAATTGGAGCTTGTTATTCATTACATCGAGGCAATAAGTCATTAGTTTCGGATATGGTTAATAAACAGCAAAATTACGTAAAGGTCCGTCTCGCACGAGCTGTTGAGAGACCGAATTTCTATAATAATATCGATATTGATTCTACATAAATAAGTATAAGAAAAAAGAGGGGGGAGAGAGAGAGAGAGAGAGAGAGAGAGAGAGAGAGAGAGAGAGAGAGAGAGAGAGAGAGAGAGAGAGAGAGAGAGAGAGAGAGAGAGAGAGAGAGAGAGAGAGAGAGAGAGAGAGAGAGAGAGAGAGAGAGAGAGAGAGAGAGAGAGAGAGAGAGAGAGGGGAGAGAGAGAGAGAGAGAGAGAGAGAGAGAGAGAGAGAGAGAGAGAGAGAGAGAGAGAGAGAGAGAGAGAGAGAGAGAGCTGCTAGAGGCGTGCCAGTACGGCGCTGACAATAGGATCCTGCGATGATACTGGCTATGGCAGTACGTGCAGCCCACATGTCTCCAGGTCACTAGGTCTCCGTTTTTCCACGGCGACGTGAGCGACTCTCTAGCAGACCGTGTTTATCCCCCCCCCCCATAACCACCGGATAATCGGGACTACCCATTCCCAGACTCTAAGGTCCTCATGCCACTCTAGTTCCCATAGCTGACCACTTTACTCCCTTTTAGCAGCTTCCCAAGCCAAATCAAACCGTGCTAGAAATTCAAGTGCATAAGTAGATCTAATAGTACCATAGGGTCTAGGGATATACTTATGTATGAAAACATTTTCAAATCCACATTTAAATACTTCGTTTGAAAGCTACATCGTTTATGTATTTGTATTCTTTCGAAACAAACGTTTGCCTGCTTCATATTGAAATGTTTAATTTCCTTGGCTGTTTGTGTCCAGCGGTTGTCTCTCCTCTCTCGCAGCGCATATTCAATGTTTGTCCAACAGAATAAAACATAGGAATAATTATAATGTAGTACATTTCAACAAATATTATTAAATTGTCAACTATTAAAATGTTATAACTAAATATGAAACCTTGACTGAGTTGAATCACATAATGACAAAACTGCGATTTACGTTAATTGTTTACTTGGCAATTAATATATTATGTAAATATCCAGAAATAATTACACAATCAACATTTAGAATATTCAAACGAAATTAATGGGGTTAGGGTTATAATTAATCATTTAGTCTTGTTCTTTTATATAATAAAAGATTAAAAAGTTTCATATCAGATTGAAAGCCACTGAGTAAATTTTCTTTGTCCATGGCTTAAAGTTGTATAAATGTATCAATGTCTACGATTTACATCGCCGCCAATACAAAAAGTATCATATCGCAATTAATTGTGATGTGATTATTAATTGAATTAAAGGATTTTATCCTGCAGTCGGTTTATAATCACAAAATGTATTATAAGTCGCTGATTGAGATATGGTCTCTTCCCTTTTAGTTGTGAGGCAAGTGCCTAACACCTACGCTATATCCAGTCGCTGCCTTGTATGGGCCGGGCTGCCGAGTAAGGGCATGGAGCTCTCAAACCACCCGATCCGGTTCATAAATAAAAATAAGGCTGAGAGAAGTGTCTTCACCGATAGAAAAGGCATTGGAACCTCTTAGGCAGATCCCATCTCTTCCTGTGCTCCACGGGCAACACGCTCCGACGTGGAAAAGCATTGTGGCCTTCCAGGTTGACACACAGGCCACTAGTTCAATGGTGACAAGGAGCATAATCCAAGGAGAGATTAACTTCCGTTGGACTTAATAAGATAAAATTACTGCCCGAGGTAGTTGTAATGTGTGGCAATATGAATCGAAAAGCTAACCAATGCCATTCCCTTCACTTCATCATGGTTTCTATCCAAAGGAATGTTTAATTGCAAATGATTACACAATGAATAGTTTTAATTCTTTATCTTTTAATAGATTTTTTACCAGATTAACATAAAAGCAAAAGAGGAAAGGAATCCACGATAAAGACACCTCACATCATATTATATTGGATTCATTTAGGTGTTCAAAAGTCCTTCATTTACCAAGTGGTAGTTAATTGTCACTTTTTACATGAAGTTCAGAGGTACTTCACTAAACTCAAAAGTTTACCAGAGATTGGTTATATAACATTTTTTTAACCGACTCTGTGTACCAGAGGTATTTAACATTTCTTATTCCCCATCCTAAACCCTCCCCTCTTTCCGGTCCGATTTCACTTTCTTGAAATTAAAGTATCAAGCTCAAAAACGATCAACCAAAAATTATGGTCGTCTCAGGCCAATACAAAATAACAGACAAATATATACATTTCTTTATTTTTAACAGACCTCATTTCCGTCATCGCTTATCGGATTGAAAGAGATTAAATAAATTTTTCGAAAATAGGGACATGAGTACAACTTCAAATTAGTTGATTCCCCTTAAGGCAACTCAACTAAAACTTAATCTGTCTTGTGATTAGAATCGATGAATAAGCTTTAGACAAGGCTTTGGTCATGAATAAAAATATCCCTTCTCTGATTAAGTCTTGGCAGATCAAGTTGGAATAGGAAACTCTCAGCTTGAGAATGTACATCGAAAGAGGCGAGGACATGTCACTCCTAATAGAGCGGCGCATTTCCTTGTGTTCCGTCTAGAAGTCATTGTTGGAACCGATCAATAGCAGTAAAGGTCGTTTGAACTGGGAAAATTACCCTCTTCCTGGATGGTTAATCTATTGTATCTATTGAGGGAATTCTCCCTTTTAATATACCATATTTTATTCATTGATATTTTTTTTATAATATATATATTTTTTATACATACTTACGAATATATCTGGTTTAAAAAGAGTTACTATTTTACTTCCTTATATGACGTAAAGTAAGTATTCTAATAGCGGAAACTTCTGGTTTCCACCAAAAGTGGCACTATGGGTTGACACCCATTTTGACTAGTTTCGATGAGACGACTGTTCGAGCGTACGTATCTCACGCAACACAAAAACGACCAACTTTAAAATATTGGAATTTCAATGTGGAAGTTTTATCTAATTTTCTACCTCGTTTTTTGATCTAAATCGACTTATGGAAAGCGGGTGTGTCCTTCGTATTTTACTTTATTTTATATTTCACTGGAGGAAGTTGATACTACTATTTGAAAGTATCAACTCCTCTGTGAGTACAGTCGCAACGAATATAAGAGGGAAACGAGCACTTCTTAAATGGATAGCCCCTGAAGAGGTGGGAAGTAAGCCACGGAACATGTATGGCAGTTTTAATAAAGTTTGCACCAAAAAAAATAAATGTTTTTTATTGGTGACCCTTGGCATTAAATATGAAGAACATATAAAAAAAAAATATTTGGTCCAGAATAAGTATATATGCACGCTATAATAAGCCTGTTTTTATAATGTTGTGGAATAAACTCCACAATATCTCCTGAATAACGGAGACCAAACCTACATACTTCAATATATACCTCTGACTTAGCATTTCATTACTTTGCTTGCTAGGTGTATGCAAAATCATGCTTGTTGTGTTTTTGTACGGTCTTCTGAATGGACGTATAGGAACCATTTTCCGATGAAGTTTTCCACGTTCAAGTGTATTCTCAATGAAAAACACAGGCTGCCTATAGTAAAGGGAAATTGAACAAAAAGGAGAGAAAGTCCAGTAGCTCATAAGAAACTAAAGCTGCCCTGTAAAATAATGCCCAGCGTTACATGGGAAATGTTTATGTGTGAAAATAGCCTATATATTATATACGCAAACACACCCTCAACACTATCGTGTCCTACTTAGTGAACTACGCTGTCCAGTATTTTCTACCTCTATGTTTTTATTTGCTTCAGCACCATGCGATTTCTTCTTCCCCCTGTGTATTTGTCTTGTTAATAGTGTTCAGTTATGAACTGACATATTTACTGAATTATGAAATGAGTCTGCTAGATATGAAGGCTCCAAATATTTAATGGCCACCATTTCCTTTCAACAACTATTGGTCATTGCTAAACTTACAATATAGCTACAATCTGTCAAATTCACCATGAATTAACTGTTAACTCTTTAAAATAGGTCATTAATTTAAAAAATATAAACCACATATATAAAAGTTTTGAATATTATAAAATCATTTTTAATTGTACATTAACGTAAATGCAAAATATGCCAACAATTTCTTTATTCAAATTATCTCCATAAATATTTAAGTTTTCACATTAGACATTGTGGTTCTTTTTATTAGTAGTGATGAATTATAATCAGTATTACATTTAACATTAAATTAATAGAACGAATTTCCAGAAGTTATCTTATAACGACAAGTCCACTTTTTTTTCTTTTTATAAATGATTTATGTAATTTTTGCTAAGCAAATGGCAATGAAAATATTACAATAATAAAGAACTTTAATGTTTCCCTCATTTTTTTAGCATTCATGTCTTGCGTGTACCAGTTACATTATTTTATTCTGTGCTAATGGTTTGTTTTATTAAACCACTATATCACATAATAGCATAAATAATATATTATTTATAATTTATTTTCATTTCAGGTAAGCTAATGACATCAGGAATCAAATTACCAAGATTATATACATACTGGAGGATTACTTAGTACCATTTCGATAAGGATATATTCGAGTCTGAATGCACTTCTGAGAATATTAAAGAACTGCAAAATGGTAAGTTAGATCCTAATTTAGAGGTTAGTTTAACTCTAATAATTCAGTATTTTATCCTTCATTTCTTTAACTTTCTCTCAGGAAATGTTTAATACTTTAACCTATCATTTAATTGGTTATTATGTAATTACTAAGCTATTGGCTATAAATAGCGATATTTCTTCTTATTTTCCCATAATAATAAATTAAAAAATCTTTTGATTTCAGTAAAGTGTTTGTTTGATCATTGTTTTTATTATTTTCTAAAAACAAAATTTGTATGTAATTTTAAAATAAAATATAGAAATAGGAATCATGTAATATTACTTTAATTCCTCTTTACCAGATCAAAGAATAATGAAAGATGATACAAATCATATAAATTAATTTAATAGTTAAAAAAAATGGAGACTGGTAATTTATTAAACTTCCAAACACGGCTTACTTTTAAAGGTGGTCACTATCGAATAAAAAAGCAATATTTCTTTTTTTTTATAAAAATCGTATTGTAGCTTAGCAAATTGTTTTGATTATTTATAAATTAGAGTTTACGCATTCAGTAGTACAACAATTTCAGTGATAATTTGCTTCAAAAACTTAATAACTGATGATGTAGGAATTTAATAATTCTTTTTAATGCACAAAAAATACAGTATCATTGAACTAACATTTTTTCTCAGTTATTTATCATGTAATCTATGCTATGAATATAAAGACATTGAAGATAAATTAAATATGATGTATGCCAAAATTACTAACAAACTGTATAAAACGTACCAACATATATTTATGCACACTTTAATAAATTCAACTCGGTTTTTCTAAAACATTTTGAATCACGTTTATTCATACATAGTGGGTCTTATTCGAATGAGTCTCTCATATTGTCACTCTCCTTGGCAAAATAGAAAAAAATACTAAAAAAAAATAGTTAAATCATATAAGCAAAATGGATGATTCTATACTAGTAATCCATTTTAGTGCATAAACTTCAAGAAAGGAAAGATTGAGGCAAACCACGTAAGTGTTGTAAAGTGCTCAAAGCCGCATAAATAAAGTGAAGTAGGAGAGGAATACCTTATTCATTAAGTAATGTTATAGCTGGTATTTAAACCTTTGTGCCTCACCCCGAAATCCCAATACCAATGTTGTTTTACTGATGCCAGATATCGAGATAAATCATCGAGGCTTACTTCAGTTGAATGCTTTGAATGCATGTCTTACTGGTTTAAGTGATAATTCATATCTCGCGTTGAATTATTTTATACGTGTGTCACTGTAGTTTTTTAGTTTATTCGTTAGTGTGTTTTAAGAAAAAAACTCAAATGAAGTAGGCTTGTAAGAATTCTCATAAGGCGTCGTTGGCCTGTTAGAAGAATTGGGAGAAATGGCTAGGTGACTGTCGTTGGGTGTATGAGGGATACGGTGACAGTGACAGTGACAGTGAGGGTAACCTTGACAACACTAATAGATAGAGGAAGGGGCAGAGAGACCCCCATTGTGCCTCATGGAACTATGCGCCCTCAGACAAAGAGGCTCGTGCCCCATTCAACTAAACCCTTACATCTAAGGCTAATATTGGTTTAGCCTTTGCTCTCTATAGCAGATTATCTACCGGCTAACCTCATAAGCAGAGTATTCACAAGCAGAGGTCGCAGCCCGACTTCAAACGCAGGTCGGGTCCAACATCTCCTGTCTGATCTCTAAATATTTGATTTGGCGAACACTGTACTCTTTCAAGTATAATTCAAATATAAGTGTTGCAGCTCCTACTTGAGTATTCTAAATACTTTCCTTATGAATATTTAAGGGAAATCAGTCACCATCATACATTGTTTCCTCTCTTACTTCCTCATAGGCCATCATTTAGCACATAAAATATCTCAGAGCTATTATGATGTAAAAAAGTGAATAGCATCCCTATGAAATACGCGTCTATTTACCTCATAACCATTCAGTTTGGATGAGCTATTAATAACGTTCATTTATTTTTTAATACAAAGCATTGTTTAACTAATAATTTACCTCTTGTTGTAAAAAAGTATAAAAAAAAAGCTAAGAAATTATGAACAAAAATTAAAGTAAATTATCACTTCATTTCGGCGATACAAAGGTAACATCTTCTTCCTCGAGTCCAAAAGCTATTGCAAGTTTTAAATATGATAATAATAAAAAAACATTATGTACGAAGTATATAAAATTACTTACAAAATTCTTTTCTTCCGTGAACTTTGAGCTGGTTTCCACTAACACATAATACAAGAAAACAATTCATGGTTCAATGTTGCTGGAGGAATTAGATCTCCTTTTTCATATCCTCTAACACGTTTCTAGGTTGCCTATAATATTAGTAAATATTTTTGAATGCCTGAATTCCCTTCTCAGAAAGCCTTTTAAATCTTTTTCCAATGGAAAACTTCCTTCGGAGTGTGACTGTTCCTGAATTTATATTATCAGTTATCTCAATTTTGTGGATAAATTGTTACCAGGAATTCATAAAGGTTTTCATCCAAGTGCACGTCATACAAGACATTGTAATCAATAGAAAGTAATCCTTGAATCTAGTGCCATTTCGGCATGACCAAACCAACATACAGGATATATTCTATATTTCTATATTGAACCTAATGAAACTATTACAGGGGCATGGGAACTTGACTATTAGCGAATTTTCCTATGGGAATAAGATATTTTTGTTTTCGTTCACGATATTGCGTTAGATAAGAGAGGCTGGTGTTTACCTCTCGTTAGGAGTACACGACCTGAGTAAGGGGAAGAGACAGTGAAAGTATAGTCAGCTGACCCTTGGCATCGCTTAGGTAAGCATCGTGTTCGTCACACCTCGGGGGTCACCTTTGGCCTAGAGAAGGGAGGACGAAGGGTCAGATCCTTCCTTGAGAACAGCTTTGAGTAACTGAATGTATTTTGATTATGGAAGAATGCAGGGCATAATAGATCAGTGCATGGGTATCCTTTATAATTCAGTTGGAAGAGTAGGTTAGTGTAGAGAAAACAAATAAATATAAACATTTTGCCTGAAGTAGAAGTTTCGAAATAGTGGAACAAATTATTCAACAATACGCCAGGTTTTCTTCAATCACGATGTCCTAATAAATGTTGCAACATCAATTCGTAAGATTCCCCGATGAAGATAATTTTGATAAAACGTTAAATATAAAGATAATTGAAATATATGTATATATATATATATATATATATATATATATATATATATATATATATATATATATATATATATAGCAATTTAGCGAGCCATGTGATTTCTTGGACAAGAACATACGCTAACTAGATACAATATTAAGTCAATAATTTTTGAAATGGGAGTTTTCCAACAATGAAAAAATGATCAATAGAGATATTAAACAGCCTAAAAAACATGGGTCCAGTAGATCATTGGATCAAAAACCTCAGAATGGCATGGTTGAGAAATTGTGAGGGCCTAAATGAATTCGTTACCCGAAATCAGACAGATTACCTCTAACAAGCTTAACAGTAATTCTAACTAAGTCGTAATGAGAAACTGCATTGGATATAAAATATGAACTTCAATATTGATTTAAAAAGCAGATCTGACTCCTATTATATTTCTTTCCATTTTATGCACCTTCTGCTCGAATTCAAATGCTGATACAATTGTTTGATCTTGACTTCTGCTTTATTCCTTGTCACACGATATAAAGAACAACTTGTGTTTTTTTTAAAACAAAAACGAAAAAGAAAACACTAGAAACATGTTCCTGAATTGCTACTATTCTGTGTTAAAATAATGTGTATCTTCAGAAACGATTTATTTGGAGTAAGTATTACAACGATAATGGGTTTCAATTTCTACATCCCTGTTTACAGTAACGGAAGTATTCTGGTAATAAAAGATTTCGGGTTTTTAGATTGGATTTGAGGGGAATTATCCGTTTTGACTAGTTTAGTGAAACATCTGTACGTGCCAATAATTTAAATAATCAATAATTTTTGAACGGAGGAATTAATGTAGGAATTTTAAATTAAGTAAAACATTTTTTTTATTTTTTATTTATTAGGTATCCATGAGAGTGATGTGGTGTGCATCAGATTTTTAAGGAGGTTCATTTGTACATTAACCACCGTTTACCAATGAATAAATAATCTCGTATGGATTCCACTTAATGTTACAAAAAATGTGTATAATGATTTAATTTGAGATGTGTACTGAGTTTTTTTTTTGCCGAAGAGAAGGTAAGTGGGAGTGAGAAGTAAATTGCCAAGTTTCCCTGATCTTTAACACCGTGAGTCACACTCCTTTCTCTTGCTGAGTCAATCCTTTCATTCGCTCAATACCGTTTTTAAATAACGTTCTCAAGTATTGCTGCTATACTCTGACCAGTAATCAATGTGTTTCTTAGTTGTTATTTTAAGTGTATATCTGGAAAATGAAAGAGTTTATCATTACGTGTTGTTGGCTAAATGTTAGTTTTTCATTGGCAAAGGCACTAGCTGGAGGTAAATTTTGATCTCTTTGTTGAATAATAAAAATATTAATTGTACTTTACTTAATTAATGTTTAAGCATTGGCATTGTCATAGGTTCTTTACTTTTATTGGTAGTTTTTATGCATGACGTGTAAAGGAGGTTTTTAACTTTTAGGCCAAAATTCATTGCAGTTTTAATTGCTTGTGTCACTGTAGATTACAATGTAAATTGCTGAGAGCGCCGAGCGCTTATAAATATATGTGGATCTACAAAGTTGTGCTCTTGATAAATCTGAATAAGGTCTAATACACTAGGAACTATAGAAATAAAGAGAAAAAAGGTTTAACAATAGCAAATGTAGAAGCAAGGAGGGAGTGAGATCTAACACTAACTGCAGTAGAAACAAACAGGAGAAACCCATTTAAAATATGATGCTATGGAATTGAAAAAGTAGTTAAAAATGTTTTACGGTGCAACCAGATGAAGAAGTAGTAGATAGAATCAGAAGTAAGAAGTTAGAAGGTGGGGATGGAATTAGAACTAAGCGCTATAACAACTTGAGACATGAATGGTGGATGCTAGAAGTGCCATCTCTGAAATACCTAACCAAACAATTTCGGTTTTATATTTAAACTATGGTTTGATTAACATTAAATTCAATTCTATATTGCTGCTAATCGGTACGGGTTATGCAACTTTTATTTTTAGTCAGAATGGATTAGGGGCATCATTCATCACTAGATAAAATCCAATCGATCGCGCGGGAATCTAACCTACGATTCATAATTCCCAAAGCATCAGAATTTAGGCCTTGACTTATACCTAGGCAGACTCCTTTCATATTATTTTAACGTGGTTAAGATGCAACTGAATACATGTATTGACATATAAATAGGGAATTCAAAAGGTGCATTATTGTAAAACTGTCAATTTTAATACTTTGGTAAAGTCAGCCTACTCGAAACCAAGCCAAATAACTAAAATAAAGTTAAAGTGGTGAAACATCGTCCACGAATTCTAATTGTTACATAAAATGGAATATATTAACGAAACCAAATCATGTAATTCTAATGATGTAATCCTTGCCTGGAATTCTTGGATGTAATTGGGGTGGGATACTAGCTGAGAATACTTAATGAGTGTTCTATGCATAGAAATTATTTTACTCGATGCTTAAGTTATCATTTTTATTACCGATCGAACATGTTTTTTTTTTACTAAAATAACATTTACCCTCTCGTAAAATAACTGTTCAGACTGAGTAACTAATAGGAATGAATAATTGCAGTTAGAAATAATGAAAATAAAGTTGAATGTATTACACATAGGTTTAGGCAGAATGCAACAAGTGGATACAAAAATCGGTTTTTGACCAATCTCTTTTAATGTAGGGGAGATAAAAAAATTGGCAACTCTTCCTTTTTCATCCTACCTACATTAGAAGTCACTTCCACCTGCCAGAATACCAACTCACAATCTCTTTTATTCAGTTCATAAACCTCAGAAAGTAGACTCCTTTAATAGGAAATAAGTAAGTTCGGTGTTTCTGAATTATTAAATCCTTTTAATGTAGAACAATCATCAAGCTTCATTAAATAAACAGTTACTTCGTGGATCACGAGATACTCTTCCAACTCTTGAATAATATTTTCGTCTCTATGTTAGCACTTCTTTTATTTAATCATAAGTTTCCACATATTAATTATTCCTAGACTATCATTTTTTCTGTTAGATTTTTTTTTATAAATATTTAATAGGCGCTATATTCGTTGAAGGACCTAGCCCTCTTCTACCACCACTGTTGGCCATTACTCAGCAAGGTTTCTTCAGTTAACTGAGAACTCGGCAAGTTTTCTTCCAGGTCATTAAGCCATCTGAGTCTGACCTATCACTTTCCCTACTTACACTCGGTCGACCATAATAGTGTCTTCTTGAGCAAGCTCACGGGCTCCATTTTTTTCAACACTAATTTAAAAATAATGAACCCTAAATTCATCCAGAAAGTATTTTCCTTATTAATGTAAACTCCCAAGACCTTGAACACATATTTATAACAATTTTATAAGAATATAATATAAGTTATTTCAGGTCATGCATCTATCATTTCATTATATTTTATGTCAGGGATGCATATATAATTAAGGTTGTCTTCTTAGATTGATTGAATGGCTAGAGAAATGCAATTTATCTTTTGATATTTTTTTTTTCCTTTTGCTGCTAATGAAGTGAGGTCAGAGGTCAAACTAGAACATCTTTCAACAAGCCGAACTAATACTTGGAAGGCATCATGTCTGTTGAAACGTGCCATCAATATCGCTGCTTGGCTATCAATCAGACAGTTCATCATGCTATAGGATGAGAGAGAGAGAGAGAGAGAGAGAGAGAGAGAGAGAGAGAGAGAGAAAGAGAGAGCATATGATAGCTAGGGTTGCGCAAACGGGTCCTATGGCTAACCCATGATTAGAAGATTCACCGCAATATCAGCCTGCAATGAGTGGCTAGATCTCCGATTTGTAGTTGCTGTCCAATTGGCTGTACAACGCTGAAAACTATTTCTTGGTCTCAAGCCCAGTCCTAAGGCCCAGTAATTCCATTAATTTATGATTCCTTCATTTAATTGAATACAGATTTCATTATATTACGTTCCAAAATGTTGAGATAATACCTCTTTAGGAAATACGCTATTCTCTAATGGAAGGATCTAGGGACAGGCCAAAATTAACTTTATATTTCCATGCTTCTAGATATCAGAAACACTAGTTCTTCAAATGTGTACGTACGTATGTGTGTGTGCTCACGCGAAATTTTCGAAAGAAATTTCCATTGTCCTCGTAACTAGGAAGGTTTTTTTTTTTTTAAACTTTTTGAGAAAATTATAGATAAATGTCCGTTAACATACAAAATCGATTCGAGTATATGAGTTTTGAGGGGCAATATTCTACAAAATTACAAATTTCTACATACTTATTAGAGATGCAAAAAATTCATATAGATCATTTTTTCACATAAAACAGAACATCCTTCATAAAAAACCTACAATTTATGTTCTATATCATTAGTCCGATGCATTACGGATTTTTAAGTTCTTGATGTACGCTCTTCCTTACAAACCCTACTTTGAACAGTCCAATGGTGGGCCGACTGCATACATTATACTATTTGTAAAAAGTTAAAATACATTGTTCTATTTCCGTAATTTTGAAATTGTGTATTTATTAAGGGATTTCCTTCAAAATATTTAAATTGGTAAATACACTATGAAATTCGGCCGTTTTAGCGACAGGGGTAACTCAAAAATTTTATTTCATTCAGTTGAAAAGATTGTGTTCATTGAACTACTAACATTGTTTTGGGCTAATAGTCACTTTGATTTTAAAGTTAAAAAAATTATAAGAAATTATTTTTGACACGTTAATGTGAAAATGTAATTAACTAATACGTCACATAATATCTTTTTGTTTCTTCTTAAACCCTAAAAATATTAATTGATTTCAAATCTATGCACTTTATTAGTAAAGTGAGTACATGTATGCTGCATTTACAGGAAAATGGTAAATTTTCCATGAGGCATGTTTTAATGCCTCATTTCCACTAATATAAAATGTTATTAATTGTTAAACTCTGCACAAAGAAAAATAAAACCATATTGTAAATTTTAAAAAAATCACTTTTCATTAGGTATTATAAAATATAAATTTCATTTCCATTATTTCACTAATATTATCATCAATTGCAAAAACAATTACCTAATATTATTGCAAACCACCTGACAAGTTAATTTAATATTGGTTTATCATTATTTTAAGTAATTTTATATTATTTAGACAGCATTACACATTGATGAGATATTGGGAACTTCTTCGTAAAACCGGGAAATTCAAACTCATTTGAACTTATAACTTCCTTTTTTTTGGATGAATTATTATTAATCTTTTTTAATTCTTGTTTTTAAATTTTAGATTTTTCTGCAGATTTTATGAATGGTTGTAGGTTGTAGTTGGCAGATAAAGGCTCAAGCAATGCAATATTACAAAACAAATTCCAAAGAATTATATATGTTATAAAAATACTAATAATAAAATATATTGATATTATTATCAACTAATAGCTTTGGAGAAAGCTAATTTAATGGGTAATCTTTTGTTGTAAAGTGCGGTAAAGAGTAAACAGAGGGATGTAATCAAGGATGTTTTAAATACCATTCGACTCTCACTGCTTGGAAGGTTGAGGTAATGTTATACAATGGGACGGGAAACAGTTTATTTTTTCAGCTCCGACACTGAAGGCCAGCCTCGTAATTGGCTGGTAGAAATATACTCAAATGCCAACGAGAATGAAAACAGTTCAATTAGTTTACTTCTAGAAAAGCTGTATTGTATAAAATACCTACAATTACATGTTATTACTGCAAATATTCTACTTTATATTATATGAGTATATTCGTAGGTGAGGTTTAAGAATGCGACTGATTTAAGTACAGTAATCGAACGTTCATTAATTACTAAATGGATTATAATTCACATTCACATTTTTTTTTTTTTTTTTTTTTTGAACAAAGAAAAACTGTTTGCTTTAATTACATTATTGATGGTAGTAATTTCCAGTACGTTTCAGAAATTATCATACCGCCCATTCAGCCGATGGTCCCAAATATCTATTTATTTCTATTTTTAGCAGATTTCCCTTAAGGGAAATCAGCTATTGAGGTCGTACTCATGACGTTTCGAAAAAGTTCTTCAAATGTCCATCGATCCTACCCAGGAGATGATGAAAATGAGGTCCGTTCAAAATTATATATATATATATATATATATATATATATATTTGTCTGTTAACGCTCTAGCGGTCGCAATTTGTGTTTGATCGTCACCAAACTCGGAGTTTATTCGTTTTATGTAAAAAGAAAAATCATGTTCGTTAATGGCTGAAATCGGACCAGTAGGAGGGGAGGTTTAGAGGGGGGATTTTTGAAAATTCGCAATATCTCCGTTATTATGCTTCGGATCGAAAAATTGTATAGAATCAATCTTATTGCAAATTACATTTACTATAAATATTGTTAATACATTTATTCTGTATCTTGAATATTAACTGAGATATTTTCATTTGTATTCTGTGTGTGGTCGACAGGAGTTGTCTGTTCAGTACTTTCCGAAGAGAGCTCTGGCGGCCGTTTTCGTAACTGTTCGTCCCTCGTGAATAAGTTTAGAGATCCCATACTCCTACACTTGCCATTGGGCAGATTTCTCTATTGTAAAACTTCACGTGGGAAATCTGCTTAGTTTACGCAGCCCCTGTGTGACGAACTTTTTTATAAATTGAATATCCGTACTAGAGAAATTGACCAACCATTAATGTTTTTTGAGCAAAGAATTCGCAATTGATATTAATTAAATAGTTTATGACATTTTTTCTACATGCTTGGAATAATATACAGATTTTTAGATTAAAAGAATGAATCATATGTGATTAATTTTTAAAACGTATTGAAAAAAATACATTTTTATTCTCGTGAGTAACATCTTAATGAATTCTCCTTTAAAAATAAGTTAAACGGTTATTTATAAACGTCCACCGTGTCCTACTAAGGCTAAATGTGGCAGGTTATCTGCAAGTTACTACTCTTTTCTAGCTAGTGTGAGACTAGTAATTTAATTTAAGTTCAAAAATAAATAAATTGATATAGTCTATTTGAGAATCTCATTCTAGGGTTACTATTATTATAAATTACACAATACAATATATTTCACATTAATTTATTAACTTAAATTATTTTAATTTTGGCAAATAAGACTAATTGGGACGGGTTATCTACAGGTTACCACCCTTTTCTAGCCAGGGTGGGACTAAGGATTTTATTTAATGAATTCCGTCACTAAATAAATATCTCTGCGCAGGCGGGTATCGAACTCGCCACTCTAGGTTTACCAGGTGAGATTAAGGTCAACACTTTAACTCACATGGCTAACCTTCATTAACTAGTCTTAACATTAATTTATGATATATGTATCATTAAAGAGGCTGAATATGCAATATCATATGTATACTATTATGAACCTATTATATAAACTATTTGTTAAGAATTACTATTTTTCATTTAATTTTTTTTTTTGTCTAAAACAAAAATGACTAATTAGGAAGAAAAATCAACCAATCTAAACTATGAGTCTTTAGCAGGTTACCATCAAGGGAAACCATCTATCGAGGTTGCCAAGATGATGTTATTTTTTGAGATAAATCTGGGAATATATATATAATAACTACTTAACTTATGTCATAAAAGCGTTTACATGAAGAACGCACTACCAAAAAGCACGCACGTGTTAGGCTTTCCCCCTGTTCAACATATAAATGTATTTGTAGTCCTTTTTGGCATGACTTTATGATTGTACATTATTGTTTCTCTGAGAATTTTCACTAGTTGAGCCAGCGATAATTCAAATCCCAATTATCTTTCGAAATTCATTATTTTTACTTCAAGTCTGGAGTTCAGTTTTGACAGAGTAATACACTCAAGAGCACATTATTTTTTATTAATATGCTATGTTAATGTAAAATGGAGAAAAGTGTTGTTCTAAAAATGTTGCTAATCTTTATTTATTAATCTGAAAGCTGTCCATGAAGAAGATAAATTATTATTTATTTTTGTTTCAATTCTTATTGCCCAGCCTCTAGGTTTACTAAGTAAATTAAGACTAACACCTAAAATACTTTGGCTTACCTAATAATACCCTATAAAAATTGTTACATGTCCCACATGATTAATTCTCTCCAGAGCCTTCAGTTTTATTGCAATTTCATTCAACTTAATCTTTTACAACAGTAATAATGCATAAAATATGTATTTTTTAAATAATGACTATCATTTTATAGTATTTATGACTGTTAAACGTGTATTGTATGTGATTCTGCTATCTCTTTGGCTTTGAGTGAGTGCATGAGGTTAGGAGAGCAGGGTAAGGCACGTGCTTTCATTTCCATCGCTCTCCTTGGCTCGGAACCATGATTCTTGCCAAAGGCACAATCACCAGGAAATTGTCCTCTACTTAGGTAACAATCACTCCCACTCCTACAACCTCGCCTATTTCTCATCTCATATTCTGCGGGCGGTTCTTTCTTATTACTCTTATACATGAAGAAAACGTTCATTAAATTTAATTGTAAGGTTAAACATATTGGAAACGGACAAGCCGACAAGTTAGCAGAGGATGCATCCCAGGTTACAAAAATAAACCCAAAATTCGCCCTCGTACCACTCACATTAAAAAAGACTTGCGTACCGACACAATACATAAGTGGACCAGAGAATGAACGACATGTAACAAATCTTACAGCTTACATCAATACATACCAAATATAACTCACAACAACTACAACACAATTAAGAATCACCATCTCAAATGCCCAAAATTTCTAACGGAACATGGACAGACAGGATATTATTTAACAAGAATTAAAATTCAAGAGAATGACAAATGTACTTGCGACTTACAGACATCACAAGCGTTTTTACATTTTATACTTTATGACTGCACAACATTTAATCAAAATAGATCAAATTTAATAATGAACTTAATTTTAAAAGGAGTTAATTGGCCAGAGCCACCTCATATTATATGTAACAAATACAATAAAGAACTTATAAAGTTTATCAAAAGTATAGACATGGCTTTCGTAAAAATATATTAGAATGTAAAGCTGATTGTGAGGGACGGGAATCATAATTCAATATGATTACCTTACATAGACTCGCAAATTAAACATCGGTTGAGTTTAACTTTAATTGATACGTTTTTTATTCTTATTGTATTTATTTACTTTTCCATTTCATTTATTAAGTTTGGTTTGTAATTATCATAATTATTTTAATATTGTATTTTCTTTCTTGTATATATTATTTGAGTAGATAGTTGATAAACAAAAATATATTGTAAAATAATGATGTATTTAAACATAATAATACATGTAATATGCCGTGTGGCAATGGAACATGTATTCAAATAAATAACTCCTCACACGGTTACTATGAGGAGAAAAAAATAAAGGTTAAACATGTCTGTTACCGAGAAATACACTCATGATGATAATACTGATCCATGAATGCCAAGTGTAGTATTTCTACCAGATCATCACGCAATTCCCCTAATCTTTTTTTTTTCTTGAGTTTTGAATCACCCAAATCTAAATGAAAAAATGGCTGGTATTCTGTAGTAATTTCTTAATGGTTACGTAATGGTGATCACCGTATTATAAGTTCCCAATATTTAATGAGATAAACTTTCACAGGAAAATGTTGTGTCTAATGCAATTGGGTTTGGTTAAACACTTCCAGGTTGATTAAATCAAAGAACCTTGTTTTCTATGACAATGAGGCAGTCAAAATGGTCTCTTAAGATTCAAAACGTGAGAGACTTGAAAGGCTATTAATATGTAAGTTAAATATTTTGTAATTAGACGATAAGCAATGGCTTATAGAACATTTATTTTTTTCCCCAGATTTTCCGATGGGTTTTATCGTGTGTCTATTTATTCTTACGGTTTATAGTTCCTAGATAAGATGTTGATCTTTATATTCTGAGTTAACACACACACGTGTCACATATACCTTTGTGTATGTGTGTGTGTGTATAGACATTTACACACACACACACACACACACACACACACTTATTTTTCACTTTTGACCCCATAGCTCACAAAAATGCGTCATTAAGTGGACAATTAGTTCACATAGTCGAAGAACACTGTGTAAAATACAAGAATGACTCTAAAAAATTCTAGAAGCTGCATGTTGAAAAAATAAATATTTATTTTTAGGGATTGAATCGTAGGCATAAAACAGCAGCATATGGATTAGTTACATACACCACATAATTGCAGCAATGTCAGCGATGTTCATAATTCTATTCGAATTTTGACATGACTGTTCATTTTTTTCACAAATTTGTATTAGATTAATTTCACTTTGGATTTGGGATATTAATATCTGCTACCTTTACACACTGTATTAAAAAAAAAAGATTATATCTGTTCTCAACTTCTAGATAACAGCCTTTAGGATGCTTTTATTTGTCTCTTATATTGTACTTATCAATACTTTCTTCTACGAAGTAATAATAAGAAAATATGAAAATTTACAAATTTCTTTAGACCTATTAAAGGTATGAAAAACTGGTATAAAAACCTTTTTGTTCAATAAATTATGCTCTATGACATTTATTGACCTGATGTGTAACTACGGAGATGTTTTATATTACTCCAACGAAAAATAATTTTAAACGAAGACCATAAAAGCATTATGTACTTAATTCAATATGATGCCTTCTCGTGACCATATAATTTTTTTTTTATATATATTTAGTACATTTCCTTTTAATACTTTTTGTATTAGCGTAATGGAATAAGCACAACTTGAAACATGGTTACACAACAAGAAATATTGTTTGCACCTTTAGCAATTATTATTAGCATGAAAATCATATTCAGGTTCAATTGACGGGTGAACTCAGCTCGTGATATTTAAATTGACCTTTCGTTGCATGCTATCCTGATCAGCTGTTGTGCTAGAGATTAGCAGGCTTGCAATGGGACGGAGGAGGTCGATGCCTGTCAGACTATTCAATAAATCACTGTTTTATCAGCTGTCGTAGGATGACGGCCCGATCTGAAGAGCTACATGGGCGTTGTACCGTTCGCAGTCCCGTCCCACGCCCTTCAGTGCCACCAACACAGTTTGAAACAATATCGCTCCTGGGATTGGGAAGAATGCTCCCACACAGTGATGCGCAGATCGGCCTGCGTTTACTATTGCTATTGTATGCTAAGACAAGAAGACCAAGAGGTTTCACCAAATGCGAGGCAGTTATTGTGGAACTCATATTTAGTTAGTGTGGTAAATCAATACATTGTATTTAACATATGATGAAAAGTTACGGCTGTAAAATAAAAGAATAAATTAATGTATTGTATTACGAGAAAATGAAGTCGTGTATTTGAATATATTACATGGGGGGGGGGAAGTTGTGTTACATCAAACATTGTTTTAACATATGACAAAAAGTCACATGTGTAAAACAAAAGAATGGATTATTGTATTGCACAAGTATGAAAATTGTACAATGCAATAATGAAAATTGTGTATTTGAGTTAGACGAGTTGAACCCACAGATTTTACAAATGTCTGCCTTTATGGGAAAAAGTCGTTCCTCATGTCAAGGTTTTGGCTGCCAAACAAATGCAGACAATTTCAAGTATGATTAAACTAGTAAACAGAAGAAAATAGTTTACAAAATATATGTGTATTCGATAGTGGTCACTAAATACCCATAACGGTACTGCTCAATGAAACAATAGCTACTATATATTTATATATTGAGGTTATAGTAATGAAGCGATTTTCGAAAAGTTTCTTTAAATGTCCATTGATCCTTCATAGTAGATGACGAAAATGAGGTCCAAATTATATAAATATATATTAGTCTATTACTGCTCCACCGGACGAAATTTTGATTTAATCATTACCAATCTCGATATTTAATTGTTTTATATAAAAAGAAAGATCATGTTCGGTATGGCTGAAATTCGATCATTAGGAGGGGGGGGGGTTAGAGGGGAGGAATTCCGAAAATTATTAATATCTCTGTTATTATGTGTCGGGTTAAAAAACTGTAGAGAATCAATCTTATTGCACACTTTATGTTCTACAAATGTTGATATGTACATTTTTTCACCATCTTCTTGATTATTAACCGAGATATTTGCATTTTTTAATTTCCGGCCTTCAGTAAACCGCCACTCCTACATATGCCATATTAACAATAAGCTGTTATATTACGGAACACATTATTTGAAGGGTAAATACAAAATGTTATTCTCATTGAACTTTTAAATTTTCAGATAAAAGAAAATAAATGGTTGGTATCTGCTTAGTTAAGCCTTGCGTGACGGACGTTTTGTAATTTATGGTATGTTTTCAGAAGAATTAATTTCCAGTTAACAGAAATAATATTAAAGCAGTAGGAAATGGCTGTTGATAACATTACACTTTCACCCCATTTCTTCTAATAATGTAATCGTCTCAGTAGTTTCTAAAACATACAACATACAGGAACTCCGGCCTCTTAACCGACAGTAGAGATTACAACTGAATTCTGTGTGGTGTGAAGTGAGGAAAAAACCTATTGTTAGCACATCTCATTCTTCTCAAAGAAGGGCGAAAGTTCTTTCCCGGAATTCAGACATACTGACATCGTCCGAACACAGGCTATTGCGTAAGAGATTTGTGTAAGCATGCGTTCAAGTCGATTTATTGTGGCAAGGTGCTTTCTCAAACACCGAAGTAGAAGAAATTCAGGAATTTTCTGTAGAACGAATGCGAAGCCTTCCTTCCTGGGGAAGAAAAAAATGTCAGTTTAATTGATTTCATAAATTCGTAAACTGAACATTTTGCGATGATCGGGCCAATGTTCAATTCCATTGTGGGTACTATTAGCAGACAGATATCATAATTATTATTGGACCATTAAAGATCTTTTGGATCAATCAATTCTATACAATATATTAAAAAACAATAGTGAGTGTTAAATATTTAATTTTTTAGTAAATCGAATTAAGATGTAAAGACGTTGATAACGGGCGTCTTAAACCCAAATGCATCACCTGTTGACCATGTGCTCCTCAGCAACAACAGATCTTCCTACTTCTATTATCCTGCAATATGAAATATATGTAAACAGGACTTGAAATCGAAGAAAGCGAGTCTTAATGCGAAAAGAAGGGTGAAAATAAACAAATATAAATTTCTCAGTTAATATTAGAGTTAGGGAAAGAATGAAAAGAACATTATTTCAGGAAATTAAGTTTTTAATAAAATTAGTAATGTAGTTTTTTTATTTATTTCTTTTTATCCGACTCATAATAACCAATATACAAATGTTTCCCTCTCCTTTAACCACCCTTCAGCCATAAAAAAACTTCGAACTTGATCTATCGTTTTATATGAAACGAAGAAATATCAAATTCGGTAACGATGGAACCAAAATCGGAACACTCACACACACACACACACACACACACACACACACACACACGTACACGTACACGTAGTTATAATTTTCATCATTTCATCATCAAGTTAGGATTGATAGACTTTAGAAAAATATCTCCGAAACTCGTCATGAGTGCAATCCCAAAACACTTCACAGTCACCAAGTTGTCAACATCGATCCTGTCAGTTATTATCTTTAAAATGTCGAGCAACATTTGCTAAGCTCGATTTTACATAACGTAACTCTCATTGCCCTATTTAAACTCACTAGAGAAGTATATTAAATTTCTGAGGGTTACGTTATCCACATTATAAATTCAACTAAAGCATTCGTTTCGTCAGTCTACATTTACAAAACATACTGTTCCTTCATAAATTTAAAATAAAGGCATTTCATTGACGTTAGAATGTTATCAAATCCCACTTTCAATTCCATGTGTAGTAACGGGCCATTGGAAACAATATGTGGTATTTACACAGGGAATGTGATATTTCACGATGTGTTATTGTGTAAATCAGATGAATAGGAGCGGCTTTTGACCTTAAGTTCAGCATTTATTATATTTTAGTTCCAAAAATATTGCAATAATATTCATTTGGGAATAGTACCCATCGGTGCATCACATAATTGCATTTATACTTATACTTTGTATTTTGCTACGTCCTAAAACGTTACTCATCCTGGTCATTTTTGACGTCAATATACACTGAACCTGGAAATGGTAATAGACACGGGGCAAAAATATGTATAACTCCGTCAATATACTTCAAATATCATCACAATTAAATTTACTTCAGATATTAATACAAAATTAAGGGGCAAGAAGTATGAAACTTTTTACGTTACTAATAAAATCAGGCCAGGTGTTAATTACAAGTACCAATTTGTATGCGGCGAAGGTTGTGCCCTGTGGGACGTAAGGTCAAATACTGAAGCCTACGGAAATACTACTATCCTACACTAGTTCTTTACAAGGTTCGAAGCTCATATTAAAGTACATATTTCATGATGCAAGAAGTTCTTAATTTCACTTGAACTGTAAAATTATGTATGTACTGCCTTGTAAATTTGAAAAACATGCGGCTAGAACAAAAATACGAATACTGTAGTATTTTTTTAAGAGAAATTGAGTAGTGTTAAGTTAATGAGGGTGTTGCTCAAATTTTTCAGAATTCAGTTAACTGTATATAGGAAAAAAAAAACGGTTTATGCATTTCGGAGGGGCTAAAAAGGATTAGATAGATGCCTTATTTTGTCCTAGGCCCCACCTTTATTAGGAAAGGAGTAAACCATTGGCACACACTTTCCGTTTTGTTTAGGGCCGGAAAGGGTGTGAGGAGTAGAAAATAATTGAGTGTAATTCATATTACATATAAAACATCACTTTTCAAACAGACAAATGTAAATTATACATTTGAATGTAACCACATTAATAATAATCATTATATAGAATATTTGTTATTGATTTTATTTTTATACATCAATTTTTTTGGGGAGGAGTAACATTTGCATCCTCGTAAGTCTTCGTACTCCTCCAGGTAATATGTAAATATCGCGTCTCAAGTAGCCATATTTTCAAACAGTGGGTGTTCATTGTTTTTTTACTTTATTAGTAAAGAGACTTTGACATAATCCATGATACATCTGCATGGTCTGACCCAATCTTTCCATTATGCTTAAATATTATTTTAATCAAAATTTTATGTGCAGTTGAATTAAATAGAAATTACTACATATACGTTCGTTAATTTCTTACAGTCTCCCGGAATTAATTAATCCACTTCGACCCCTAAATTTACAGGCATTTAATAGTTTAAGGCATTGAAGAATATAGAGTTTTTTGTCGTTGGCTTTCTTCTTCCTTAGCTATGAATCCTTGATAGGTTGCAAAATGCTTGAGCAATGTTGCAGTATCTCGGAGGCAAAAAGTGGCGGAGTGTTGACATAATCTATCTATTGATTCTGCAATAAGTCTGTGGTTTTTAGAGCATGACTTACTATTTCCAAATATTTTACATATTCATTTTTAATATAGTAGTGATATTAGGGTCACTAATCGTTTCTGAGTAATTAAATTTTATGTGTTTTCTCAACTCAATTATTAAAATGAAGGTGGCAGGTGTTAAAGCATTGTTTAAGTCAAAGACAAAATTCACACATGGTTACTACAAATTCTGGTATTCTGAACCTCAATTCTATATCATGGATATTACATAGTTTGAACAAATATATAAACGACTTTTATACTGTTTCAAGGTTCTGGACTTTTATTTTACTTCATCATTTGATAATCGCCTTTCTGCAAGTTCGGTGTGTTGAATTGTATTAAAAAATATTAGTTTTCAGTGCTTTGTTATGTGTATTTAACAATAAAACTCACCTACCCTACTTATTTCTCTGCATTTTAAGTCACTGTATAACACATTTTTAATCTTGTGTCTTAGACTTCCATACCCTCATGTCAGGATTTATCTCAAAATTTATAGTTTTACATAGCTTTATTTTAACATTTCCTTAATTTTATTTCCATATATTTTATACTACGTTTTAATAATTTCGAAAATATTTTTTCTTTATTTTAAAATTTGAATTTAGAGAATTCAAATAAATGGTGCTGAGCGTCATCGCCTAGTTGCGGAGCTCTTCAAATAAATAAATACAATAATTATTCACAATAGCTGTATAACTGTTAATCGAATTGAAATACAATTTATGCATTATTGCTTATTTCCAATTTCATTATCGTCTATATAAAGTATCTTTCAGTGTAATAACGGAAGGGAAAGTACTTGAAGTCAAGTAAAGGATATGAAATGAGAATCGAGGTTACATTGGAAACAGGTTACCAAGGTCCTTTACTCCAGTCGCAAACTGTCTCTTGGTACATACTTCCTTGATCACAAGCAAGGCCGTACGTAGGCTGCTATCATTACCTGCCACATATATCATTATTTTTAATTCAACCCAATCCCATAAAATTTCTCTGATAATTTATTTTCAATATACTTAAATCATTTGACAAAAAATAGGGGAAGGGGTCTGAATAAGTACATTAAGTTTCAATAAATGAAATATTTATTCATTCGGTCCATACAAAAAAAAGTGTAGTCCAATATGAATAAACTATACGGCGTTAGACCAGAACATTTTAATCTATTGAACAATTACTTACAAGATATAAGAAAAACATAAAAAATTGGTAATGTTTGCTCCTAATAAATTTTCGGTTACTATACAACCGGTTTTAATAATCTGGTATCGCTATTTTATTATCAAGTAATTTTTTTTAACAATTAAATTGCTTAAGGATTTAATTGGTATAATAAATTTTCGGGAAACAATATAAAAAAGAGATGGCAGATATTTCCAAAGAAAATGAGGAGCCCGTTACTTTTTTATATTTGTATTCGGATAACGATTCATTTATTCTGGATCATTTATCTTACTGATATCTTTAAACTGTTTAGGCAAAAATGTAGTACTGACTTCATTTAGTATATTTATTCTTTTCTCAGATGGTTAAGGAACTTTTAAAATATGTAGAACTTAAATGGATTGTATACCAATTTGTTAAGGCTTCCCAAACACTTCATTAGTGCTAAACGCTTCCAATGACTATTGATATCGATTAAATACTCAAAATAATAACAATTAATAAGTCTTATATCACTTGAAGGCAATTGACATTTACAACAAACTTTAAACTACACCTACCCCACTGATGTTACTAAATCGTATTTGTGTTTTTTGTGAACAAGAGTGTATAATACATTTTTAAACTTGTGCCTTAGACTTCCATCATCCTCAAGCCAGAATTTACCGCAAAATTAGTAGTTTTACATAGTTTTATTTTAACGCTTCCTTAGTTTCATAAATAGCCATATTGTAATGTTTTAATAATTTTGAAAACATTTTTCTTTATTTCATTATTTTAACTTAAGGAATTGAAAATAATTTATACTGAGCGACATCGCCTAGTTGCGGAGCTCACCAAATAAATAAATAAAACAACACCACATTTATATATGTCAATTTCTTTTAAGATAATGGCTTACTTTAAAAAGGCAATATTAAACATGCATGGACTACAATACATAGTTAAGATAACGTATGTCTTATTAATGTAAAATACATTAAATTAAAATGCCAGAAAGATATTGATAATAGGAAACTAACAAGAAAAAGCAACACATTAATTATCCTTATATAAACCGTTTCTCCTGTTTAAAGATAAATCTTCATTCATAGTCTTTCCTAATCAACAATATTCTTGGCATTATTCATTTCTAATCCATCCTTAATTGGCATTCATACGTAGCTATAGCGTTCCATTCTTCTTACTATGAAATTATTTATAAGATTACACTGGATTTGTGTCATTTGTACACCTATTTTTTTCTTTTTGTTTCATGGACAGAATCTAATGGGCTGTCGTAAGTTAAAGAGTTCGACACGTAATCTCTTACTAGCTGGCATTGCAATGCAAATGCTGTACTGTAAACAAGCCTTAAACCTCTTTGACAATTATTACTCTCCTGAAGTGAGAGTAAATAACGAACGAGTCATTCGTAGGAACTGTATCATAAAGTCAGAGGCCTAGCTTCAATAAGGACGTCATTCCAGAGCTGGTGGCCGAAGAGAGGCTGGAAGAACTCCAAGAATTTATTCAACTATTGTCCTCCGAGGCTGTCACATGTCGAATACAAAACAGCCATTTATACGGAGGGGAAAGTCGCATCGTGACGTCACGGGGTCCCTCTACCGCGTCACTCGAGACAATGCCGTACCTACAATGGGACCCTTAAACCGAGCAGCTCTGCGTGTGCCTCCTTCTATACTACACGCTAAAAATTATTGATACGTCAAACTGTCACAAAAGGCTTACATCTTTTTCCCGCCTTAAAGAAAGGGAAACCTAACCGTTTACACGTATTCCGGGACATTACAACGTAGGCCGGAATTGCTATGAATAAGCTGCCATGATTTCCCGTCCTGTGTTATCGTCGGCCTTCAGCATTTTAAACACTTGGACCACGCTGTTAAGTGCGCTTCCATCCTTTGACGCTGGCTGAATGGAATCAGCTTCATTTCTATCCTCGAATAGTTTCCGGAACTAATTAAAATTTATGCTAATCATCTTTGTATTGAAGAAATTCATTACCTCTACTAGATCCTTGTCTCATATATTGACATTTCTTCATTTTACTTAGAACCTTTCTTATAATACATAACAAATATATTGCGTTATAATTTCCTTGAACTGAAGCTATACGAATTTTCATTTATTAGGTATTTTAATGAAATTCCGCCAACTAGGTACTGCGTAAGCAGATTTCCTGAATGTAAGATGTTGTGTTACAGTTACTCAAAACAAAACTCGGGCCAGAAGAAGTGGAGGTTTATTGCTGAAAAGGAAACAAAAATGCAAATATCTCGGTTATTATTCGAGACAACAATACAATATATTGAAATACATTTATAGAAAATTAAATTTGCAAATTATTTGATCTAACGTAATTTTAAGATATGTTGAGTTTTCATTTTTCCCTCTTTCCATAAGGAGTAAAGGTCTGGTCCGATTTCAGCCATTAACAAGGTTTACAATTAGTTTTATTAAAAATCTTTAAATATACAAATTGGTGCCGATAAGAAAATTGTCGTCAACTACATCATTGGCAGACAAAACTCTAGGTAAATCCAGTTTTAAATGGACCTCAATTTCATTACCTCGAAGTTTGGATCGATTGGCATTTGATGTCATTTTTCGAAAATCACGCCGCGACTACATCCTCAATAGCGGATTTCCCTTAAGGAGAAATCCCTCCCCCCCCCTCCTTACTTCTTTCCCTCCACTCTATTGAAAACTCTCGGTGTTTCACTAAGCTTGTTATGATAACCCCTATAGGAATAAGCATTCTAAAAACTAAATTTGCGCTAAGTTGATCTCACGATACTTGGAAGAGTCAAGAAAGACTTAAAGTTCAGATGTCAATTCTTCTGCACAAATACACTGCCACCATTTACAATAAACACCATTTCTGATCTTATGAAATATTTCAACAATTAATCTTTGATAGAACAGAAGCTTAAGGTTTTTAATGATCACGTATCATAAAGCCATCATCAGTTTGTGACTTTTCGACCTTCTATTCCCATATTAGGAGACCGATGTGATTTTCTGATTGCCCTTGTTACGTCATCGCACACCCTGCAGTTCCTAGTGTTAGCTGTTTTATGGGACTCCTTTATTTCTAGCCCAATCACCGTTGATAGCTCATTAAAGGCAAGTAAATATCCTTAGATGACGCGGTTCTCCGAGGTAAGGCTTTCTAAGCCAGGGTACCCTAGAAGAAGGTGAGGGAAAAGTGGAACAGGCTGCAATATGCCAAGTCAGTGGTCACCTAGCCTTCCCTTTAGCATCTCTCTCTCTCTCTCTCTCTCTCTCTCTCTCTCTCTCTCTCTCTCTCCCCCTCTCTCTCTCTCTCTCTATCTTCTCTCTCTCTCTCTCTCTCTCTCTATCTTCTCTCTCTCTCTCTCTCTCTCTCTCTCTCTCTCTCTCTCTCTATCTCTCTCTCTCTCTCTCTCTCTCTCTCTCTCTCTCTCTCTCTCTCTCTCTCTCTCTCTCTCTCTCTCTCTCTCTCTCTCTCTCTCTCTCTCTCTCTCTCTCTCTTTCACCTTATCTCCCCAGAAAGCTACCAGGATCAATGAATTAACCCATTTTCTTCCGCTAATAATTATAATTGCAAAATGTACTTTCAGAGCTGTTACTCCATTTTCAGAACCTGTCAAACTTACGTTGTCTGTAACCTAGCACTGAAAGTCACTAATATACTGTGGTGCTGCCAATAGTCCTCTCACAGGCACTCAGGATAGAGCGTGAGCAGAAAAAGAACTTTTTGTTTCAATGTATTAATTATGTTACGTAAAAAAGATAATGTATTATAAAAAAATACGCCAGACTCTGGTGAACTCATTAAAACGAAAAATGAATACAAAAAATTATGATAATAAATTCGCATACATCTGGAGAATTTACACAGAGAAACGGCATTGAAGGGTGTGAGAAAGGAAGGGTGTAAAGAAAAGATTTGAAGGGGAATGAGGAGCTTCAGTATCAGGCTTGTTAACTAGCTGAAGAAGTAAGAATTAGATTATTTCAGCTTGTAACGTCAAGGGAATCGGATTCCCACAGAGGAGGAGCGAAGGTCCCAGCTAGCACTACAACAATTTGTACTGGAAGCATGGTAAACTGACTTCTCACAACCTCAGCCCGTGAAGGAATTAATAGTTGAGCTAGTCGGCCGTTAGAGCCTGTTAAGTCTATGGGTTCCTAGATCCCAAAGCCGGCGACAAATTCAAATTTATATTAAAAATACGCAACAAAGGAATCTATTTGAAATTGCATATTTTAATTAGTAAAAATAACAAACACATATATAAGGAAGATAATTTCGTCCACCTAAGGTTAATGCATTAAAAAAAAAACATATTTCCTTATTAAAAATGATTGAACATATAAAATACTCTTCAAAATATAACAATGAAATTAGAATCGCTTAAATAACTTGAAAATATTTTTCAAAGAGCAATTCAATTTTAAAACCTAAAATTCAACTACTGTAGGAACGTACAAAACTATTCATTTCGTCAATGATGCAATTTCTAATGAAAGAAGACCTATTTTTTGAACCCAATTTTTCTCCCCGTTATTGCACAATGGGGACAATATTTCACTTCCCTAAACCGCAAGGACTTAGACGAATACTCCGTGACATTCTTTATGAATCATTTCAATCATTCAGATGATGTGTATTTGTTTAAAATTATTTTTGCATGGCGAATTGAACTAGGCCATATGTACATCCTATTGTCTGTTTGGACTAAATCCTCGTATCTCAGAATTCACAAATTTTAAAAGTAAGAAAAAAAATGCATATTGAAATATTTTGTTTAAATTAATAGAATTTAAATAAATTAAATAATACGATTATTTATAATTTATTAATTTATACAAAATATGCAATAAAAACATATACACTTTTTTAAATTTTAGACACGCGGTTTATTGCAGCTTCTTGAGCCATTCATGAAAATATTATAAATTGCAGGTATGATTTAAAAACTGAAATATGTTACAAGGCGGCCGACATACGATATTCATGGCTACCCGAAGTACATTGCCCCGCTAGCCTGTAACACAAGTAGTCTTCTCAGGTTCCTTGCCATCTGGGATCTGGCATAAAATGGCGCCTTCAGGAACCTCCCTTTAGACCTGTGAGCTTTTGAGAGTCATTGAAAATTCGAAACCAAGTCATAATCACATACTGGATCCTTTCATGTCAATTTATTTGATAGCGTGGACAGAAATTTCTTTTACACTTAACGACATTTGAAAAATCCATTCAAGCGTCAAACTCAACAAATATATATATATATATATACTAGCGGTTAAGTTCGGTTCAGAGGTTAATGCCTATTAAAATTGTTGGCTCCCACTTTAATTTTTTAGTGTATATCTCGTTTATACTTTGTTATACGACAAAAGTGAATATAACAAAAGTTACTCTAAACAACAAAATAAACAACTTTTGTTATGTGCATATTTGCCGATAAATCAATGGGAAACGAAATATCGCTATTTTTAATTTCAGGCCTCCATTATAACCACTACTCCTGCCCGTCCCTAGAAATGAAAGTATATTATGCCCGTAGTTGCTGTGGATTTGTTAGTAATAAAATTATTTATTATTTAAGGTTTCACTGTTATCAATATTTTTATATTTCCGTCTCCTGTGAATGTAGTTTTTTTTTGTTACGTAATGGACCATATTGTGATATGTGTTGTTTATCCTGCAATGGATAGAATAATTTGACTACTAATATATATTTACTCTGAGAAAGTCCACCAAGCCAATCTTTAGCGTTTGTAGGAGTGACGTTTTTTAAGAAGTGTAAATTACGCTAGGAATAAACTTCTTTATGAATTATATGCTATGCTATTCGTTTCCATTGGCTCGTTGGTCCTATATTATATTTAATTTTTAGATCGGCAAGAAATGTCTAGTTACGGAAGACGAACTTCGGCAATTACTTATCCAAATCATGAAGCCATTTTTGGTTTCATTCATAGTAATATTATTTCTAGTCTTGTTGTTTTAACAACTGATGGTGTACTCATAAGAGAGATAACAGTTGTTCATCTTGATGCCTTCCATTGCAGCAGCTCATTCGTGGTTGAAGGAACTTTGTGGTACTTAAACTATATTAAGTTCTAACATTTTCATTTTTGAAACGGTACTCATGACAGTTATCGTATGAAACAGTAGTGACACAATAGTGGCACATCTAGATAGTGAGGCAAGCCCCTGATGACTGCTGGCTGGGTATCATCAGAGCTAGGCGGTGGCTTTGATGGCTCCGTCGACACGCGCTCTAGCAAATTGATGACAAACTATCAGCAGGGAGCCTCCACCATTACCACCCACCATCGTCACAGAATCATCCACACTTCAACCCATAACATTTTAACTGTACATCATCATAGTAACTGTAACAAAAGGACCCGGCAAGAAAGAGCAATGATTTTGTTAAATTTTGTTCTGTTAAAAATATTAAAAAAAAAAGAAGTTATGTATTAACGTCCACTTTTTTTTTAAGGCTAATTAGGGAGGGTTATCTACAGGTTAGCATCCTTCACTAGCAGGACTGGGACTAAGTGAGTTTAGTGAGTTTTCCACTAAATAAATACCTATTGCCCATGTCAAATTGAACTCACGATTATTGGTTTATTATTATTATTATTATTTATTAACGTCCACTTTTTGCAACTTAGGCTAATCGGGACGGGTTATCTACAGGTTACCACCCTTTTCTAGCCAGGGTGGGATTTTAGGACGTTATTTAATGAATTTCGTCACTAAATAATTTCCTTTGCCCAGGCAAGAATCGAACTCGCCACTCTCGGTTTACCATGTGAGATAAAGGTCAACGCTTTAACTCGCATGGCTAACCTGAGCCCCGATTATTGGTTTACTAACTGAGATTAAAACCAACATATAAAACTTTCTTTTTAAATATTCTCAAACAAAATAAATATAAAAATACATCCCGAATTTCGATATTCTGCGATTATTAAAAACATAGGTATAAAACTGTGATGATCAGTAGGACACAATTACTTGAATTTAGGGAACCTATAAGGAATTTATAAGGAACATTTTTTTAACTATTATTTTGTTTTCCAATACGTTACTTTAACTTAAAAGAAAACAATTATTCAAAGTATTACTATGAATCAATGTGCCTCATACATATAAAATACTACTTCCTATGAATACCTCATGAACTAAAATAATTTCTTATTTTGGAGGGGGGAATTTGATGTACCGAGTGCGGTCGAAATAATAACTCTTTATAGTTAAGTTTTAATCTTTAATGTCCGTTCTAAAAAATCCTGGTCAAAGCATTTTTGCTAAACGTTTGTCTCAGTTTCAGGCGATTAGTTTTGCCTTGGTTGGTGAAAAGGAAGTTTGCGCCAAACTACTACTCCTGTATTCAATGCTGTAATTAATTATTCGTTAGTTGATAATATGCTTTTTCATTTCTTAATTAGCCCAAGGTATCCTATGCTAGATATTCATTCACAAGTTAGTATTGATATTTACCACTCATGCTAAGTTGCATATTAGTAGAAATAGATAGGTAGATCTATTATTTTTAATTCAAACTTTTCATGATAATGGACTCTAACGACATCACGTTAGCGGTCGCATATATGTATAAATATATATGCTGCCTTATGAAAAATGTATTTGTGTTTTTTTCATGGGATGCCAGCTTATAGGGCCTCACTCACTCTTGCTCTAATCAACAGCTCAGGTGATAACGGGTTCGCCATAATGTAAGGTATTGCTTCTGATCCATCAGAGCTTCAATCTTTGAAATAGAAATATATTTATTAGAGCTCTTTCCTAACTAGACCAGGAGGCCTTTCCGGCTATGCTTGATGAGTATACGCGCGCGCGCGTGCGTGTGATATAATATATATATATATATATATATATATATATATATATATAATACTCCAATGTATAAATGTTTCTCCATGCAATGCTTATAACAGACAATAATTATTGACTTTTCCTGCCAAGGAGCCAAGGAATTTTGCCATCTGTAATTAGAGGACACGATCCTTCCTCTTCTTGGGATAAAGCTGTTACGGATTAGCCGATGAATGAGTGCATATAAAAATTGCAGTGCAAAGTGTATTGTTTGCAGGTGATGCAAGTCGGCGAGTCATCCAAGTGGCAAATGATCACCAGTCAAATGCACAACTCAAGCAAGGAGGTGGCGTTTCTCTCCGCCTTCGATATCTCCAGACGGCCATTTGCTTGATAGGAATGGCCTCGATCTGCACCTTGTTCAGTGTCACTTGAATACTTCTTGAAATCAATAAACATCCATTTCATTTAGGATGGTAGCCTCCAGGGATATGGTATACATGACTGCAAGAAGGTATTTCAGGATCTCCATATCCTTTTCTGAATATGCTTAAGGGAAATCAGCTATTCAGGTCGAATTTCGAAAAAAAATACCCAAGAAATGACGGAAATGAGGTCCGTTCAAAACCGTATATAAGTATATATATATATATATATATATATATATATATATATATATACATATATTCGTCTGTTAACACTCTCTAATTTTTGTTTGATCGTTACTTAACTTTAACTTAAATTTAAAAGTTTTATCTAAAACTAAAGATCGAGTTCATTAGTGGCTGAAATGCGACCACTGGGATGAGGATTTAGAGGGGAATTTTGAAAATTCTCCATATCTCCGCTATTATGCGTCGGATCAAAAAATTCTGTAGAACCAATCTTAGTGCAAATAACATATACAATAAGTATTGTCATATAAATTTCTTCTCTATCATTATACTTACAGAGATATTTGCATTTTTTAGTTTTCAGCCATATGTAAACCCCCATTCCCACTCATGTAATATTAGTAAAAAGCTGTTATATCATGAACCACATTATTGCGAGCTTAAATACCAAATATTGTTTTCATTGAATGATTACTGTGTGAGGTACATGTAAATATGTAGTGTGAAGATGTCAACAATTAAAATTTTGCACCTGAATTGAAAATTTTTATTTCTTTTATATCATATTCGATATTTAACTGTATAATTACACACTAAATGTCATAACAGTTAATGGCTGTAATATGGGGTTATAGAGGGGGGATTTTGAAAATTCAAAATATCTTCGTTATTATGAGTCGTATCGCAAAACATTAAAATTCCAACTTGTTAAACTCAAGTATTAAGCGAGCTATTTTTACTTTCTTGTTTTCAGCCTTCAATGCCCCCCCCTCCCTCACAACCCTTTTTATCATCGGGTTTTTACATGGAGATAGAGAATATGTGATGAGATGAGATCACCAGTGTGTTAGACCAGCACGTAGAAAATCTGCTTAGCTTACGCAGCCCCTGCGTTATGGACTTTTTAAATATGTGGTACATCAATGGGGCGGGTTCTTGGTTTCCTTAGGTAAGTTCTTTATTGCTCGTGGTCGGAGTCCTCTCTATCACGTCAGCAATATTTCAACACGAGCTCTCGCGTACACAAAGAACCTACTTGAGTGGAGAAGTTGTGAACTTGGGTTTAGAAAGTGGCATACGGCTACTACATTGGAGAAGCGATCTTCAGACATCAATCGCTCCCTCCAAAAGCCGCGCGTGACTAGTTCTCAGTCACATGCTTTTAGAAAATTTCCCTCAAGGGAAATCAGCTGTTGAGCCTTATGACTCAAATTTTTCAGAAGAATCTTAGAATTTTACCAATCTTTCTGAGTTGATTGAAAAATGATGTCTATCCTAATTTATAAATATGTATATCGACATTTTGTCTGTATGATATGAAATTTAAGACAAACGTTTTTAATTGATTGGCAATGGATGAGGAGTGGGGGTATTAGTCAAGGGGAAAATTACTATAACACGAAACAAAAGCTTTAGTCCCTCATATGATTTCCTACAATTCTTGTTGTATAGATTTTATTGTGTTTACTCAAGAATTAATAGCTTTTTTAAGCTGAAGATAAAAACCGTTGCAGGTACTATTCTTAAGGGAGAACATTAGTTTGCGAGCTCAATCGGGCACGTTTAAATCTCTCAAAGGTATAAAATTCCAACCAAATCTCTCATGTAACCATGAACAACTAAACAAATATTAATTTGTTTTTTGCTCCACATCAATAATTAAACAAATAGTAAAATAAACCAAAAATTAAGTGACATTTTTCATTAGTGTAACAATAAAACCTTTATTAAAGATTTTGAAATTATACCCTTATAGCAGTCCCTCTCTGGAATAGGAAAAGAATGAGAATGTTGTTTTAAATATGCTAACAAAGTGTCTATGTGTGTACTTTAGTCATTTAGAAGTTCGTCCGGATTGTGAGGAAGGTCTATGTTATGTTTCTTTTTCTACTTTTTATATTTTAGATCTGCTCTTTCTCGTCCTATTCTCACTTTAAGCTGGTATATCACTAAATATATTGTGTACAGCCTAACTAATGTATCAGGCTTCTACGTCTGGAAGAACCTCAAAATAGGTAGATTTAAAGTTTAGTGTATCTCTGATTTTAATATTTTTTTAGGGGTAGGATGGGGCTAATGAGTGTAACATTTTAATAAGCGAATCATTTTCCCAACAGCTCATTTATTGAAGAATCAAGTTCTATTCATCCTCAATGGGAGAGTCAATTATGCATTTCCTGCCATATTGAAGTATTACTGATTATTGTACTTTGATTAGAATTACAGAACTATGATGAGGCTACAAAATAATTTGGAGTCACTAATAGATGACTTACTTCGAATATGGTAAACTCACAGCTAAATAATATTTGGTGGTTTCGAAACTGTTATCTCTATGGCATTAAATGTACCTAAACCATTATCTTACCAAATATTCCGAAATGACATTTAAACTATTTTAATAACTACTCTGAGTTATGTGTGTGTATGAATATATATGACACAAATACTCGTCCTTATTATTCGTTAATAAAGCAGTTATATGAACAATAAATTAATGAGAAACTCTGAGTTGAAAATTACCTTGTGTCCTAAATCTCATAATGGTAAACAGCCGAAATATAGACTTGAGACCTGCAAATAAGAGCAATAAAACGGCCAAATGCCCGCCAGGATCCTTATCCAAATAATCCAAGAAGGTAGTCATTAAGATGCAGTTATAATGTAATATTCAGAAATGAGTATGGTTTCCGCTACAAGCGCTCATTAAATCCGCTGATAGTCTAAAATTAGCATTTGCCACACACGTCGAACATCTAAAAATATTCCCTTAGCCTCTGATTACCTTATCTGTGCTACTTTAGCCCTTAAGGGTTGGCTTCATATATTTAGGAAAACATCTAGATTTTGTACAAACAATTTATTTATAGTACTGAAACATTCATTTCATTATTTTAAAAATTACCCTTTTACTTAAATTTAGTTCAATTCTGGATCCAGTCACTGTACTAAATGCCTTTGGGCTCCTTGGAGTATCTCCCCCTAGGGCATACAAGGGTTTCCCTTTTTAGCAGATTTCCCTTAAGGGAAATCAGCTATTCTTCTATTTTAATAAAGGCTTCAGGAATATTAATGTTTATTCCACTGGAAGCAAAAATGGTTATTTATTACTGGAAGCATACCTCCGTAGACAGTATGTATAGTACAATTTTAATTTACTTCGTGCCTTGACAGTGACTTCATTAATATAAATTATTTAAAATAAATTATACCTGCTGAAATTTAATGAATCTTTATTGTGTTGAAATGATGCAAATTTTGGGATTCCGTTATATCTGATATTATTGATAAGTCATCCTTACAATAGTTGATAATTCAATAAAGAGAAGTTAACAAAAAGCACTTAGAAAACGAATCTCTATAAATATAATCGAAAAAAAATAATATATATATATATATATATATATATATATATATATATATATATATATATATGATTCCGAAGGAATATCTACTTTCCCAATTACTTTAAAATTAATTATTTTCAAATCCTATTATTAAAAAATAACCATTAACTCAACACGACAGGAGAAACGTTTTTAGTTATTCAATATATTCCACGCAATATGTCTGCCAAAATAGTTTCTTTAATCTGCTCATTTCCTCGTGTAATAATATTATAATGCAGTATTAATATAAAACTATAAGTATCTGCCAAATCGAAAGTGTAATTTATAGTTCCCACGATTGAATTTGAAAATGTAATCGCAACGTCTATTGGTAGTGTTGCAAGGAGGAATGACGCCATAGTCTAGAGTACCCTACTTGGTTCCATAGACTTATTCAACGGAGTTAATGCTTGCAACATTTCTAATTCAAGACTAACTTGGTAATATCTTATCTAGAATAAAAGTACGAACTGATCACGAGTTTCTAGCTGTTCGGTTTTATCCGACTTTAGTCATTTCACGGCTATGATTGTGAAAGTCAAGAGCTCATGTTTTTAGTGTAATCGGTAACGAGTGGTTCAACTACTTGAATTTAATAGCGTGGGAACATCCATGTTAATATCTTAAAATTTGGCTGTGTCCTATACACGGGGTGTCTTATAAATTATTAATTATGCCTTTTTTATACAGGGCACTCCTGTATTTTGTCTACCTCATTTCAATCATCCTCAGTTTTCTAGAAAAGCATAAAAAAAAAAAAAATACATATCACAGAGCCGTATAATATAATCTACCAACTGTCAAATACAAATTTGTTTATGTTTATTATATATCAAATATAATTTTAAGTAGTTTTCTCAAGCTTTGAGTCCGGTTCTCAATTTTTTGGGATATAATTTGAAAAACTAGCTCCATTATCAAAGTAAGTTTACTTGAAAGAATAATGAGACTAGTCAGTTGTTCATCTTAAAGTATCAATAGTTTAACATGGATAATTTTCCGTTAAAGTTTCGTTGGCAATGAACTTTTTAACCATGATACTTTAAATTCCCATTTTCTGACTATCATTTTCGTACGCCAAAGATACATCAATAAAATAATCGATGCACATTATATTTTGGCATTTCCTTATAATGTGACTAATACTCATACAATATTTCTGAAAACGTGGCATCGCAGTTTCAACACAGATACTTGCTATGGACATTTTTGTTTTGTAATTTATATTTAAATTCCCTCTTCATTGTAATAAATTTAAAAATGAATTCAAAATGAAATTTATGTTTCATAAATTTATAGATTATCGTATTTATATGGTTGGCGGATAAATTATATGGTTTTTATGTTATATTGTTTCATTTAAAAATCGAAGAATGACAAAAGTAAGACTTAAGCCACTTCATCTTTACTCACGCTATTTAAAGAGAACAGTAATGAAGAGTTAGATGGACATGTGGTCACTTCTTAGCGTCATTTTTAAATATATTTATTTATTTATTCAAGTCTTTAATGTTTTCTACTGTTACATAATGATTTTGAAAAGAAAAAAAAACGAAGGTAACTAAGTAATTCAATGAAAGGAATGGAATTTCCAGAGGCATTATTTGGGATTCCCAAGTGGTTTTGTTAGTCGTCCCCTTTTCTTGTAACTATTACAACAACGAGTATTTAATATGAAGCCATCATAGAAAGTGAAACACGTTTAATTAATGATAAAAACAACATTCCCCGTCAATCCTCCATAACTTTAATTTCATTAGGCGGCTTTCTGAAAAATAATGTATCATTAACGTGGCTAAGGTATAGCATAAGTGAAAATATGATAATGGTTAAAAATAATTTATTACAAAAATAGGTATTCATTTAGTGGTAAGGTTTGAATAACTTTCTTTTTAAACCATCAAAAAGATTTTTTTCCCTGGTACTTCTATTATTTATATTTTAAATTGAACCAACGCGCGCGCGCTTGTGTGTGTATTTCAAAACATATTTTGCTGCTAAGGGTTGTTAGTTAATTAGTAAATTTATTCCATGGCATGTTTTCATGTGATGCAAGGTAACGGAGATAATTTATTCAATAGGAGTTTAAGGAACTCGTGTGGTGCACATATCGTATTTTTTATTTTGAGGAAAACTATTCGTGTTAATAAAATAATCTTTGGCTATAACGGGAGAACCCCATTCCACAATAATACCAAATAAAATAATTTGATGAAGGTATTGTCATGTAACTTGTGGCCAAAGCATTATATTATTCACTTTAGTATGTGCTATCTTCCTGAATTGTATATATTTTTTCTACCTTTAGATGCCTATCTCAGACAGAGATCTTAATTGGAACTAACAGAAAAGAACAAATGTTGAAGCCAGTGACAAGTTCATCGCTCTAAAACAAACAGGGTTATTTCTCAGAAGAAAAACAGTCTCAATTTCTTCTGAGAATTGAACTACTAATTAGTTCCCTGTTTCAGCAAGTGTCTTGAGAGTTCTCAGGATCTATCCTGAGAAACTTTTAGTTAACATTGGCTCTTGCTCAGAGAAGTGTCGCAATTTTCTCACTCGCTCTCGTGCTCAGTCTACATCTTAAGGAAATCTAGACGAATTCAGGTTACTTTACCTCTCAGTTATGACATCGGCGCTGTGTAAGTCATGCTGTGGTGGGGTGGTTTTGCGGTTGATCTTCATCCAACCTAAATGAGAGAAAGAAGAACCGCCATGAGTCAAGGGTTGCACACTTAACGTATGTACAATGGCATTACATATTTTTTTTTTTTAATTTATCAATGGGATTTTTGTAACTTAGCAGGATGTTGTATTTTATACGTTTTTGGCTGTGAATTTTGTTTACGATTTCATGAGCACTTAATATAACATCGATTACCTGAGTCACTAAACTTTTCATATCCAGCTGCTATTTCGATTCCTGTTTACACACTAGCTAGGGGAAATCTTCTTAGTTTAAGCGAGAGAAATTCATACTGGTTTTGTTCTTGGCTCATATTCACTACGAATCGCAAGGACTAGAAGGAATTTCGTAAATGTAAGAATTGTTCTTAAATTATTTTTCCAGAAGAAATTCGTTACAATCTAAACAAACTAAGCGATTTGTTAGCTACACTTGTCAATCTAAGATCTGAATCACTGAACGTTTACGATTACAAGGACCACATTCTCAACAACGTGATCCTTATAAAATTGCTTATTACTTTGAAACCTATACATACTGGAATAAGATAGCAGTTGTAAAATTGTAATGGAACTAATACAACGAAATGTGTTCATTTTACGGCCATAAAACTATAAATATGTAATAATTATCCATGAGAACTTCATAGAGGAACTCAATATACGAAGTTATTTTTTTTTCCAACTTGCAGTGGGAGGTCTATTAAGAAACTCGTTAAAGGGAATGCCAAAGTAAAAAAAAAATACCGTAGAAAAATAATAATATTAGTTTAAAATTCTTCATTATCTTTCCCATTTAGTGGCAATTTCATTTCCGACTGTTCATAGGGTTAAAGGAAAATACAATGACTAACAATTTTAGTTAGTGTTTTGCTGCACTTAATTAAGAGACCAACGATCCAGATCAAAAGGTTGAGTTAATTTTATGTCCTACTTTTAACGAAGGCTCTAGAACAACCTTCGTTAAAAGTATCATAATGGCTGCCTTTAACCGCGCCTAAAGTAATTGCAAAGAAAATGAAAACATTTAGCTTTACTGTCTGCCATACCATCGACTGTTATTCTTCTACAATTTTTATATATACTCCTTCTTAATTAACAGACTCCCTTTAGGCTATCGCCTGAAATGTTTTACTCATGAAGAGCTTTTCTTTAAATGCCCCCCCCCCCTCTATATGCCCTAGGTAACCTTATCTGAAATATGAATTCTAATTATACTTGACTAACATCTACGAAATAAATTCCATTCCAATGTGCAAGAATATAATTGATAGAATGTTTAGATAAGTTTTTTCTCCTTTATAGCTCATCACAAATTTCATAGAATAGAAGAATGAAGGGTTAGACGCTATTTAACCAACAAATATGAATAAGGAGTAATATTTAAAAAAATAAAATAACCAACGCATTATTGGATAATTTTCTTTTTCATTTAGAATATTAATATATCAGAATTTGAAAAGAACTAGTAATATATTAACTATATCACCTACGGCTGTAGGCTTATGGGGATAAAATTCAGTATTTGAGGTTTATAAGGAGTTTTTCATCCGCTTCTTCTCTATAAACCTGGTCAGAAAGTTTTAAAGATCATAATTTGTAAGACTATGGTAAACAAAAAAGAGCATGTGCATATCAACTAAACGCTTAATGCGGGCGGAGAAACGCACTCATTTGTGAATTTATTCCCCCTACCCATTAAACCATTTTGACGGTTATCGCAAACATATATATTCGAATTTCAAATGGTGTTTACACTCCAAAGTTTAATGAAAAATGGACATTGCATTCGAAATTTATCACGTTAGGGTACACATTTTTTTATATATTATTATTTTCCTAATGTAGTAGTACCTTTATAGAAGCGACAGTTATTCTTCCTGCAAACTCAAGGAACTGTTCTTAAAGGTGAAATCGCAACAAATACAAATTCTTCCATATTTATTAAAAAAGTACAAAAAAAATAATTAAATGTTATTTTCATTGAACCTTGTGTTATTTAATGCATAGCACAGAATTCCATAACTCCATAGATAGGGCAATACTGTATCTCTGTAATTTAGTAGTTTAATATATGAATTATTTACATCTAATTTTCATTAAGAAATTTTCGAATAATTACATGGGTATGATTTTATTAACCCTTGTGCAGAAATTATATGAGAAGTCGTGAAGTCCATCTGCATTTGTTTATGTACTAGTATTAAGAATAAATTTATAAATCAAAATCAATTTCGTAGTTTTGGAGGTCTCCCCATTTTTCTAGACATTTCTTTAACTCTTTGCGTTTGTACAATACTAATGCCTGAAAAGTGTTCTTCAAGCTCACTTATTCATTGCAAGGTGTATGTTATCAACTGATGACATCTGTATCACTGCTCCATCTGTAATGTAAACGTGTGCCTGCGAGAATATATACATTAAGGACAGGGCAACCGCCAATTGACAGGCAGAGCCTATGGTTTCCTGTGTATATTGCTCCAAGGTTACGAACCCATGAGACCAATGGAGATCTGTTGACCGCTAAACAAGACTTAGGTTGTGGGGCTTCTGGCGGTGTAGAATGTCCCCAGATCCGGTGTCCACACACACGCACAGCGGCCAAGCAGCTATATTTTTGCGTATTTTTATAATAAATTCTCTAAGGCTTCTTTGGACAGTTCTTGACGCCCTGAAGTATATTACAGTGAAGAAAAACTAAATAATGAGAGTGTACATAGGTAAAAAAACTACTCATATAGCAGTCTTTGATAAATTTAATTATCAAATAAGAGTAGCTAGGTATAAACTCACGTCTATACGTTGGTAGTCAGACTAAAACACTTACCTCACTATTGATTAGACATTATTAACATTCTATTCTCCATATTTAACAACACTTTTGGTTCCTCATCAGGAGTAATCAGTCACAATTGATATTGTTGCGAAAATTAAATAGATGAATAATCCTTCAGAGAGAGAGAGAGAGAGAGAGTCGCGTATTTGGAAAGTGTGACGTAGATCAAAGAGACCGACGGAGGGTCGAGACGCTTCTACGCTCGTCTAGCCCAGCCTCGAATGAACTAGACAATTCCCCTTTGATGTATGCCGACAAGCTATATAAAGAGGGCCTGCCGGGAGTCAGTTTGAGTTTTATTGTCACCTGTCTTGATGTTCACATCAGTGCTTCAGTGCGACTTAGTGCAGTGCGGTAAAGTGTTTTTAAAAAGAAGAACAGTGTTGTGCCGTGACTGTAAGTAACAGTTTAGTGCCGTGTTTAAGACAGTGCAGTGCCGCGAAGTAAAGGACAGTGCAGTGCCGCGAAGTAAAGGACAGTGGAGTGCCGCGAAGTAAAGGACAGTGCGGTGCCGTCTTTCAGTGAATTATTGGACTGTGACTCATTCAAGAACAGTAACGCTATCAGTGTATACTGTGAGTAGTAATTAAGAATAATCACCAAGTTTATTGTGCATTGTGAAATAAATTTTGCAGTGATAAAAACTGTGAAACTTGCGAGTATTTAATTTTGCAATCCAAAAGAACTCTTATTAAAAACGTTTATTACTGGTTTTGGTAATAAAACGTAACAATATGTTCTTTATTTACAAGAGCTCCTTCTTCCCAGGTAGTCAATATGCGAAATGTCATTCATTACTTTTACATTTCTTAGCGTAAATCATTAAAAAACTCAATTATTGATGATGGTATATTACTATTTGGCCCTCAGTTTATACACATGAGTGAAGTTAGAATTAGTAGATATTGTAAAGAACTAGATTTAAAAAAAAAAAAAACTGGTATACCTAGAGTGGCGAGTTCAATTCTCGCCTGGGCAATAGGAATTTATTTAGAGACGGAATTCATTAAAAAAAAATCCTTAGTCCCACTCTGTTTAGAAAAGGGTGATATCCTGTACATAAATCGTCCCAATTAGCCTCAGTTGCAAAAAGTGGACGTTAATAAATAAAGAAACGTGTGCTTCAAATTTCATCACGACCTTTTACAATGTCATCAATTTAATGACGTTACAATGTTTTAGAATAGTTTGATGTACCTATATCGGCACAGTGTTGCTTTACATCTCTATTGCACGAAATATCTCTCTTATCTTTTCCTCGAGGACATTTGGTTTTTCTTTTCCCCTTGAGAATTTGATATATAAAATAAGAAATCCGTTAAATGCAGATAATTGTTTCGTATTAATGGTAATCGTCCAGCAATAAATAGTCTCAAATTGTGTGTTATTTGTTAACGTCCACATTCTGCACTTCGGTAATCGGGACTGGGTTAGACCATCCTTGTTTAGTCAGTACGCGACTAAAGATAATACAATCTCACTTAAAGTTTGTAAAAAGCGATATGTTATACAATTTAAGATGTAGAGGTCAGAGTTGTAGAAGGGTCTTACTAAAAATCGCATCGAAAGCTTGAACCATCAATGTCAAGTAAATTTCCTAAATTTTGGCGTCCATTTAGTGTTGAATTAACAATTCGAGCTTCATACAATGCCGTAGAAACTACCTATTTTAGAGAAGGAATAATATATGACAAAAATTTGAATCTTTTCATTAACAGAGATTAACTAAGTAAATTATTGTCATTTTTTTGTATATATAAAATAAATAGTTTTTGTAGCAAGTACGATGTTTGAGCGCCTAATGGCAGCAAATTAATTAGGGGAATATTTTTCAAGCTTGCTTCGCTACTTTTACTCAAACCATCTCTCCACTCCGATTGTGTTCTTCATCATGTCTAGTGTAACATATGCCATTTTTTGGGAAGAAATTTAGGATTTATAGGACTCGCATTCTTGTTCATGTGCTTTCTCACATCATATCTCGGAGTACTTGGAAAGGTACTAAACGAAGTGTCACTACGAACCTTATTTAACATATATTCTCATTCTTATTGAGACTAGGAAATTATGTTGGCTGTGAGTAATGGCTTGCAAAGTGAGCCTCAACGACAAGCTCAATGGCTGAGGTAGTTAATTATGGCTAAAAATAAGCTGAGCTTAGGAAAGCAAATAATGACGAACCGAGGTAAAAACCTCAAAGGGACCGCTCCTAATGACCTCAGTCCTGTCCTCACGGCACCAACCTCGCTTTACTCCCCAGCTATATTTTGTACATTGTAGTTGGCATACCTGTATTTACAACCTCTGGCAAATTCCAGCTATTAATTCTTAAAGGTGGTTAAAATGAAATGTTTATATTCAATGTCTCTCCTATATTCACTGACAAATATGATCATATATGTCTATAGATAAATATTACACATGTATACTAAACACTTATATTCTCGGAAAACCCTGTTGGTTTGCAGATCTTGTGCATGTTGCAGGATTATGGTTATTTTTAGCTCGTGGATGTCAAGCTTATTTAAAGTGTGAATTGACTTCAAGAAGAAGAGCTTTCAACATTTTTAAAATTAAAATAATCTTCTAATTGCTTATTACATAATTCTCCAAAAGTTATATTTACCTTTGCGACTTATGGAACAAATTTTAGCTACATTGTAGCTCATTAGATCACGTATCTTTTTAAGTTTTTTGACCCTAAACATCTGTCAAGTGCTTGTAGACGTGGAATATCTACTCAACTTATGAAGCCCCTGCGTGATGAACTTTTTTAGTAGTGCCACATTTTGTCTTTACCTTATGATGTTTCGATCCTAGATGTAATTATTCAAATTTAATATATATATATATATATATATATATATATATATATATGATATTTCAAGTTCATATGTCACCGTATTCCTACCTATGTGGTCCGTGTTATGCAACTCTCTTTTGTTCTTTTGTGAAATTAATGTTCTAGAATTTTACTTCTTCTTTTTCTGGTTTCTATAATTTATTTAGTGTTTTTTTTCCTTAAGGGAAGTCAGCTATTGAACTCACACAAAGACGCGATTTTCAAAATATTTCCTCATATTTCCATCGATCCTAGCTAGGAGATGACTAAAATTAGGTCCGTTCAAAATTATATTATATATATACTGCCCAAAAATGAATAGGGATATTGGCTGTTTTGTGGTATTTATGGGGCCTAGAATTTTTTTAAATTATAAATATCATTAATATTTATTAGAAATTATTGTGTTTCCCCCTTAAAAAAGTAATTTAATTGAGGTCGATTTAATTATAATAACAGGATAAGAAAAAATAACCAATATCCCTATTCATTTTTGAGCAGTATATATATATATATATATATATATATATATATATATATATATATATATAGAGAGAGAGAGAGAGAGAGAGAGAGAGAGAGAGAGAGAGAAAGAGAGAGAGATTCTTATGTATCTGCAATTATGCGTCGTATCGACTAATTTTATAGGATCAATCTTATTGCAAGTAATTTTCTATAAATGACGTTATGTACGTTTTTTCACTATCTTTAATATTAACCGAGGTATTTGCACTTTTTAGTTTTCGGCCTTCAGTAAACCCCAATCCTACTCATGTCAACTTAACAATAAGCTGTTATTTTATGAAGCACTTCATTTGAAGACTAAATACCAAATATTGTTCTCATTGAACAACTTTTCGTCTAAGTTAACGCAGCCCCAGCTTGACGGACTATTTTATAATACATTCGTATTTTGGTTACTAAATTCGCTTTACTGGACAAATAGCGTTTTATGATGATTTACCTCTGTTTCCCGTAATTAAAGTATTAAAAGTCCGTCACGCAGGGGCTGCGTAAACTAAGCAGATTTCCCACGTGAAGCTTTACAATAGAGAAATCTGCCTAATAATAACAGTAGTAGGAAGGTAACTCTAGACCTATTCACGAGGGACGAATAGATATGGAAACGGCTGCACTAGCTCTTGGCGTATAGTCCCGAACATAGCCGATTCCTGCCGACCACACAAACAATACAAATGGAAATATCTCGGTTAATATTCAAGATACAGAATAAATGTATAGCACAGTATTAATAGTAAATTTAATTTGAAATAAGATTGATTCTATACAATTTTTCGATCCGACGCATAATAACGGAGATATTTCGAATTTTCAAAAATCCCACCTCACAGTGGTCCGATTTCAGCCATAAACGAACTTGATCTTTCTTTTTACATACCCGTACAACGCTTAAATATGAAGTTTGGTTACGATCAAACAAAAATTGCGACCGCTAGAGCGTTAACAGACATATATATATATATATATATATATATATATATATATATATATATATATATATATATAATTTTGAACGGACCTCATTTTCGTCATCTCCTGGGTAGGATCGATGGACATTTGAGGAAATTTTTCAAAACTCGCATCATGAGTACGACCTCAATAGCTGATTTCCCTTAAGGGAAATCTGCTAAAAACAATAAAATCAACTTGGTTCAAATACACAAATGAAACTGTTAGTACTTGGAGTATGCCGAGTCGCCAAGGTTACGAAGTGCTTAGTTCTGTGAAGTGTTTAGCCTTACAGATGCCGTATATGGCAGTGAATTCTGTGTCCAAGGCTGCTTTCCAAGCCTTGCTGCCCTCCTAACTTTAATAACTTGTATCTCTGTAAACGTTCATACTTAAATTCACTAAGCCAGGTCAATAATAAAATGTAATTAAAAAAATAATGACCAAACGTAAGTTTATTTATTATTTATTCGTCAGACATCACATATATTTTCATCTTTCTTCTAAATTATACCACCTGATATCAGCTGTTCTACAATTTAATTTTTGTTTGCATGAGCTTATTCATATTTTTGTTATTGAATTATATATTTATCACTTATTTGAAATAAATATGTTCCAAAATATTTAAAAACTTTATTTTATTAATATGTTTAACTGATTTTAGCAGATTTCCATTAAGGGAAATCAGCTATTGAGGTCGTACTCATGACGCGATTTTCGAAAAATTTATTCAAATGTCCATCGATCCTACCCAGGAGATGACGAAAATGAGGTCCGTTCAAAATTATATATATATATATATATATATATATATATATATATATATATATATATATATATATATATATATTTGTCTGTTAACGCTCTAGCGGTCGCAATTTGTGTTTGATCGTTACGAAACTCGATATTTAACCGTTTTGTGTAAAAAAACAGATCAAGTTCGTTAATGGCTGAAATCGGAGTAGAGTGAGCGGGGTTTAGAGGGGGGATTTTCGAAAATTCAAAATATCTCCGTTATTATGCATCGGATTGAAAATTTGTATAAAAACCAACCGTATTGCAAATTAAATTTACTATAAATATTGTTATATACATTTATTCTCTATCTTGAATAGTAACCGAAATATTTGCATTTTTATGAAGTCTGTGGTCCGGTATAGTTCGGCCATTTCCGTCATTGCTTGGCTCAGGTGGAAGCTTCTTCTAACCTTACCTGTCGTTTCTAACCTTAAATATTAAATATAAATTATTCTTACAATTCAGAAGCCGTTTCAGTTGGGAATTTATTTTAATTAACTGAAATATTTCTCATTACCGTCTGTATTTAATCACAGTGGTATTGAGTTAGGAGTATGCAGATTTCTCTATTATAAAACTTCACATCGGAAATCTGCTTAGTTTACGCAGCCCCTGCGTGATGGACTTTTTTTATTGTTGTTGCATATGAATTTAGAAAAATAAGAAGGACACATTTTGATAAGAACTTTTGATAAATTCAAAAATACACTCCCTTGAAGGCATTTATATTTTATGGTAGGAAACAACATTCCATCCTGGGACATTCCGTGAGTATCATATGTAGGAGGCCGAAAAGTCTGATAATATCTGTCACATCCCTTGAATCTTCTACAAACAACATCTTGTAATGTGTCCCCATGTTGGACACCTCTCATAGATAAGTTACTAAACTATTAATAACAGTCATATAAAAAATAATTTATGGTTTGCCACTTCACAAGATTCAGATAGCTGTGTTAGATTTTAGTTATGAATTCAAGTGGTATCCTGAAGAGCATTATTTATCATAGTTTAATGGTGTCACTAACATGAGACTAAATTGCCCTTAACCTTTTTTTTCTTTTGACAAAGTTTTGGCTATTCACACATTTTCAACGCCTTAGTCTATTAAAAGCATTAATCATATTTTAAAAGTATTATAATTTTGATGGTTTTATACAAATATTTATAACCTCAAGATTTTTTATTATATTATAAATTAGATTGAAAGAATAATTTTTATCACAGTCTCGTTTTCAGATGAGCAATCTCGTCTTCATCTGACAAATTTTGCCCTTTAACCGCAATTTAAATATTTTTGTGTTATAAAAACAGTGTTTCAAAATCTCTCTGTGGAAATAAAAATATCCGAATGGGAAATAAACGTTTAATTGACGTAAAATATTTGACCGTGGTTGTCCATTGGGAAGTTTCAGAAATTCTATGACTTTGAGTATGAATTTCTAGAAAATTTTTGGAAGGAGCTGAGAGCAGCACTAATGTAAATTGAAAAGATTGTGGCAGTAGAATTGCAGCGGTTGTTACAAAAGATTAATCCGTACTTGTAGTTGAAATACTGATTCCTATCCTGAATGGACTAGTAGCGGTGCTTTTTATTTTTGTTTAATTGAATACATTGATTAACGAAACCTTATGAAAATTTTCCAATTTTCAATACTTTACAAATATGTGTTTTTCATCCTACAAAAGAAGAAATATCGGGCTATTTTCGAACTTTTTATTGACTAATAAGTTAGTGGGAGTTAACAGACTATGGAAACAGGTTAGGCCTATTAGCAAAGTGGATGATTAATTATTATTCCTGAATAATTAAGATAACACATTGTTGAGAGCCATTCCACTGGTAATTTTCTGTTCACCATTTGCGTGCTAAATTAAAAGGCTTGAAGATAACCGTTTATAAATCATAAATTCCATTGTAAAAAAAGTACCCCAAGTGGTTAATGTAATTGTGGCAATTATAGATTTCTCATTCACATCAAATACAAATATGTGGTTATGTTTCCGAGTAATGATGTGTTTTAAGGAGAACACGACATTGTGCATTAGGTGTTTGTCCCAAAATTTTAAAATTGGTTTTTGATTTTGATCTTTGAAATAATATATTTTATTATATCTGTATATAAGTTCTATGACATAAGGAACGTAATTAAATATTTGAGTTTCATGTACCAATTTACCGAAACTATTAGAATATTTTATACTATAACCCGTCTTGTTTTTATCATTATATATTTTGTTTCAGTGTAATTCCATCGTGATTCATTAGTCAATTTATCTTGATTATAGAAAACCTTTTTTTCTTACAGTTAAGAACGTTGTCAATATTTATTGAGGCCATTTTATATAATCAAACTGTAATGTTGTTCATTGTAAAAGGGACCTCTTAAAAATAATTCAAAAATGTTACCCGACACCCAAAAGTATTTGAAGTTTTTAGAATGAATGATTCTATTGCTTTTTATAGACAGAACGTTTCTCGGAGCCTCAGTCACTAAACGTTATTTATGCTGCTCATGCGCACGGGTGGTTTGCCACGGAGAAGATGCTAATAGCTCAGGACAGAACACGGAAACGACTCATCCCTGTCGTATATCACGGTTACGCAGATGATTCCTTACGGCTATCGATCTATATACACACAAACACACGCACACACTCACAAAAACCCACACAAAAAAGATCAAAGGAGACCGACTACTACGCTAATGAGATCAGTTATACCGTTAATTCCCTAGAGAAACCTACTAGCAAATTGACTACTAGTATTATGCAATCCTACATCCCATTCAAACTCTTCGATAGATCCATTCATTTCCTATCCTCTTAGCGTATACTTCATTGCGTTTAAGAGGGTTACCCCTTATACTTCTAGGACTGCATAATGTAATGCATGTTGCTGGCTGATATTTCCAATATCAAACGTGGCGTGATTAAAATCAAGGAGACATTGGTTCGGCTGCCGTTTTAATTTTACAAATTTGGAAACAAATGTTTGAGGTTTGAGAAATACCTTTGCAACAAGCAGGCCTTCCCACACCAAGATACAGAAATTACGAAAAAGAGTGCTCCATTTTTGACAAAACTCTTCTAATTTCGTATTCTAATTTTGAATAAAAATATAATAGTTCGCCTGCATCTACAGATGTGTCAGTATTATTATTTATTTACGCCCACCTTTTGCTACTGCATCTAATTGGGACGGGCTATCTACAGGTTACCACTCTTTTCTAGCCAGGGACTCAGAATTTTATTTAATGAGTATGTCACTAAATAAATTCCTGTTGGCCAGGCAGGAATCGAACTCGCCACTCCAGATTTACCATGTGCAACAAAGGTCAACCCATTAACTCACACGGCTATACTACTACGTAATTTAAAAAAAAAAAATGAACTATTTATTATCCTATCTACGCCTATTTAATGACTTATTTTATGTAAAAAGATTGTTTAAAATCAAAGGTTTGCATTAAATTAAAAAAAAAATGTTAATCTTATTTTTAGTTCTGTGAATTTTGTTGAAAAGGTCATGGAATTCCACCACGAATATCTGTGTATTTTTAGTAAATTCTACAGAATATACTCCATGGGTTAGACATTTCTTCCTATTCTACAGCAACTACTACAAATGCTATGAATGACCACGAGTCGTGTTGTATAATACATATAAAAAAAGTAAGTTATTCAACAACATATTTTCGGTAACCGCGAAGAAAAAACTTATAATAAGTAATTGCGTGGGAAATAGGAATATACATGCATTATGTAATAAATATTAAATCCTTTTGCAACTTTGAAAATATGCAACTATTTTAGAATAAAAATTAACTTAGATTAATATTTTAATAAATTGAAAAAATTAAGTTGATATTGAAACAAAAAACACTATTAAATAATAACTTTTCACAATATAAGCCACGAACAAGGATCGCTATTGTATCTATTGGGAGTCCGAGAATACACCATTTACTGAAGTCCTTCATTGAATAATGTTGGCGCAGATAGAAGCTCCTTTCAGGCTTATTGCTTCTTGATCGCAGATAGCTGGAGGAAAAAGAGTTCCACAATTGATATTCCCCAATTATTATTTAATAAAGAACATAACATTCCCTGTTGTAATGATGAAATGGTGACACTTACAAGAGAAAAAAATATATTCAGAGTACAGGACCTACATAGTAACTCGAGCCCTTGTAAATGTTAAGACTAATTACACAAATTAGGCATACTTTACCACGAGATCAAGTATGCAATTTAATTTTTCATCCCATGGTGTAATTAGCTGATAATAAGTTCACCATGTTAATTATTTATAGCCATACAGCGCAACTTACAGATTATAGTGAATATTGTCTGCAACATCAATGCATAACTGTATTACCCATTGCAGTAGCTAAGTAATTGTCAAAGTTATTCTCCAATGTCATGGGTTACTGGACTTATTAGTTGTTTTGCCAAAAGAGCTGTTGAATTTAAGAACAACTACAAATGATTATCAGTTTGAAATGCACAGTTTTTTTTTTATCTTTCCTTGGAATTCTATTATAAACCGGTGCAGCGATTATTTTTCTGATAAATCCTATTCTACCGTTTAAAAGTCCCTATACTAATAATGTATTTTTTTTGTTACAGGTAAGCACAGTTCATAACACCTTCAGCAGCTGAAATTTTAAGGTTCGAATTGGTTTTTAGTTTATAAAAATGCACGGAAGTATTATAACTTTACAATGTTTTCTAAATATTTTTCTTGTTGGGAAATATAAGGTAAGGATAGGGATTTCTCTTAATTGTTTGTTTCGCAGAAATATAATATAATATAATATTTTAATTTACGATTTGAAGCTCATTTAATTTTTCTAATTTTTTAAATTTAATTTTATCTCTCTTAACAATATTAAACTTCTTATAAATATAAAATATATAAATTAAACTAAAAATCCAAATGGCCTGTGAGAGTAGCAAGAAATTATAGAATTTGTTCTCGTATTGCTGAGGGACAGATATTTTCCATGTCAGTTTTGTTGAGATTTAGTGGCTGAAGGATAAGAAGTGCAAGCAGGAGCAGTTAGATTCAGTTGCAACTTGTAAAAAAAACAACTTTGCAAGCAACAGTTGCAACTTGTAATGTATCGCACTGATCACTTCTAGTATATCTTTATCCGTTTTTGTTTAACGAATTCTTCTTTGAATCGTATGCACCACTCCATAAAGTCAAAATAAATAAGTCTGCATATGTTGTCACACACACACGCACATCTACCTCCCTATAATATAAGTACGAGTATGTATATCAATGAATGCAACTAAAGACTTAAGCCAAATAGCTAATTCCTTGATCGGAGAATCTCTCCCACCAGTACATGTAACAGTTTACGAAAATGTAAAAAGGAATATGGGCATTATGTACATTCAGTGGTTTTCATTATTCTTCAGCACGAATATTAATTAGAGTCTAGAGAACTTTAATATCCTCACTAGCTCATATAAGCTGTCTAATGATAGGCATCAGCCAAAATGAATGTCCAAAATACGACTTACTGTATTTTTAGTCTTGCTCCACTAACGTGAGTCAGAGAGGAACTTCACAAAGATGGACACATACTATGAATGGGGTGATAAATGTATAAACGCGATCATATTATTTCAATTAAATGGGAAAACTGTTCATTTTAAGTTGTTAAATGAATAGTTTGGGTAAGACAAAAGTGCTCCTGGTCGGACGGATGATCACTAAACTGTAGGAGATCCTTTGTTCTGGTCCGGGTCATGACGTCTCTTCACCCGTGACAGTCCTGGCTCCTTCTTCGTCTATCTTCTATTTCTTTCTGCCTTCCTCGCCTTTCTACCAAAGGAAAAACTATTCGAGTACGGTTGCAATTAGAGGGAAACTGTAATCTCGGCTATACATTTCTCTCTCATTAACGAGATATTGCGTCATGATTTATGCTCTGTACTATTGAACTGATAAGGCGATTTGCTAAGCCCATTGTTGTTGAGAGATAACCAAAATTGTCGATATGATTTTCTAAATGTAGTTTTTTCTTCAGGCTGCTTTTCCAAACTTTTTTGAGTATGCCCCCAGTGCCATTCCTGTTTCTGTTTTAAAGTGCAAAATGTCTTGGGAATCTATATCCAAATGGCCAGAGCGAGGAGGTAGTTGTATAGAGGTAGAGGACAAGCTTACAGGTGGGATTGACTAAGTGGGACTCGGTTTTGCACCTTACGGCTAACGAGTTAAATACCATAATAGGATCTTTTACTCCTGTACAGGATATATTGTTCATGAAGTTGAAACACTAGGATTTCCCCATGGCTAGACAATAAGTAGTCATGCTGCATATATGTCGCATTCTGTAGTTATTTATGTTGGAATGTTGCTGCCTGTCATCCTCTTGAAGAGTTAGAACCCGATCCTTCTCGTGTGACGCAAGTCCTTGATCGCTGGAGGGCTGTTACTGGCTCCTATGAATTGTTTGTCGAGGAAGAGAGAAGGCCCCTCGTTAGGAAACAGATCAATCCCTCCGAGCCCGCCCACTGTTTAGATGCAAAACAAGCAGGCTCCACCTCGTACAGGATATAATGGCTATGGAAATGAAGGTGCGGTAGGTATAAACCAAAGCTCTAGAGTCTGTAATAACGGACTATCCTAGATATATAAATATTTTTTTATCATCATCGGAGAGCGATTAGTGAGCAGTTTGCTTTTCAAAGTTCCGCCGAGATAAAGGCAAAGGCCCTTTGGTGTTTGGGCTCGGGCCACTAGGGATTCGGTGGTAAATTCTCTGAGAGTAGTAATTTAGTTATCATTGAAATGGCTACATAGCTATACTATTATACCTGTCATGGGAGTTCTTGGGAAATTTATTCACTGCAACAGCTTAATCATCAGTTAACTGCGCGCACTCTTTAGTACTAATGGATTGGTTTAGTCCTCCACAGGTATCTTCGTAAATTGGCTTAAATGCTACATCTCCTTTGTATTTCTTTCCGTTTCCACAAAACAAGGTTGAGGGAAGTAATAGCACTCATTATTATTTATTTAAGTGTGTCGCAATTTTAGCGATTCACACTTCTCATATCATAAAGCTTAAAGTTGGTATGGTCACCTTATAACAAAAGAAAAATATGTTAAAATATCTACAGTCGTAGGTCGCAAGGCACCTATACATTTTCTCCAGTGTATATTAATGATAGCAGATTCTAATTCTTCAAGTTAAGGTTCGATAAACGTTTTAAATGTAGTTGAAAGGATGTGTCTGTTGGAGGTGTTTCACGATTGCCGAAAAGTATGGGCTGCTGTCTTTTTGTAGTTCTGAATGGACGGTGGGTAAGTTCTTGTCGGTTATTAGCCTGCAGTCTGTAAGTGTTTGATAGTTAGTTGTGTATTGCACAGTGTATCAGTGGATCAGTTCTAGTCATGAGGTGTCCGTGTTTTATCCGTGATAGGTCCATGTAAAAATGGGCACTCATTTTTAACGCTTTATTAAATATTAAGGAATGCTCCCTACGTTTTTGTTCAAAATATTATTCCTCCTAAATAGTATTAATACTGAAATTAAACCTTGTCTCACATCCACGAATTTTATCATTTGGAATTTTATTGTTTCCAGTTTACGTTAATTTGATTATGCTCAATTCATATTCCATCTGTCTTGTCTTTCCTCTGGGAAAATGTTAGCATCGGGACCACCCTTAAGGTTATTCTGTGGAACAATAGTAGGTTAAATGGAGGTGAGGTGCGGTCCTTCCTAGCCTTCTTTATCTTTAGAAATCAATTCCCATGAGTTTTCTCATTATTTTAAGTATACTTTTATCGGAGAATGAACACTCATATCACTTGTCTTGAACATCAGCTGCTCAAAAAGTCTTAGAAAAGACGAACCATCTAAATTAGAAATGTCCCGAGGTCAGCTCTCAATTTGGTTCTCAACATGCGCACTCAACCTATCGAGTGGAGCAAATGGATTGGAAATCCCTCCTGTATAGGGCCATTACCTTCTTCAGTTAGACTCGTTCCAGAATTTTTTTAAACTGACAATTATTTGGCCCTTAGTATCCTTTTATGTGGACAAGTCAAAAAATCAATAAAAGTCCAATGAAATAAATGAATGAACGTGAAGTGTTTGTAGCGATGATTTATAACAAACCACCTCTTGCCAGGTTATTGGATTTCTTCAAACATCTGATATTCTATAAGAATCAAAAACAATATATTTTCCCTCCTTTTGTGTATATATATATTTTTTTTTTCTCAGATTAAAAACCACTTTTTGCTCCTTTCCCGAAATTAGCATGTTAGCGAGATGATTTAAATTCGAATGTAGATATCCAGCATTTTCTCAGTTTTTCATGGAATATGCTATATGTAGTTAGAGTGAATTTCTTGTTCATGTTCATGTACTTTTTCTTACAATAACGTCCGTAATTTTGCGTAGAACGTTAATTGTAATTGTAACGTAATGTTCAGTTCTTCTAAGAGAAACACTTTTCTGTGTACGGTTATCCTATCTATCTGTGAATCTCGTAAAAATATTGTGTTTCGAACGTGTAACAATTAATTATATAGACAGCAACATCATCCAAACTCAGGGCTGTCATAATTTTTGAACATAAGGTGGAGTCATTCATCAGTTGATAGTTTTATAATACCATAAGTAAGGAGAATGCCACTCCAGATATCATATTCGTAGGCCATTGTTCAATGATGATTATTCATAAATAAAAAATATATGGTAACTTTTCTTGGGAATGGCTATGCATGACAAGGAATTTGGAACACACCTATGAACACATCCTACATAAATACTATCACAGACTGAATGAGTCGTTAGATTCTGTTGTTAGATGAAAACGTCATGGAATTATCTTGATTGCCAGGATCTTTTGGCCTTAGGAGCCAGTACACTTTCCATTCCCATCTTCCGAAGAAAGCCTGTCCCATGCGAATACATTCCAAGCAAACTGCTGATGTGCGTACTCTATTCTTCCAGTAGAGTGCGTACCTCCGAGATGGTTGGTGGTTGTATCTTTCCCAGAGTCTGGCACGCACGTAGCTCTTCCAATTATTCTTTATCCGTCCTCCTTTTTCTCTCAGTGAAACAGAGTTTCATTCAGGTCGTGTCTAATCTTTCTCTTCCCTCTTCAACCTTATTGCAAGTCATATGAAACGTCTTTTCCACATTCAGGGCTCCACTTCTTCCTCCTGCGCCAATATATTTACACTGTTAGTTCCGCGGATAAATAAGGCATTTCTGTAAAAAGCGAAGCTTTGATGAACCTTCATCGAATGACACCTCATGCTGGAAATCAACTCAGGAATACAGCATAACGTTGCAGACCATATTATTCTACGATACGAAAAAGTAAAACATGATAACCAACGGTGATAACCAATCGTTGAGAGATGATGATCTGATTGGGTTAGACATATATTTGCAGGGAAATAACTCAATTATCCGACAAACACCCCATATTCTGGAGTAATTCTGCTAAAAATGTTCATTTTACGTCCTTGTAACAAATATAGGAAGTATTGACATTTCGAATTTCCCGTATGAATTAGAAATAAAAATAATTAAATTGAACTTTTTGTTTATCATAAAAATACCTATGAATTATTATTTATAAACGTTATCTATGCGATGCATTGGAACATATATATCGTATGCCACTTTTTATTTAAGCGAAATCAAACCTTTTTTTTTATTTACTGTAGTAGAAATACTAGATTCTTGTGGTGCCCCCATCAAATTATTTAAAAAAAAATACTAACTTCATTTGCCTAAAATTAAATACATAAAAATAAAATATGTATTTAATCAAAATCTATGAGTGAATCATTGCAGCTAAAATGAATAAAGTAATGGGCATTTCGTAATGCATTATAATAAGCGTGACTTGGATAAAACAAGAGTGAGATCAAGCATATAATTTATAGCTGTCTTAACAATACTCATTTTCGTAAAAATAAAGAAGCTGAAAGAGATTTCAGGCTGTTAAATTTGTGAGTAAAATAGGAATAAATTAGAAATTCACTTTTATAGAGGTAGGAAGAGATAAGGCTTATAATAATATATATTTACGCAAATCCTTGAAAATAATGTACGTGTGTAGTTCACAATACTGTTGAGATTCTAACATTCAGTGTCAGCCAGAAATTTTGGTAGACTGTGCAGCTCGACGAAAATCGGTACTATGCTTACATTCTCAAGTAACATGTTAATCCTGAGGCACTATGAGCAAAGTAAAGGAATGAAATATGGAGAGGATATTTCAGATTTAAAACCCGTTTATATCGGTAATCACAGATTTGAATGGAAATTAATTGATAAGATATCCAACATTCGATATAGCGAGACAAGCTAAATAATGGTGAAAAATAAAAATGGGTGAATATGAAATGAATTATTCATACAGGGTGTTGAAAATTGATTCTAGAAGAAGCATATGGATATTGAAATTTCCGATTATATCCAAAAGTTGAATTTTAAAAGTGTAAACAACACGATGGAAGTTTTGAAGCTTGCGATCAAGCAATAAATGACTGAAAAAGTTATATTTATAAATAAATCTAAATTCTCTATTTTTCGAAATAATGTAAAGGAGTGCATAAGAAGGATGTAACTTTGGACTTAGAAAGTATTGAGTAGGAGTTGAGTGTCATACTCCCGCGGCCATTGGCTGGGGACGACTATCGTCCAAGAGTCCCACGACCTAGCTACACCCTGACACGGTGCGCCTCGTTACGGCCACACACTCCAGTATTTATCGTTCAATTTAAGCGCAAAGGATATTTATGCGGCGGCCCCCGGGTGTAAATCAGAGCGCAGGTGCGCGCGCGCCCTATTGCGGCCCACTGTATTTTAATGAGGGGGCGGTTTCATATTCAGCAGTTGCTCACAGCCTGGATCCCTACATAATTCAGATGGCTCTGACTAGAGTGCGCCTCTCCGTCCTTAACGGTGTGCTAGTTGCTAGTCTAATATGCATTTATTCCTTTTAGAGTCATTTTAGTGAAAGTGGGCTGAGTGATGAATCAATTATATTAATAATAATTAAAATTCTTGCTCAACACTCAACTCGAAAAGTTGAGGCTTATGCCACTTTTTTTTAACAATCTTAAACTAGTTCTTGAACGAGCTGTTTTATTATACTTGGCCTTTCTTTATGAACATCAAACATTCCTGGCCTCTTTTACTGCCAATGAAATGAGAGGATTTGCTGGTCTTATATCATATATCTCTATTCGAGATCTCTTATATAGATGATATAGTCGAGAATGCTATTACATTTCTAAATGTTAAATGCTTCTCTGATGTCATTTAGCTATAACACAGTTCGCCTTCTCCTTGGTCTCTGTGCGTTCAGAATATATTTGAATATTAGAACATTCAGATACACATCTTATCCCTTCTAGTTCCTCTCTACTTTCCTCAAATATCTCACTCACTAGCTTGGGCTCTATGTTTCTGATGAAAGCTTCCATGATTCGGATGATTAGGGTAGGATAGGCACAAAGTTAATCTGGTCTCTATTAGCATGAGAGTTCTCAAGCAATAATAAATTAATAAGCTTTTAATAACACGCAAAGAGATAACGTAATCATATAGTATGTAGAAATATAGTTTTAATTTTTTTGTTATCTCTCTAAAGACTTATTAAAGAGAATTATTCCATGATGTCGCGCGCACACGTGTGTGTGTTATATATAACATAAACAGAGGTCCTGTAGTGTCCCAGGGTCTGTAATTTGTTTGGTCGTTACCAATCTGAATATTTATTTATTCCCTTCCAGTAATACCAACGATCGAGTTGTCCAATAGCCGATCCATAGGAAAAAGGATTTACAGAAGGAATAAAATGAAAATTATTACAAATTTCAGTTGTTTTTTTTTTTGTCTTTTCGGAACGTGTATCTAACCTAGCGTGTTAACGCACTTGGCACTCACAATCGTTGTTATGTATATTCTGAACTACCTTGAATATTAGTCAAGTTATTTGCATTATAGCATATGCATGCTTCTGTAGCCCCAGTCCTGTTTCTACTAATAATTTCTGCATCGCTAAAACTTCCAGTCTTGTTCATATAGAGTTTTTATTTGTGTGAAATAGAGATGCCACTCTTAAATGTCGTCTTGTTCACAAAGAATTATTTCTATGTGTCAAATAGAGATGAATTAATATTTTTGATACATGGGAAATCTATAAAATATTAACTACCCATGTGTGATCGTTTTTTTTAAATTATTCTTGGGGCTCAGGTTAGCCATGTGAGTTAAAGAACCTTTATCTCACATGGTAAACCTAGAGTGGCGAGTTCGATTCCCGCCTGGGCAATAGGAATTTATTTAGTGTCGGAATTCATTAAATAAAATCCTTAGTCCCACCCAGGCTAGAAAAGGGTGCCAACCTGTAGATAACCCGTTCCAGTTAACTTTAGTTGCAAAAAGTGGACGTTAATAAATTAATACATAATTATTCTAATGGTGGAAATAATAAAAGAATGATAATCTCTAACTTCTAGTTATTAAATGAAATGATATAGGTTTTCCTCTTTGTTGTGTAATAATGGCTGGGGGAAGTATGATGACGTATATTTTGACAGAGATTTGAGTAGCTATGAGGAGTATTACAACTATATTGCAGCACGTATTAAGACTAGCTTATGTACAGTTATAGCGGATGATGATGGGAATGATGACCGCTCCCCATATTTGGGCCAGGACTCTTGTGTAATGTACTTTCCCTCTCGACACATATTCCTCCTACCTCGGTGTATGTCCTCTTACTGCCCATCTATCTCTTTGGACTGGCTTCTTACGTTTATTTTGTCCGTGACGTCATTGGTCTTTGGTTTAAATTTAGTTGGATTGCCATTAAAAAGTATTGCGATTGTTTGTTTTTTTAATTTAGTTTACGAAGTAAAAGAGTTATTGAAAGAGCGAAACATTTTGGTTTTAAGATTTCAAAGGCATTATTCGTTTTGACCCTTACTAGATCCATTTTGACTGAGAATCTCACAAAACTCAAAAATGAAAGGCTTTACAATGCTGAAATAGCGCTACTGAAACATCTAATTCAGCACTTCCACTTTAACAGCACTCAACTAAGGAACTGGTGGGGTGGCGGTTAGAGGAGGGTGGAAATAAAAATATTCCAATTTCCCCGAAGCTATTAGTGGTACAGATGGCGACCTGCTTTTGATTATCATAAATAAAAATATCTATCAATATATTATGTTCTAAAATATTTCTTGACTAAATAAGCAGAAATGTGGTGAGTCACTTCCAATTGAAGTGAAGTAAAACATTATGTATTTTAATTTTATATGAAGCCGTGTAAGTTGAGTTGTTTCCAGATAGGAAGGGAGGAAGCGGCAAAAATATGTTTTCTTTTATTCACAGACAACCATTATTTTACTAATTTAATTCAAGATAAATGAAAACAATAATCCGATTAGCTCATAAAGTAGTGGGAAGAGATGTATTTATGAAATAGACATCTTCGATTCTGTGAAATTCGAAATTTCATGGATTTGGGGGATATTCCGTACTCCTTCCAGAAAAAAGGGGAATTTTTATGCAGATAATATATCTGTTTGGAGGAAGTTAAATTTATTTTTCAGAAAACGATTTTTTTAAAATTTAGGATATTTCGAAGCATGTTTTTTTTGAAGGATGGTGTGCCTGGATTATACTAATAACTATTAGTATTATTATTCATGATATGCAAGGCCTCTGGAAGTTTTTTCCCCCATGTGCTACATTGTTAAAATATCTGCTACTAGCATAAATAGAATTGATAAAACCCATTTTATCTGATCTGAAAGATCATCAATATTCGAAAAAAATAACCCTGGATAACGAATGAAATAAACCAAAGCCATAAATGAACAGGAATATCAACAGATTCTTAATTTATAAGATTGAAGCTTCTTTTTATTGTCAGCGATAGAATACATTAAGCTTATTTGAATTTCATTTAGCTTGATTGATTTATTTGCTAATAACGTTTTGTTTATTATATCACTAAATCATTTTCGGGATCTATAAATATATTTCTTTAAAAACTTTGCCACCTTTTCAGATTGTATATGCTTATCAAGTTAGTCATCGAAATGAAAATAAGTTTCTATTATATCATATATCGAGTCTAGTATACGTTTAATCCCAATTTAATTGAATCTTAAGAGAACATTTATGGTCCTTGATACTAAATAACTTTGTTTTCCTCGATACGTTATCACCTTATCTCAACATTATTAGTCAACATTTATAAAAAGAGCTTCAGCCCCGATCTGAAATATGTTTTTTTGCTATTCAATCTACTAAATTACGCCAAATGCCAAGACAGCGAGCGTGGGAAGAGACCTTCATGCCACTAACATCTGCAGAATAATAAGAAATAATAATTTCTTTCCATCTACAATTATATAGTGAAAAAAGTTAATTACTATTTAAGGGGGCAATTTGTAATTAAAAATGACATCTGTTGTCCTTGAAAGGTGTTCTTAGACGACTTCTTTATAATTGACAAAAATAATCGAGGGACCGGAAAAGCTTCCTCCATCATGATATAGAATTACAGCAAAACCATCAGAATATGAATACACTTTTGTTTTGGATAAAAGCTTTTTTTTTTTAAATTAAAATACGGATTAAAGTAAATGATATTATTATAAATGCTAATGCTACGAAATTCCAATCTTAAACAAAAATAACATATTTACGCCCACATAAAATGGCTCAAATAGCATTTGGTCTTGCGTTATTTTCCGCAGCCTTCGCAGGATGACCTCAGGGAACTTAGAAAGGTAAATAAGGCCGCAATATGAAATTTCTAGAGATTTCAGGAGCTCATGAACTACTATTATTCCACGCCTCAATTTCTCAAACAAAGAAGACGTATCATTCTTGTTTTGAAATTTCGAACTGCACATTGAGTAAGCTATCGTTTCCTACGGTCCTATTCAAGTACAACCAACCTTCTTAGGAATGTGCACGTTCGTCAGTGTCCCTATGATTTGCTTTGATGAATACTATAAGGAGAATCTCATGTTTAGATACAAATATTCAAAGTCATCCTTTATATTAAAATGTTTTGAGATGTTACTAAGATATGATTTAACCATTATTATGGGTAGGATAGAAAAATGTTATATGAATCATTTATATGAGAGTATAATGTGCTGAAATTGCTGTTCTATTCATGTTTTTGCTTACTCTAATATAAACCTTAATATTTGCATCTTTTATTTTTCTTTCTTGCATAATCTCCCGATTCTACTCATGTCACACAAGCAATAAGCCCGGATATTAAAAAGTTTCTTATTTTAAGCATGAACACGAAGTATCCCTTACATCTTACAAGAAACAGGTGGGCAAATAAAATATAACTGATATTAATAATTCGAAATATCGCCATTATCATGTGTAGGATCGAAAAATAATACAAATAAAATCTTGCTTGCACAAGTAATGTTGCATAATAATTGCTCAACACATTTTTTCTCTAACTTGAATTTGACTTAGCCTCACCTGAGCCACTAAACATCTTATGCCCCAGTTAAATTTTAAAACATTTTTGCATGGGCTTTCTATTGCGGAACAAATAAAGAATATATACTGTAGATCTGTAAAGTTCCGTGTACGTGGGGAATCAGCTTACTGTAAGCTGAGTACACGTGACCGACTTCTTTATTTGGAATTGAAAATTAATTTAACGTTTTGAGCTAAACTGCTTACTAGTGGCAACATTCAGAGTTAGAGAGCTGAACAAATGAGATTTTTGTGTTACTAAACATTGCTCCGTTGCCTTCGTCTTATGCTTTGAATTTTCTACGCGCTTTGACAATATTGTGAATTTTTGTTCTTCCTTTGGGCTATTTTGTTCAATATCAATATCTATTAATTATGAAAACTAAGGTATTTAAATATTTTTCAGAAGTGGTTATCACAGCCATTTGTCCCATAATCTGCCAAAATGACTGATCATGTCCTGGGTTGAATCGATTTCACGGGCAATATGAGCCCAGTGTTGTTTCTGCAACATTAGCAACCCGACCTGAAAGGCGTATGCAATCAATTACTCGCTCCTTACCAGATATTTACCACTTCATTCTAAATATATTGGCCACAACCACTATCATCTAGTCTCTATTTATAACAGGATTTTCTAGGCTTCATCATTCGTCTGTCTCTGACAGTTATTAATTATTACATATTTCCTGTAGTATAATTATACATTTTCCTTGAAATTGCCTCCTGTAATCCATGCTAAGTACAGAACGTTTTCCCATAGAAAATTATTTATTATAAGTTCTCACTGCTCTTTAATAATCTATCCGATCTTTTTAATTTTCAGCGGCAGGATACCATTTGATGAATAGTTAAATGAATGAGATTAAATAATTAAATGAAGAGTTAAAACACTGTTATGTTTATCATCATAAAAAAAAATTGTATATATATATATATATATATATATATATATGTGTGTGTGTGTGTGTGTGTGTGTGTGCCTGTTAACGCTCCAGTGGTCGAAATTTTGGTTTGGTCGTTACCATACTCGAAACTTAATCGTTTTATGTAAAAAGAAAGATCAAGTTCGCTAATGGCTGAAATCGGACCAGTAGGAGGGGGGGTTTAGAGGGGGGATTTTTGAAAATTCAAAATATCTCCGTTATTATGCGTCGGATCGAAAAATCGTATTGAACCAATCTTATTGCAAATTAAATTTACTATAATAGTTATCTATACATTTATTCTCTATCTTGAATATTAACCGAGATATTTGCATTTGTATTCTGTGTATGATCGGCAGGGGTCGGCTATGTTCGGGACGTTCCGTCGAGAGCTCTGGCGGCCGTTTCCATAACTACTCGTCTCTCTTGAATAGGTTTAGAGATACCTTACTACTACAGTTGTTATTGGGCAGATTTATCTACTGAATAACTTCACGTGGGAAATCTGCTTAGTTTACGCAGCCCCTGCGTGACGGACTTTTTTATATTATAATACATATTTTCTAAGTGAAGAACAACTCAACGCGTATATTCAAACAGCTTTAATGAGAAAATATGCTGATACTCAAAGTTCATTTGGTCCATTAATGGACCTTTAATGCCATTTTCATATGTTGTCATAAATTCTTAGTCGTTAGTTATTGATGCCCACTTTATAATACTATATCCAATTGGATGGTCTTCAGGTTACCACCCTTTTCTAGCCAGAGTGTGACCAAGGGTTTTATTTAGTGAGATTGTCACTAAATAAATTCCTATTGGCCGCACGGGAATCGAGTCCACGACTCTAGGCTTACTAAGTGGAATTATGAACACGGCCTTGACACACAAGACAGAGCTGAGTCCTCTTATCATACATATAAACATTGATAAATAAATAATGAATGAAAGAAAGTTTGTTTTAAAGAGGAATAAATATTAAAGAATGCAGGATCATTTAATAAAATTATCCAAAATCCTTAGTTAGAGCATGATTTTAAATTCCTCAATTTATTGAAAAAGACTAATTGAACGATCTTTTGAGTCCTCTCTTACAGTTTTAGAAATTCTGAGTTCTATCGCTCACACTACATATTGGAACAGATAGATATTTCAACTAATAGTCTCTGATGAAGACGCCATTTATGATTTGCTTTGAATACTAAATATTGCGTCAATTAATAAACTAAGAGTTTTTAATTGAAAAGTCATTTACCTCCCACTGCCTCCAAATTTCATTATTAATTTATATTTCCTGAAGAGCTCTTGATAGATAATTACGTATACATGAAGATAAATGCTTCTGAGGAATCTCTATAATGACTTGATAAATGAATAATAGATTTACAAAATATGAAGTTCAATATATTGTAATGTTTAGTTGGTGTTTATATGGGAATCAGATACGAATTCAGTAATTATATTTTACAATTAACAATGAATGAATACTTAGACTACTACAAGGCTTTTAAAAATATACACATTATTTTCACTTCGCTTCTCGGAAACATATTTATGTATTTTATTCCATGTAGTTCAATGTGAATATATGGAGTCAACCGATATTTTCAAAATATTTGATCATTTCACTATTTTACGATTTTCTTGTTTTTATAATTTATAAGAGTTTTATTTTATTCACGGTTTGGATCTTTAAATTTTGATTTGCTTTATTTTGCCATACAGAACACACCTAAATATTGCAGAGCTTTCATTGAGTAAATCTTTTACAATCAGCTGTCATAGTGAACCTCATTGGCAATGATTTGATAACAAATCCCTTTCAAGTGACAAGCATGAAATTTTCAAATCGCAGCAAATCTGCATATCCCAGCTGATAAGCATGTCAGCGGCTGCAACAGACGATATTTTTACAGTCGGCCACCTTGTTTTATGGTCTGAAAGAGCCAGCGATAAGGACCGCTGAGCTTTAAACACCTTTGGCAGAAAAAAAAAAATCAGTCGTTATGAGTTCCGCTCTCCAAGCCGGTGTCGCAACCGTTTGGGACTTTGAACAATGGTTGTTCAAACCAAGTCAAATCGTGTCAATAACAAACTTTGCGTCAATTAAAGGCATTAAGAAATGTTAAACCAAAGAAATCGGAGGACTTTTTTTCCTTCCCTTTTCTTGCTGTAATTTATACGTGCTTTCATTAGTGCCCGAATGGTGTAACTTTTTTTTTTAAGTGTTACGAGCTTAGTTTCTTTCGGAAAACAGAAAAATTACCTCCCTTTACTCTATACTAATCGTGGGTTGGGTTTAATTAGGTACTTTTACTATTATTTATATAATACTGGCGTTAACCTTATTAAAAACTCCTCATCAAAGTATGTACAAAAACATGGCAGAACAGGAAACGTTTACATTGCTTTAGTCTCTGTTGCTTCAATGAGTCTCAATGGCTATTCCATACATTCAAGAAAGTTCTTACGACTACTTAAGCATTTCTTTTTATTTGGAGGGCGGACTTTACTTTTAAAACCATCTTCCCAGAAGATGTCTTTCACCATATTGAAGTGTTGCGTTTAAGAACTGTTTTTTTTTTGAGATCATAAAGAATTTACCAAAGTTCGTCATAAAATTATTCTGTTGGATAGTCGACTTTTGACTGTTGCTATATAGAAATGGTTTGCTCAGAAGTTATAGAGTTGGTATGATCAGAAGTAGGAAATCCAGGGTAGTGAGAGAGATAGACTAATGAAGGCTTTGTTGCTAGAGTTAAAAGTTGACTAACTAATAAAATAAAAAAGATATTTTTAAAAAAAAATTACATTTTTGGAATTTGGACAAAATTAATTTTTTCAAGTTGAAAGAAATTGAAGAGCTTGAAAATAAATTAACTTCTACGTTTGGATTTTTTTTTTTTTTTTTTTTTTTTTTTTTTTTTTTACAAATTTAAATAATCAACTGGGAATCTACAGCCTTGTCTTTGTAAGTCAGGAAAAACGCCATCAATTAAACCAATTAATCGAGTGATGTCAATTTAATTTATTCTTCCTTGTTGACCAAACATCCAAATTCAAGTATCCTTCCTCCTCAACGTGTCTTTTTTCTTGTTTTCCACGCAGAGTATCCCTCTAACGTGGGAATTTATTTAAATGTTGTGTGCTCCATCCATTGGATACTACACACATTTCAGCATTATATTATAATATTTCTTATATAATAATTGTAAACATTATAGAACAATAAATTAATTAAATAAAAACAAAAAAAAAGTAAAAAAAAAGAATTAAAATAAAACATATATAACATTACATATATGTACAACAATAGGTGTATATCTACAAAATGGTGTCCAAATCTTGAATCAATGCATCAGTGTCTATTACTTAAATTATAGTTAGCCTAAGTAAGTATATATGTATTTCAAAAATAAGAAAATTAGAAATAAATGTATATAAACAAGACTTTGTTTCCTTGTTAATAGCTTAAAAGGAATTCATTCAAATAATAAAACCCTCTCTATAAAAGAGTTCGCTTTTGACATTTTTTTCTAAATTTATTGTAGATAGACAACAAACGCCCTACATCAAATTAGTATAGATTAAAAACGCTTAGAGTACGCCAGAACTTGTTATTTTGCGTCGTAGAAAGGCTCTTAACGTCTAGGAAATGTAATTATTGACGAGATTCCCGATGACTTGTAGGACCAGATCGGGAAGATTTAAAGTCAGAGTTTGTCAGATTACATTTGAATATTCATAGATTACACCGTTCTCAATTAAGAGATTGCAGTTATTATATAAAGGTCCAGCGATATGATACTGAATATTCCATCAAAACATGATTTAACAAATCATTAACAACGAAATATATACCAATAAAAATGTCTTCACGTTATTTGATTTATGTTCACTCGGCGTATTTAAAAATATAAATCGTTCCACGGTTATTTTATACACAGCATAGTGTATTAGGAAATAGCGAAGAAACCCAGAATTGATATTAAAATAAGTAACTTGCACGTGAAGTGAATTATATCGTGTATAAATAATTTTTTTATGGGTATTTAAACACACACATACAATAGCACTCATATGATATTTAGAAGCACTTTGTAAAAGTAGTAAATAAGATTGCATTATGCAAAAAGTAGTTTGATTTATGTCTAATTTTTGTTATCAAATTGGTATATCATTTTCCTAATGTTCTAAGAAGACCACTATTAAAATATAAGATTTTAAAAGCCCCATTTGGGACATTTCTGTGAGGTTTAAAGATCCATTATTACTGGTGTATGTCTTGATATATTAAGCACTGAATTTATATAAAAAATTTTAAGTGAAAACGCAAGAGAAAGTTTGATAAGTGCAGGTAACAACAAGATTGAGCTTAAAAATGAAATATTAAATTTAGTTCTCTTACGGATGGATTAGGTTAACAAAGCATTATAAAGACATTCTTACTGTAGTGCGATATTGAAGGAAACTTCATTGAAGATTTTTTGCCCTCAATAAATACTTACGGTTAATTGCTGACTTTGAAATGACTAATAGAAAGTAACACAAAAATAAAAAGTCCGTCACGCAGGGGCTGCGTTAACTAAGCCGAGTTCCCAAGTGTCCCAAGTATTAGCATTTATCTCAAAACTTAAAAGTTCAATGAGAACAAAATTTGGCTTCAAATAAAGCAGCATATTATAAAGGCTTATTGTTAATATGGCATGAGTGTAAGTGGGGATTTACTATAGGCCAGAAACTAAAAAAATGCAAATATCTCGATCAATTATTAAGATGGTGAAACAACGCACCTAAGAAAATTTATAGAATATGACATTTGCAGTAGGAAATTTTTTTAACGATTGAATGATTAGCCATCAATAGCGTGCTGAAGTATAAGAATTGTGAGATAAGACAGTGGAAAATAGTTAACATACATCATGCACTGCCTGGCTCAATAAAGTATGTGACATAGCCTATCACTAAATTATCCTATTACTGAATGATCTCTAGAGTGATACCGTTGGGAGTACTTCTTGAGGTACCTCGGCTGAGGAAGTAGCGGAGATGTGAGAGGGAGGCGGTACCGCCGATACGGTACAGAGATAACGCAGGTGAGAGTGAATCAAGAACACTGTATGACGGAGACTCTGAGTGTTTGTGTTGGACTAGTTCCCTGGGCTCCGTTACCAGCTGATAGCTATCTGGAAGAACGACTCCGCAAAAACACACACACCCAGTCAGCGGTCCGGAAGGTAATACCGGCTTATGCATACATCATCCCCAATATACAGTCATCTTCCTCCTATCTCCTGGAATTCGGGCATTTCTGCTCCGATAAGAATCCAAAAGAAACTCGTAAATATGCCACAATGAGAAGGTTTTGACAGAATTTAAATGAGGTCTGAGATTACAGATTAAAATGGTTCTGAAATATAAATTTACTGAAAGTAAACTTAGATGCCTTTAAATTCTACCAACCTCTGACTGTAATCGAAATAACGCCATTTTTAATGTATACTTAGTTGCCTCTGCATTACACACACCTCAGATTATAGTTACAATTAAGTTACATTTAAACATATACTATGTTATTTTTTATACTCCACCCAGATGAGAAAATAGTCACAATTACAGCGACTCTTAATGTATACTTAGTTGTTTTTATACTCCACCAATTTCTAAACATAGTCAAAATTGCATCGTCTCTTACCTTATGTATACTTAGTTACCTTTATAATAGTCCAATACTCTTTAACTTAGTCACAATTACATCTACTCTTGAAGTATACTTAGTTTTCTTTATACCCAACCAATTTTTCTAGGTAGTCACAATTTCATTGACTCCTAAAGTATACTTAGTTTTCTTTATAGACAACCAATTTCTCTACGTAGTCACAATTACATCGACTCCTAAAGTATACTTAGTTTTTAGTTACCTTTATATTCTACCAACCTCTGACTGTAGTCGCAATTACGCCAATTATTATTATATTCTTAGTTTCCTCTGTATTACACAAACCTCAGATCACAGTTATAATTAAGTTAAATCTAAATATATACTAAGTTGTTTTTTTATACACTCCGCCAAGATCAGAATATAGTAACAATTACAACGACATTTAAAGTACGGGTATACTTAGTTGTCTATATACTCCACCAATTTCTGAAGATAGTCAAAATTACATCATATCTTACCAAATATATACTTAGTTACCATTATAATAGTCCAACATCCTCTTAAATTAGTCACAATTACATCGACTCCTAAAGTATACTTAGTTTTCTTCATACTCAACCAATTTCTCTACGTAGTCACAATTAAATCGACTCCTAAAGTACATTTAGTTTTCTACATACTCAACCAATTTCTCTACGTAGTCACAATTACATCGACTCCTAAAGTACATTTAGTTTTCTTCATACTCAACCAATTTCTCTACGTAGTCACAATTAAATCGACTAAGTATACTTAGTTTTCTTTATACTCAACCAATTTCTCTACGTAGTCACAATTACATCGACTCCTAAAGTATACCTAGTTGTCATACTCTCCCAACTTCTGAACATGTTTGTAATTACATCAACTCATACTTAATGTATAATTAGTTACCTTTATACTCCAACATCCTCTTAACGTGGTCACAATTACATCGACTCCTAAAGTATACTTAGTTGCCTTTATGTTCCACCGATCTCTGAACATAGACACAATAACGTCAATTCTTATTATTTTTTTTCCCACTGCATTCATTCAATTGAGTCATGCTTGAGATTTTGCAAGCTTCCGTAGAATTATTTTATGTCCCCGAAAAATGGTTCTCTCTGAGAAAAATTATCTATAAACAGTTACTAAAGCTAAGCATGTTATCTGAAGTACACAAATCCTAATAATCTACAGCATCTGAACACTTCTCAAATAACATTCATGGTGGTTGAATAGAGATAAAAAAACATCATCTGGACAACATCTTCCTTGTACTTCTATTAAATTAAATAAACAAAATGTGGTCCTGCACTTCATTTAACATTATGTCATTTCAAAGGGATATACGATATCTCCCCACTACTGGTATTAATTTGCTACGACTGGATCAAAAACTGTCGTTGAACATAATTTATAGATATTTATAAGATAAACAGAAAATGGCTCTCAACAACTTTCTGTATCTCTAAAAGGTAAGACATTTTCAATTATCGTCCCCATCTCAACACCTACCCCCGCCCACCACCATACACTAAACAAAAGTCCGTCACGCATCAGGTTTTTGCATTTATCTCAAAAATTAGAAGTTTATTGGGAACAATATTTGGTATTTAAGCTTCAAGTAATGTGCTTCATTACATAATAGAATATTGTTAATATGAGATGAGTAGGAGTGGGGGTTTACTGAAGACCGAAAACTAAAAAATTGAAATATCTCAGTTAATAATCAAGATAGTAAAAAAACGTAAATAACAACATTTATAGAACATTACATTCGCAATGAGAATGGTTCTATACAAGTTTTCAATGCGACGCATTTGCGTCCGTTAATATTAACGGAGATATTAAGAATTTACGAAATTCTCCCCCTTTAACCCCCTCCCCCCCCCCGCTAGACCTATTTCAGCCGTTAACGAACTTTTTGTATAAAACGATTATACATCAAGTTTGGTAATGATAAGAGAAAAATTGCGATCGCTAGAGCAGTAAAAGACACACACACACACACACACACACACACACACACACACATATATATATATATATATATATATATATATATATATATATATATATATACACAGTTTTGAACAGACCTCATTTTCGGCATCTCCTGGGTAGGATCGATGGACATTTGAAAAAAAAATTCGAAAATCGCGTCATGAGTACGACCTCAATAGCTGATTTCCCTTAAGAGAAATCTGCTAAAATAACAATTATAGAACGTGAATGGTTTAACAAGAATGAGAGCTTTCCCTGTAAGTGTTTTCGATAAGACTCATAATGACGATGATATTTTAGATTTTCAAAATCCCCTCCCTTTACCCCCCCCCCCCCTCCCCCAATCAGGGTCAGATTTCAGCTATTAACGAGTCCGATCTTCAAAGTTCAATGAAACTGTTAAATGTCGAGAATGGTATAGAAAATAAACGTTTTCGTATCAGAACTTTAAATATAAATTGTTGGCGTCATAAATGCTGCTAAAATGAAATGTTGTATAGCTAGCTAGATGTAGGAAAAGAGCAAATTTTAAAATTTCTCTAAGTCTAAGGCAAGTATTTTTCCAATTTCACGTGATACATGTGTACATAAATCCGCAAAGACTTACAGAAGCTAGACATACTAGGTTTCGAGGATGATCAAAGCAGATAATTACGTTGAAATCTGAAAATCGAAATTTTTCGCGATTACAACACTTCCTTTAACTAGTATAAGGAAGTAAAAATGCGGAATAATGCCAATTGAGGTTCATGATTCCAACTATTCAGATGCGTAGGACCAGACGATACGAATTTTTTTTGTTTATACTAGTATGACACTACATAGATACCAGCGCGATTTTTAATTTCCAAACAATCTATTTTCGAATGTCCGTGACTCGGGAGATCTGAGATAAATCAATCGAAAAACTAATAAATTTTATTTAATTACAAGGTGTTTCAATATAATACTAATTGTCACCTGTAAAACTATAATCGGGTACACAACAAGAAAATGATACATCCGCCTTATCTTATCGAAGTATCGTTAACCTTCAAGGAACCACAATATGGGTTGTTAGGAAATAGTTTCCTCACCTACTGACCAACTATTGAGCAACCATAATCCGATTATATCATGTTAATTGGGGCCCTAATAGAGTCCTTTCCCTCCAATATCAAAGCCGTCCTCTTACGTAACCTCGTTGGTTTAATATGTGAACAACTTACCAGCTTAGGGATTATTGGATGGAGTAACACTTGCTTTAGGAGAAATATTTTATGCGCCTTCTCAAACACTGAAAATATTTTTATCTAATTTTCTGAAAATTAAAAAAATAAAGAAAAAAAAATGATTATAAATTACAGAAAATATACAACAATACTCTTTTTCGTTTATCTGTAAAAGAAATAAATACATTATACACTGAGGTTCTCATGATCACTTAACAAAACATTTATCTGATTAATAAGTACCTATTTTCACATTAACCTTATTAATTAAAATAATAAAATATATATGTATACACACACCCACACACACACACACACACACACACACACACACACACACACACACACACACACACACACACACACACACACACACACACACACACACACACACACACACACACACACACACACACATACACACAAACACACACACACACATACACACAAACACACACACACTATTTATTTTTTATATATATATATATATATATATATATATATATATATATATATACAAAAATAATAGTAATAAGCGTTATTTATTAAAGTTCTTTTGGATTGCCGAATTAAACACACAAGCTTTGACACTGCACAATTTATTTTATAATGGGCAACACACTTGGTAAATTATTGTTAAGTATTACAGTATACACTGATAACTTCACTGTTCTTCTTATTGCAGAGTCCAATAACTCACGATCACTTCAAGTTCAGAAAAACACGGCACTGTACTGATCTTCACAAAGGACACGGCACTGCACTATTCACTAATACATAAACACGGCACTACACTGTTCTTCTCATGAAACACATTACCGCACAGCAACTAAAATGCACTGTTCAATAAGGCTGCACTGAACCCATTATTATTCACTTGAAGAGAGCTAACTCTAGCGAACTGGACCACTTTTATAGACGAGATCAAAGACAACTCTAGATCCCAGAAGGGTATCTCCGAAATCCTTTGGTTCCAAAGGTCCTACCTTCGGGCGGTTCCTTTCATCTACTTCGTACTATTTAACTATGTGATGAACTCCGTTTAATTTTTCATTTAGGTAGTTTACACAAGAATATTATACATAGAACTACACGGCTTAAGTCTCTAGTTTTGTGTGTATATATATATATATATATATATATATATATATATATATGTAAGTACATACACATATATATTAAATGGATGTATGTAAGTGTGTGTGTGTGTAGATGCGTTATGTAGTTAACATTAAACATCGAATTCCATGGCAAAAGAAACGGACCCTACTGGCATGCACTGCTGTAGTAAATGTTTAGAGGCAGGTGGCGTTCATTCTGTGCAATAGAATAAATTATAATGTCAAGGAAGCTTTTATGGCCGGTTCGACAGGAGGTCCTATACCGTCCATAAAAGGTTTCCGTGATGGCAGCTCCCAGGGATTACCGCCCCGCCATAAATTTCACGCCCACCTTCTAAAAGTGACCACCGATCGTAATTCAAATTGAAGAGAACGACCTGAGCATGAGAGCAGCCCTCTAGACGAGCTGTAAACTTTTACAGGGTAGCTAGGGCACAATGCTACTCCAATCTCGTGTGACGTTCTAGAATAGGCGCTCTTTTGTACTTCGCAGGAGTTCTATTTCGTTAACAACTTTACAGCCAAGGGCACATCCATTGTTCTATAATGGACAATCAATTGTTATGATCGTAAAATTAAATATATAACCTTTAAAGGATTATTAATTTCTAGTTAAACCACTCGAAGTACTTACCTCTAAAAGGAGCTGTTCGATATTACAAATTCTTTTGAAAATGACCATAGTTACTTGTCAATTCATTAAACTGAGAAATCATGTTCTCTGAATTTGTGCTCATATTTCACTACTTAACTCTTCTGGAAAACCATTAAACATAAAATTACAAATTTATAAAACTCTGGTTTTCTCTATATATAAAACACCAATAGGTTTTATATTAATGCTTCCGCTCGCAGGTGAAACCCAACTCCAGGAATATATTTAACATTTTAGCATATTTTCCTTTGAACATTTGAGGTTTTAGGTACTCATGAAGTGGTATAGAAGCGGGTTCAAGGCCTAGATGGCACAATTAAATTTATTGAGGTGTCCTGTATCCGGGTTTGAAGTTTGTATTTCAACCCGGTTTTCCGTATTACATCAGCATCGTGGGATAATTGAATCGCTGCATTAATAAAGATGTAGGTAGCTAATTTTACCCAATAACGTCTCCACAATTCGGTAGGAGGCGCCAATTGAGATCTAGCCAGCGTGGGAACAATGTTTTTTAACTTAACATTTAATTCATCATTCAAGTATAAATGAATACAGATATACATTTCTATTAAAATTAAAAAAATTATAATAATATATGTTTTAAACACCAGAAATCTATTTTTGAGTAAATTAACACTTATCTTTCCTTGATAATCAGGACGAAGTGGTGACACAATAAAAACTAGGGGAACAAATTTACAATGACAGAAGGTCTCTTGGTTTTGGTCAATAGTAAAATGACAGAAAGCATAACCTCGAACCGAAAACCGGAATCAGTGACGTCTGGAGGACACTGTGTTCCATGAAGAGAGACGGTGCAGTCAACTGTAACACATGTACTATGGAATATTTTTATTATGATATATGATTGTTACAAATCATTTGTAGGCTAACCAAAGAGACTTTAACGCTGCAATTCAGAAGTTCGTTGGAGACTTTAATACTCAGTTTATCCTTTAAATCTCTGGGCGTTGAACTTCTTTAAGAGGATTCTAGTTACTGTCTGGCTAATATATTTTGGGAAAAGAAAATAAGATAATATTTGTATTTAATTTTAAAACTATACGATGAAATGTCAGCAGCGAGTATGTCATGGTGTATGTGTGTGTGTGTGTGTGTGTGTGTGTGTGTGTGTGTGTGTGTGTGTGTGTGTGTGTGTGTGTGTGTGTGTGTGTGTGTGTACCTGTTTGTTGTGTGACGGAAAGAGGTCACTGAAATCAGTAAATAAAATAAATTGAAACTTTCGGTTCTCCTTAAAATTATCATTAATCAATGATTTAAGTAGGAAAACTCTGCCAACACTATGTTTTATAGATGGGAAAACGTCATTAAATAATTAATACTTTTTGAGAAATTAATGAACCCATCGTGGTGGAAATCATTTTTAATAGGAAAAAAAGCTATTGCTAAGTCCACTACAATCCTTTTTGGGGTGGAAAATATAAAATTAAAAATATCTCTGTATATATGGATCGGAATTTTAAATATAAGCAATCTTGTAAATTTAATTTACTAAAATTTTTGTTATATACTTCTTCTCTGTATTTTCAATATTAATCAAAATGTTTACATTTCAATGTTCAGTAAACCCCGTTTCTACTCGTGTCATTTACAATTAGCTGTCACATGTCATGAAACTCTTATTCGAAGCATAAATACGAAATGGTGTTTCCATTGAAATTTTACTATGTGAAATATATGCAAATATGCCATCATTTAAGATTTTACGTACTAAAGTAAATTCTTTTTATTTCACCAATAACATACTCGATATTCAAGTATTTCGTGTAAAAGTAAATACAATGGCCAGTCTTCCCCGTTCGAATGCACTCTTGTAGAAAAGTGTTTTCTCTGAAATATGAAAAATAACAAATTAAATATTTATTCAAAGTATCCGTGTTTGTAAAACCAGTAATGTATAAATAATTTGTGTTTTAAAAATATCGTTTTCCACTGCTGCAGCATGATGAAGGGTACTCTGTAGACTGATGTATTACAAAAGTGAAAACAGTGGTGCATTATAAAAGGCAAAATTAGACTGAGGAAACATTCACGCCTGATATGGCAAACTAATGTAAACATAGCTGAAAAATATGTTATTTCTTCCCAACTCGACTAAGAGTACCATGTATATACAAGTCAGTATATTCGCAAAGAATGTAGCACCTTCCAAAAGCAGCCACCTGCGCTGCTGGAGGGTATTGTTTCAGGGAAAAGCGATAAAAGCAACCTGACAATCTGGAGCTGGAGAAACAATATTCTTGAGCATTCCTATTACCCATTGTTTCGCTCAGCTCCTCCTTCTCTTGCCACATTCTGGAGCAGTTGTTTGTAACCAAAAAAAGGTTAACAAGGTTTAATGGTTTTGCACTAACATCCCTTGCATTCCAGGCTTTGTGAATAGAGGGGATAGTATTTTAGAATGATTTTATATCTTGAAGTGCCCTAAATTGATGTTTAAAGGAATTTTTAAGTTTAGGGGAGACATGTAGTCACAATAGTATACAGTCGTTTGACGTAGTTTCCTGCGTGAAGCTAGCAATAAAGAAGAACTCATATCGACGACAAAATTGTTAATATTTCTTAGTACTGCATACGCTGACTAATGATAACCGTTATCCGCTTCGAGCATCCTAAGACATACCTTAATGTTCTTTCAGTAGTGCCTCACGATAATAAAGTCAGCCAGAAAATATGAGTGGAACAATCTATGGATTATAAACCGAGACATTTAAGAATTTCGTACAAAACGAAACGAAAAATTGAAGTAGCTACTTATGAAGAAGATAGACCATCTGGGTAATACTAATTTCATCCTATAATCGGGCAAGAAGGGTCACTTATGGTTAATATATAAGGGTATTTGCAGTTTTTAAAATAATGTCTTATGGAAAAGTTATATCTAAATATTATGAAAATAGTCAAGCAATTCTACCAATGATCACAAGGAACGTTCTTGCCGTCAGTGGCAGATGAACTTTTTTAACTGGAGACAATCAGGCCTCTTTTACTATTTCTCGGCATTGAATAACTTAGAATGTACAATTGCTAACAAAGCATTGAGATATACCTGAAGGCGAAAGATCTGTCTTTTCGTGACTCAAATTAATGAAGCCAGTCAACAATTTCTTTCAAATATGCATGAGGTTGGTTCCTAGGGCAATCAATATTAAGTAACTACTGAGATTTATGGATTTTCTTGATTTATTAAGCTAATGACAATGTACAGCTGGTGATAGATGAGGGAATAATACATATTTATGAGAGATTGAAAGGGTCTTTTGAGCGGCCATTAAGCTATTTTCAAGAAAAGCTGGAGCCAAGACAGGACCCCCTCGTGCGCCATTATTTCTCTGGGCAGAGAGGACGCTCCCCTGTCGCATATCCTTGAATATCAATTGGCCGTCATATATCACCTGTTGAATAGAGATAAGTAATTAACAGCTTACAATGGTTTACTCTTTAGGATAATTAGAACGTATTATAGGTGCCTTCTTTCTTCGTTTTCCTTTTCCCCTCGCCGCTCTCCGCTATCCACTCCGCAGGAATGCATTGTGCCTTTTTTGGCTCGCCATGTTTCGAACAATCGGCCATCGTCAATCTTCAATTAGCAATATGATATAATCTTAATTGAATATCTTACAAGTGCCGTTCGTCCATTGAACCTGTTTAGAATGTGGGGGGGGGAGGTTGGATGCTTTGAATGCACTCAGACAATAAGCAATTTAAATAGGACCGATATAAGAACATTGTGTTGTGTTAATAATGAGCAAATATAGTTGGTCACGATTGTTTAAATAAGTAAGTTAGAGTGTTAAGATTGATTCCTTCGAGACCAATCAAATTGCTTTCTTATATAGGAAAGGAGAGGGTTGAAAACATTCACCATATTAATCTCAAAGTCATCAATATTTCGAAATCACCCACATCAATATTACGCGGCCTGATTATTTATTTATTATTTATTTACGTCCACTTTTTGCAACTCAGGCTAATTGGGACGGGTTATCTACAGGTTACCACCCTTTTCTAGACAGGGTGGGATTTTAGGACGTTATTTAATGAATTTCGTCACTAAATAATTTCCTTTGCCCAGGCAAGAATCGAACTCGCCACTCTAGGTTTGCCATGTGAGATAAAGGTCAACGCTTTAACTCGCATGGCTAACCTGAGCCCCAAACAGCCTGATTAATCTTTACTCATTGAATCCACTGTTAACGATGTTTAATTGGTAAATTCACTTAAGCGATTTCGAATTTCCATAGTTTCATTTTTCTCCTTCATATTACTTTTTTTTTTGGCTCAGCTTAGTTGTATCAACAGATCTCTGACAACGAATAATAATTTAGCGCCTTAATTCCTCATTTGTCGAAAATACTATTTTATTCATCAAATTTTATGGCAAGGGTCTCCAATAAAATACATTTTTTTCTGGTGCAAACTTTATTGAAACTCAGGTAAGAAAAAACGCCTCTTTCCTTCACTGTTCTTTATTCGTTGCGACAGAGCGCTTTCAGAGCATACGCTCCATCATCAGTGCCCTGCTGGCAAACAAATACCATAAAAACGTTGTACAATATGTCATTTAATTAAACAATTTAGAAAATATATGTACATGTCGATGGTCAAGAGTTAAAACATACAACCTTAAAAAAAAAAAAAAAAAAAAAAAAAATTAAAATTAGTGTCCCTGTGGATATTTACAGAAATAAGAAAAACTATTTTTACACATTAAAATTAAAAATTAAAAACTTGTCAGTAAAATATATACACAATTTAAATAAATAGTTAAAATAAATAAATGAATAAAAAATGAATATTTACAGTTAAGAAGTCTAAAATAGAATAAATAGTAAAAAGCGAATAGTCCAATTAAAATTAAAAAAACAAAAATGAAGGAACAACCACCGGAGGAGCTACAGAAAGCAATACATACAGAAAACGTAAAAGAAGAAAAATTTATTGAAACTGCTCTACATGTTTCGTACCTTATTTGCCACTTCATCAGGGGTTATCCTTTTTAAAATAAAAATATATAAAAAAATAAAATATAAAATTTGAAGAATATATAAATAAATAAAATTTGAAGAATATATAAATAATATTGGGTCCAGCTTAAGAAGAGTACTATTTTATTTTTAAACTGATTACAGTTTCTCCATTTTTAGGAAAAAGTACCAACTCCGTTTATTCCAGGGCTAGAGGATTAACAACTATCTTCTAATTCCAAAGTTAAACATTCCAAGTGAGTTGGAGCACTAGTTTGACTGTTCCAACAAGCTGTGCCTTGTTCGCCCAGAAGAAGGCTTGTAAATAAAGAATAGCAAGACAAGGCACCTCTAATTTCTGCCTACCGAAGACTGTTGACCTCTCGGACTCTCGGCACACACTAACAAGCATGGCCAGCCTTCCACCTTCCTGGCTCTAATGAGCGTTATTTTTATCTCCTGTAACAATCAAACCAAATATGGCCGCACTTAAAAGTAACAATGCATACTGCATGTGTACGTTTCCCAAACAACGCTCCAAATAGTGTAGCATATTTTTAGTTTTATGCAGATGACTGCGCATATCTCTTGGTTGGGTTTCTTACATCGCCAAATTTAGTCATTTGCTCTTTGTAACGTTTCCAAGCCTTGTCCAAACTTTTGCATCATTATATTTCATGTTCTAAAATAAACCGTTTTTACACTTTTAAACAATATGACTCCTTAATTTTTCAGTACGTCATTTCTGTACCTCTGAATTTATTAAAATTTAAAATCTGATCAGTTTCAGGATTTCTATAAAACAATGAATTATGATACGATCATTCGTCCACTTAGTAATTATTGTTATTTATTAACGTCCACGTTTTGTAGCTATGGATATTTTATTAAATGAGTTTGTCACTAAATAAACTCCTACTGCCCTGACGAAAAGCGAACTTGCCACTTAATTTTTAAGACTTAGTTGAATAAATCTCTGAGATGTAATTAAATTCAGGATATGCACAATTTTGATATAATAAAGCAACAAAAGAATTAATTGAGTATTTTGAAAGTGCTATCAATTGTATACATGGATATTAATTCTTTCTAATTATTTGAATATGAGTTCAGGGAAGCCCACAGGATTATTGAGGATTATCTTTATTATGACTACAATTTTAAAATAATAGAGAGATCTAAAGACTATAACCAAAATGATGGTTAGAGAACTAATCTTTGAGTCACAATAAAGCATTAAGAATTGTGAGCTTTGACACTTGTTCTTGCTATTTAAGTACGTACCCAACAATTATTTAACTACTTCCTCCATTTTATCGTTAAGCTGAATAGAACCGAAAGCCACTGCTTTAAGGACACTCAACAAGATCACCAGTCATGAAGGAAGAGAAATATGAGCACCGAGATATTGGAACGCACGTCCTTGGTTATGGATCCTGGTAGTACTTTACCAGCAAATTATACCTTAACCATTTAATCCTTGCTAACTATGGTTGTAAAGAATAAAATCCAACACCCAAACAAAGATTACATTACTTGATTTCTGTATGGATCGTTATCAATATCTTGGAAAGTTTTGATAGTAGAGAGATATGGGCTGTTATTAACGTCCACATTGTGGTACTAAGGATTTATTAATTGAGTTCATAACTAAATAAATTCCTTTTGTCCGGTTGAGAATCGAACTGACGTCTCTATGTTTACCAAGTGAGATTTAGACCAACGCCTAAACCCACAAGGTCCCTTTTGTGATAATCATTTATGTCAGCTGCTTGACCATTTCTTTCTAGGCGCTAAATCAGAAAATTTATTTAAATATTTGAGTGCTTATTTATGAATTGAATAATTAATGAACACTCTACGCCTGTGTTCTTTCTTTTTTTTTTTTTTGGTTATTTTCATTTACTTTGAATTGATTATATAAAACTCACTATTAGTTGTATATATAATATAACAATATATGGGAAACAGGTGTTAACAACTGGAAGTCTTCCCACCAATTACTTTATTCAAGCTCAAGGCCATTCGGCACTAACGTGCTAACATCAGGTGCTAAGAACAACAACAACAAAAAGTCCGTCACGCAGGGGCTGCGTAAACTAAGCAGATTTCCCACGTGATGTGTTACAATAGACAAATTTCACGAAAGTCGATCAGTTAAGGAAACGGCCGAACTAGCTTTTGGCGGGAAAGTCACTCGTCCGTTAGCCGCCCAGATTCAATAAAAATGTAAATATCTTGTTTAATATTCAAGATCGAGAATAAATGTATATAACAATATTTTTAGTAAATTTAATTTGCAATAAGATTGATTCTGTACAATTTTTTGATCCGACGTATAGTCTCGGAGATATTTCGAGTTTTCGAAAATTCTCCCCTCCCCCCCCTGGTCCGATTTCAGCCGTTAACGAATTTGATCATTCTTTTTACATAAAACAACTAAATATCGAGTTTGGTAACGATCAAACAAATATTGCGACCGCTAGAGCGGTAACAGACATATATATATATATACAGTTTTGAACGGACCTCATTTTCATCATCTACTAGGTTGGATCGATGGACATTTGAAGAAAAATTCCGTCATGAGTACAACCTCAATAGCTAATTTCCCTCATGGGAAATCTGCTAAATAGGAATATTTTTAAGGCGATGCGATGTATCGAAAAACTACATCAGCAATGTTTTACCTTAATTCAATTACTAAAATCAGTCTTACAAATGATCCTTGCTTAAAAATATTAAAATCAAAGTCATATATAACTAATAAGTTATAATTTAATTAATTTAAAATATAGTTAAGATCAGATAATACCTAAATAAATATATACATATTTTGAATATTAATGAAATCTGTATGGTATAAGTAAATTTCCTTTTGTTTAAAAAAGTTCCTACCTCGGCTGTATTATATATGCTAGCACTACTGGCGACTCTAGCAGACCTCCATTTCTGCCCCTCTCGGACAGAACTCTGCATATCAAGTTGCACATATAGGCAGATACCGCTCTGTCTCTCCAGCTCAATGTAAAGTGGTTTCAGTTTCTGGATTATTTTATGATCATGGTCAATAACTAATAGAGCTACGTCGTGTTCTCTTTCCTTTTTTGTTTTGTTGTTAGAACCCAATGTTGGCACGTTAGTGCCCAAATGCCTTGTGATTTAATAAAGAAATTGGTGGGAAGACTTCCAGTTGTTAATACCTGTTTCCCAGATCAGCACTCCCACATCCAGAAACATACGAATTATAATATATATGTGTATATATATTCAGGGCGCTAAATTAGTTTCAAAGTAGTCTGTGGGCTGGTGTAGATAGGGATTCGCCCTGACCTTAAGATAGTTTAATGGGGCGGCGCGAGAAGAAGCGAGGGCGAGAAATGGATGACTGTACGCGAGCCGAACCGGGTTTGGGTCGGGGCAAGATAGATGGCAGCGACCGTGGGAAGCTCAAAAATTGATTCAAACAAACTCCGGAGCATTCTTCTTAATGGTTGTCCTCTTTCCCGGAGGCTGCCAGAGATGAGTCCGTAATTTGTCCTCTAATGTAAAAAGGCCCGGTGCTCTTTCGCAATGCCTCTCTTTAATGACCGCTTTTGAACCTGTTTCCTACATCCTAAGTGCAGCATATACATACCTCGCTTATGTGGGATAAGGAAATGCAAAATTACTTTTTGCTAATCATTCCATAATTGTCATTTAATATGGAGGAAGTTTCAATCATTTTTTTTTTATCAGCGTTCTTTTTCACAAAAAAAACAAACAAAAATATCGCTAGATGGAGATGCAAACAGTAAGGTCGGTTTAAATTTATATAGATATATTTGCCTGTTGCCAATCAGGCTGTCATAATTATTATTTGAAATGATCCAAACTCGAAATTTAAACATTTCATATAAATCTCAAAAACATTTTTTTTTTGGACGAAATCTTCCAAGTTAGTAAGAAGTTAATGTGGAGAAAAACAAAACGTTCTCATATCTTCCCTATTATGAGTTCGATCGAAACATGTTATAGACCAATTTCGTTGAAACTTTCATTTTCCTTATATGCTTCCTCCTAAAATGTTAACCGAGTTATATACTGTTTTTTCTTTGTTTTTTTTTAGCCTTCTACAGACCCCCACTTCTACTCACGTGATTTTCGTTTAAAGCAACTATACCAATAAAAATGCCAAATTCAGATTATAGTTCAAATCACATTTACATAAGCTTTTAATTAAGGGAGAAAAAGAGAATTGCGCTTACTTTAGGCAAATGTTGAGTGAGGATTTGCATTATGCTAAAATTTTTCATTCTACAGGTTGTTAGTATCCTCAAGTTAAGTCAGTTAAAAGTCAGAGCTGTGGAATTCTTCCTTATCCCTCCAATCAGTGTTTGGAATTCTGTATTCAACAAATGGTTAAGACTCTTCAATGTTTCCTCAGTAGGAAGCATGTTCTTAACCTTTTCATGTCTGTAATATTAAAGTCGCATGAGGTTTTGAACATAGACCAGAAGGCATGAGCTATAACATCATCGACAATGCCGGCACATTCACTATGATTCATATAGCTTGCGAAACAATTCAGACGGAAACCAACTTTAAAGAATTACTTAGTTACTCGTACACGATGAATATTTATTAAAACTAATATGGAGTCCAAAAAGTACTTATGCAGGAGCTTTTCAATCACCCTTTTTTTTTCATATCATAGTCGCTAATCCACTCTCTGAGATCCGACACCAGAGAATATAAAACATGATGAACATGACTATGATCATTAACAATTCTCAATTTTCTCTAAACGACACTTGGGTTAACACGAACAAGGACCACATGACGATTGTTATTAAAGATCTCAGAGGCCCTACCACAAGGATCAATTTTTAGATCTGGATCGATTCATTCATAATTTGGTATAAAAAGTCAATGTGAATGTATGCTAAATTATGACAAAAAAATTACATTGACTATGAATGAAATAATAATTAGCAATAAACAAAATATTGTACCTCTCGAAAAACATTAGTATATCTGATGATTATCTGAGAAGGAAAGAAAAGTATTATTTGTTTTTTTACTTTTATATATTTGTGTATATAATTTCTCCAAAACACACATCTATCTCATACATTATTTATTGGATTCTTATATTGACCGCTCCACCCTCAAGAGCGTGTAAAATTAAGAATCCAGTTTCAATCCCATCTTCACCTTTGTTTGCTAATAAAAGTCTAATAAAAATCTCATGAGAGAGAGAGGAGAAATTGTGCTTTTGTATTAGGACAAAAGAAGGAAATAACTTGTACCATTTACTGCCAATTATTTTTGATAGAACAATTCAAGACACTTCCATTCGAGGAAATGCCAATTTTTTATATCCGTCTATTTAAGAATTTCTCAGTATTCTCCAGAAACAAAAATATTCATATTTGAATTATGAAAAGTCTTCCTTTCTACTATAAAAATGCTTTACGGCGTAGTATTCCTTTGGGGCCTCAATGACTAGGTGAACAATCAAATCAAACTAAATCACACTAATATAATACAACTTATAAATAAGATTATGAAAATGCTCAACAACAAATATTATATTTTCATAAATAGAAAATAATAATGTATGTCAGAATATAAGTGATGTCTGCTATTGAGGTTGTCCTGATAAGGCGATTTTCATATATATACCTAAACTCGTTTGTTACCTCACTAGCTACAAACTATGCTTGTTTGTTTGATTGATATGAGACTCGGCATATACAGGGGGGAGGGAATCGAAAATTCAGAATATCTCCATTATTATAAATCGAGTCTAAACTTAGTATATAACCAATCTTTTCCATGAATTATTTTCTTTAAACGTTCTTTAGTACACATTTTCTCTGTATCGACTTATAACTGGGATATTTCATTTTTTTTTTTTTTTTTTTTCAGTCTTAGGTAAACTCACCCTTATAGTTTTCATACGTTAACTAAAAGCCTACGCATCTTGAAATGTCATCCCATGATGAAGTGTCTAATATTGCTTTCGATGGACCTTTTTTATGTGAGATACATGCAAATACTTTGTGTGATTACGCCAACAATTTATATTTAAAGTTCTAACACGAATATGATTATTTTCTATACCATTCTCGACATTTAACCGTTTCATTGAACTTTGAAGATCGCACTCGTTAATAGCTGAAATCTGACCCTGATTGGGGGGGGGGGGTTAAAGACAAGGGATTTTGAAAATTTAAAATATCTTCGTTATTATGAGTCTTATCGAAAACTCTTATAGGGAAAGCTCTCATTCTTGTAAGACCATTGACGCTCTATAATTGTTTTTTAGCAGATTTCTCTTAAGGGAAAACAGCTATTGAGGTCGTACTCATGACGCGATTTTCGAAATTTTTCTTCAAATGTCCATCGATCCTAACCAGGAGACGACGAAAATAAGGTCTGTTCAAAACTGTATATATATATATATATATATATATATATATATATATATATATATATATATATTGGTCTGTTACCGCTCTAGCGGTCGCAATTTTTGTCTTATCGTTACCAATCTTGATGTATAATCGTTTTATACAAAAAGACTGATCAAGTTCGTTAACGGCTGAAACCGGACCAGGAGAGGGGGGAATTGGAGGGGAGAATTTCATAAATTCTTATACCTCCGTAATTATGCGTTGGATCGAATAAGTGTATTGAACCATTCTTATTGCAAATTTAATGTTCTATAAATGTTGTTAAGTACATTGTTTAACTATCTTGATTCTTAACTGAGATATATGCATTTTTTAGTTTTCGGTCTTTTGTAAACCCCCACTCCTACTCATCTCATAATAACAATATTCTATAATGTTATGAAACACTTTATTTGAGCTTAAATACCAAATATAGTTCTCATTGAACTTTTAATTTTTGAGATAAATGCAAAAACGTGACGCACGTGGGAAATCTGCTTAGTTAACGCAGCCCCAGCGTGACGGGCTTTCTATCAATTTTCTGTCAACACAAACATTGGAGCAAGTAATTCGTACTTTCTTGTTTTCGGCCTTCATTAAACGCTTCACTTCTATTCATCGGATTTTAACTTAGAAGCAGAGATTATATGTTAAGATAAGTACACAAATGTGTCAGCCAGCGCTTGGAAAATCTGCTTAGTTTATGCTGCCCATGAGAGTCAGGCATTTTGTTTTTATTACAGCATTAGTTTTTCCAGTTAACGTAATTGGCTATAACAGGAATTGTGTCTCCCTCTTCCGCAGTGTGAACGTACTCATCCCTGAGTGGTATAGGACGACAAGGAAGAAGGATGCAAATGACGGCACGTACGTCCTATCTTCAGCGTTCTATGCTGAATCTTAATTATTATTTACGCCCTGGAAACGCCGTCTTATAATAAACCACGCGGACGTCAACCTGTGAACGCTTCGTTCAGGAATAGCCTGAAAGACACTCAGACAAGTCTTTCATTTTCGTTGACGACTTGTGCAACTAATTTATGATCGCGTGCTAAATAACTAAACCTCGGCCATTATGCATCGACGTATATACCACAGATAGTATGCAAATTAGCTGTTCTTTCCCTCCCTTTAATACTCGAATAACTAATTAAAACTTGTAATTGGCCATTAGCGATTGATTTATAGTAGGCAACAAACATGCTTTTATTTGAGAAATATAAATATTTATTTTATTTTATTAATATCTCTACACTAGAGCAAATTCGTTTCCAAAAGAAAACATTTATGGACCATTTTTTATTGCTTCATTATATATTATGTGTATGAATAAACAAAAAAAAAGTCCATGGCTAAACCAAGCAGATTTCGAACGTGCTGAACACACTAAGGATCTGACACTATCTGTTCTCAATTTGTTCTGGAGTAGGTTTCTCGTAATTGCGAAGGTATTTCGAATTTTCAAACAATATATCTAAATATCGAGTATGGTTACGATCAAACAAAATTTACTACCGCTAGAGCAGTAACTGAGTAATATATATATATATATATATATATATATATATATATATATATATATATATATATATATATATATTATTTTTAACTGCCATTTTTTATTCAGGCATCGATGTTAATTTGAAATAACTTCACTAGTACAACCTCAATATATTAGTTTCCTTCAAGGAAATCTGCTACAAGGATTTTTTACGCTTTGAACACGACCAAAATAATCAAATGAGGTTTTGAATTCCATAATTGCCGGTGCTATTTATTCTTATAGTTGATGTAACGAAAAATAAATTGCTGCCGATCAAGAAATTACGTCAAAACAAATCATTTCCTGGAACTCGAACAGTAATTGGGCGGTTATAAAAAGTGAACAGAGAGAAACGGCTGTCCTCAAGTAGAATTATTTCGATTACTTATTTAAATGTAAACTCTGAAAATAAATTAAGATTAAAACTAATATGTGAAATCTTATGTATAATTATTGAGGTGTAAAATATTTGTTAATATTATATGAAATGGTACTAATCGTAAACATAAGGAGTTTGGCGAACTGCTAGAAGATACTTATCTCAGGTTCTAAACGCAGCAGTGTGTGTGGTAGGAATCACTAATAACATAAGAGGGTTCTCGCTTTTTAGTTGCCGCTCGAGTAATAGATTGTAGCATGCTCCAATATAATTTTCAGGAGTTGTTTTTTTTAGATCTCCACTCGCGGTAATTGAGGGTGCCACTTTCCGAGGGGAGAAGCGGGCAAAAAAATAAATAAGCTTCCAAACCTGAAAAACAAACGTAGGCACAACAGTTCCACATCTAGACTGTCAAGGCTGAAACCATTATAACAGAAACTGTTGAATACAGTTATCAGCGACTGAAACTGTTTCTACTGCCGGTTTTGTAGTGGGCCTTACATTACAGGATTCAATCAGACTGAATGAGTCACCCGCAAATAAGGGTACTGCAGTCAATAAAATGACTGGGAACCAATACATTTGTGACTGCTACAGTTTCGTGGACAGGTGGCCCAAGGCCATCGCCTATTCGGACAAATGGGCTGAACCAGCAAGCCTTAGATTGCATAAGGCAGGGAGTGCCGTCAGAAAGGCCACTTGCTCCAAAAGTCAAGGACTACAATCAAGCACTCCGGAGAATGGATACTGGATGCTCTACATTCAAATGTAATATGCATTTATATATGCAGTTATAAAGTAATGCACTTCTAAGTAGCTATTATATTCAATTACTCTCAGGCAAGCGAGCAATTATATTAATGCAATCATTTACTAACATGCACGCCTCGTGACCTTCAACAGCTGCAACATGACAAAATCACACATAAGTGGACATACAAATTACCAATCGGAGACTGAAGAGTACTCATTCGGCAAATTTGTAAGATTAGGCTGGCACAAGTCAGAATAATAAATCTTGGTTAATTCGGAGTAATTTCACTTCGTAGTAGGCTCTGAAGATGAAAAGCCTTGGAAAGCCAGCAAATCTAAAATAGCAAAGGATTTAGTATATTTGTTATACACCTATTCTTCACGTCATTCACTTCTTCTGTGAATCTTGTTTAACGATGAATAATGGGTTCAGTTTTTTGGCCGCAGATACAAGAACTCATAAAATCGCTAGTTTAATCCTTTATTGAAAATGGATTAGCCACAATAAAAATAAGTGAAATTTAATTTCAAAATTTACATTCAATTCTCTTAAATTTTGTCTTCTTAAATAATTTAATTAAAAGGTATTTTAACATTAAATCTGCAGGTTACTTTACTTAAGCTTTTACTTCCTTGTAGGAAATAAAGAAAGTGTTGCAATCGCAAAAAAATTCAGTATTGACTAGTTCAAAAATCATGTTTACCTCTAAAATGACTAGTCTTAGTCTGATGGAATTTCATTTTAGGACTTTAGTTACATCTAGTCGCGTACCTCGCCTTTTAAACGAAATCCATGGAGAAGAAGTTTAGAAGAGTGTGAAAATAAAAATGTTCTACCTATCAGAGATACAAAGATTTGGAACTCTTGTGTTTATCATAAAAACTTAATTATGTTATATGATATTGTTAGTTTTTATTCTATAATATTGGTGATCCAATGGAAAGGAGACGTTTGTCGCTTTCAAACCAAATCATGTTAAATCAAGTGAGTAAAACATTCTGTTTATTTAAAATAAAGGAAGTATTCCCGTGTATTCATGAGGTTATGTTATACAGCATCATGGTTGGGCAATGTAAAATAATTCAATGATATCTATCAGAAAATAATAAACATGAAGCTATTTTATTTTATTATCAATGATAAGACTTGAAACTACAAAGAAAACTGGTGTTCAACTGTTTTTATTCATTTTCTTCTTCTTGTGCAATATTAATGTAAAATAGATGCAAGTTCAAACTGACAGTCCTTGACATTTGCTAAGCACGAATTAATTCTTAACTCAAGATGACTTGTGTTTCATGAAAGGCTCTTCAGGGTTTTTCAAATAATTGAAAAACCAAAATCATTCTGCCATTGACCCTGACTTGACTAGCTCTAGGAAGTTCACATCTGGACAAACAATGGATGTGTCGTTTATTCGGGAGAAGGAGGGCTGGGCTAGACGTGCGATCATCAAACCTACTTCTCATCTCCCTGACGTATGCGTCTCCCATTTCCTAGTTCACGTACAACATTCGGACAATGCCAATGCCTGTCTCCTTTTGTAGCTGCCTGTATTTCATACGATCTAGGCCGCTTCCCACATAAAACTCCCTCCGGCTCATTGGAGCAACTCCTCTGCTCTGGGTACTGTTAGGAGAACTGTCTTGTCCTCGTTGCATCTCTAATGTAGAATTGAGTAACAAAGCTACAATTAAGCTAATGATGAGATGAAACATTAATTTCCTTGTTGAAACCAATCTGGATACAAATAAAGTACAAACTTTATTTGTAACCAGACATTTTTCGATTCTAAAATCAATCTTAGACAATTTAAGACTAGTTGGAAACGCAGATGTAAACCTTCTAAAATTGAAGAAGCCCACTTTCCACTGGCCCAAATGCGAGTCTATTATATATTATTATTATTATATACTATTATATTTCCATATCTAGCCAGATGGGTGTAGAATGGGGGGTTTACTGACACCTAAAATAAATTTTAAAAATACAAATAACTTGCTTATTATATGGCATCGAAAAAAATTGTATAAAACCAATTACAGACATAGAGAATTCAATATGCACCAAAATAGGTTATATTACAGTTTTTGATTTGACTATTTATAACAGATATTTTGTATATACTATTATATTTCCATATCTATTATATACTATTATATTTCCACTGGTCCATGCGAGTCTATTATACTTAGTTTTCTGTGGTTAAATTCTATGGACAAACTAACTTGAGCAACGTGTACTTTTCCGTCACTTTTGTTTAAAGAATTCAAGCACCTAATTATTAACATTAAATAAAAAAAAAGTGTTGATTTATGTTCATGAATACACTACTGTGCGTGATATGAGATAGGAAGACTTTCATGGTTTAATTCTAACCTCTCTTATGTAGTGCCTTTAGTTTTTTGGAATTGATAACGAATATCTGTAATTTTTGCTTCTTGTAGGAAATGAAGTATTGTATTCGCGAAAAAGTTTGGTTTTCAGACTTCAATGGAATTAATTGTTTGTCCCACCCTAAATCCATCTTAACTAGTTTTGGGGTGACGTAAGTATGCTTTTCTCATATAACTCAAAAAACGGCTCCCCTTATAGAGTTGTTCTTGTACACTTAGAACTGTTGTAAAATCTAGATGAGCACCTCTATTTTGATCGAAAAAGGCTATAGGAGGGGGGTCAGTTAGTCGATTTTTTTATTTTCTTTTACTACGTTTATTATTTTTAAATGAATACACTATGAGAGGATATGGAAAGACCAATAATAAATCATGACTTATGTTCTATATTTCTTGCTATGAGCTGTAATTATTCTGGCATGAATAAGCATGCAAGAGGAGAAAATATAAAGGCTGTGATTTGTGATCATTTACGGCTACAGAATATTATTTAATGCATTCGAAACATTATTTCTGCATTTACTGTGTATACACTAAGCCTGTTATGAATCAGTTACAAATAAGTGTATATCTTTAAAAATAATCACATATGTTATAAACACGTTGCTGTGACTTAAGATTCACATATAAAGACAATGTAGGAAATGTATTTATTATTCTAATTAAACCATTTAAGTTATATATGCGGTAAAAATATTTTTTGTAATCAATAAATAATTTTGTATACTTGAACGGGTCTACACCTCTGTAACCCCTTCCCTTTCTTCTTAGTTCGATTTCGGCAATTCACGAGAATGATCTTTGGTTTTGTATGAAACGGTTAAATATCGATTATGTATTAATAAACAAAATTGCGTATTGGGCATAGAACCTTCATTAATTACATTAAACATGATATATTTGAATCTATCGGACATAATAGTGGTTCGTTGAAAACAATATTTGGTATTTAAGATTTGAATAAAATCATTCATGGTAAATGGCTAATAGTTAACGTAAGGAGAGGAAAATAGGGGGTTTACTGACGCCTAAAAAACATTTAAAATAATACAAATAACTCGCTTATTATTAGACATCTAAAAGAATTATAAAACAAATTACAGGCACTATAGAGAATTCAATCTGCATCAAAATCGGTTATTTTTTAATCTGACTAATTATAACAGAGATATTTTTTAATTTTTATGTGTCCCCACTCTTTTCTTAGTCCGAATCCAGTGAATATTGAACTTGATCTTTCGTTTTTTTTTTCCAAAACTTTATATGTAGAGACCGGGAACGATCAAACAAAAATTGTGGCCACTAGAGCGTCAATAGACAATGGGAATCTGCTAAAAATGTAGCCACAAAATATTTCTTGATTTTGCACACATTATGATACTTACAACGAATATCTAAGCACGTCGTTAGTTAGAACATTTCAAGAATAGTTATTTCTTTAATACACTCGGTGGTTATTTTTACATTATTTAATTAATATATTAATTTAATTTCTTTTTTTACAGGTAGGAATTTTTGACTCCATCTGACATTTGCTTAAGTTTGCTGATCTGACAATTATTAACCATCAAGGTAACGTTAATTATTCCTTGTCGTTTAATTGGTGAGAGAACTAAATACGATTTCTTATTTTTCTCTGATACAGACATGGTAATATCTGTAATAAATGTAGACGAGGTATTTGGCCCACCAAGGCCATAAAAACGAAAGTTATTACACTCGTGGGAATAAATATCCTGCTTTCAGGCCACGGTATAATAATATAAGGAGAGGCTTCACACACCCTCTCGTTAGTTGCTAGGATTCTTGGGGTGAATAGTTTGGCCAAGTTTGCGCATGTATGTAAGTAACTCAGGAAGCATTTCTACGGCGATCTGAGTTAAAAAATATTTTTTTTTGTTTAATGTAAGAATAGATTGCAGTTATACAGAGGACTAAAAACACAGAGACCTTACTGGTTCTTTAATACATTTTGAACGCTTGAAAGAAATCTTTAGGATAGAAAAATAAATCAATATATATTAAAACACTTTTTTAACTTGAAGCGTAAATATTTTTATATATATGAGAACTTCAATTCTGGAAGTTAAATAATTTTGCTATGATTGAAATTGATTCAAAACTGTAATATTTAATGTCAGCGTATTCCATAGATTAGGTTCATTATTTATGAATTTATTGGGTTGAGAAGCTCCATAAATGAGGAGATTTACTCTTGAATAAGTGTTAAATGTTATAGTTTCTAAAAAGTCAATAATTTTATATTTTCTACACGTTATAAGTATTATAATATTTAACATTGTTCAATATTATTTTAAATTGATCAATAAATCAAAAACGAAAAGGGGGAGAAATTAAATTTTTGTGACTCAATTTATTTATTTTCTTAATTCTTTCATTAACAACGTCCGTCACGAGGTCAATGCATAAGCTATGCCGATGGCACTACAATATATTAGACCCGTATATTGTATTCTCCATTTATTTACTTGAAGAAAACAAAAAAATATTTCGATTGGTTAATATTTGAATACGAGAAGAATGTGTTGACCAACAATGGTAGAACATAACTTCATTAAAGTCATTGGTTCTCTATACACGGACACGATCAACCCCGATTTCATCCATCAAAGAACTTAATCTATTGTTTTGTATAAAGTTACTTCACTAATCTAATTCCTTAGGGGTTTCGACCGAAATGGACAAGTGTATCTCAATCTGTATTAAAAAATGGATTCGGAGATTCTAATTTGCTGGAGATTTCGAGGTGGAAGTAGTAGTAAAAGTCCGTCACGCAGGGGCTGCGTTAACTATAGAATATTGTAATGTGAGATGAGTAGGAGTGGGGGTTTACTGAGGACGGAAAACTAAAAAGATAGTTAAAAACATGTACATGACAACATTTATAGAACAATACATTTGCAATAAGAATTGTTCTATACAACTTTTCCATCCGACGCATAATAACGGAGATATTAAGAATTTTCGAAATTCTCCCCCTCTAAACCCCCCTCTCCCTGGTCCGATTTCAGCCGTTAATGAACTTGATCTGCCATTTTGTATAAAACAATTATATATCAAGTTTGGTAACGATAAGACAAAAATTGTGACCGCTAGAGCGGTAACAGACAAATATATATATATATATATATATATATATATATATATATATACATACAGTTTTGGACAGACCCCATTTTCGTTAACTCCTGGGTAGGATCGTTGGACATTTGAAGAAAAATTTTGTCTTGAGTACGACCTCAATATCTGATTTTCCTCAAGGGAAATCTGTTAAAATCTATAGTTAGCCGTATTGATGGGTTGTGCTATAAAAAGCTTTGAGGAGTACAAGTTTTCTTATGTTCGAAATAATCATGTGTGAAGCTACCTGAATTTAGAAGAGCTTTATATTATATCCTTAGGTACGAGATAGGTTCTTGACCTTTAAAGCAGAATGCTGCAGTCATCTTAATATTAATGCACAAGAAATGCAATTATAAGTTTAATTTTGAAACTCTCCAAGATCGTTTATTTATTTTTTTAATGAAAACCATTTAATCAATCCAGTTTAAACTTTTCGTTATATATCTTACCAGCAAGAAATTACCGAGATCCCCACCGTGGCTCCCAAATAATTTAGATCCGGAGCGGGGAGAGAAAAATTGTGGAATTAGTGTTGTGTTATGAAATGGGGATATGATATATTTAGACTATAGAGTGTGTGTGGTGTAATGGGAAGGCCTGGACAGGAGTACATAGATTATAGATCTAACAACCAGTGGTAATGTTGGCCAGCCTGGGCCCCATTAGCTCCTCAGCCCAATACATCACCGGGGGGGGGGGGTTCCAGCGCAATTCCACTCACGACCGCTCTTATATTCTACCCGTCCCTCATATATTCTCTCCTCTTAGGAAAAATAATTGCATTTTTAACTTATTAAATTATTATTTTAACCCAGCCAAGGTTTATTTTAAACAATAAATGTAGCTTAAGCTCTGGGTAATTTAGGGCATTCTGTAATAATGAGTTAATTTCTTTTTTATCAAATTGATATCATGATTCCCCAGAGTTTGAGGTCCAAGATAAAATAACTCTGTAGTTCCAGGGAAAATTAAACAGAACTGTATCAGCTTAGCCCAGCACAATAACAACTTTAACCTTCCCCTACTTGCTGCCACTTTTTCCCAGTGACAGTGTTGTCATAAAAAAGTCTTTCACGCGGGGGATGCGTAAACTAAGCAGATTTCCCACGTAAAGTTAAACAATAGAGAACTCTCAATACGAGTGCCGAATAGTTACGGAAACGGCCGAACTAGCTTTCGGCGGGAACCATAGCTCGTCCGTTACACTTAATAAAAATGCAAATATCTCGGTTAATATTCAAGATAGAGAATAAATGTATATAACAATATTGGTTCTATACAATTTTTCAATCCGACGTATAGTAACGGAGATATTTCGAATTGTCGAAAATCCCCCTCTAAACCCCCCCCCCCACTGGTCCGATTTCAGCCGTTAACAGACATGATCTTCCTTTTTACATAAAACGATCAAATACCTAGTTTGGTGACGATTAAACAAAAATTGCGACCGCTAGAGTGTTAAAAGACAGACAGACAGACAGACACACACACACACACACACACACACATATATATATATATATATATATATATATATATATATATATATATATGTAGTTTTGAACTTACCTCATTTTCGTCATCTCCTGGGTAGGATCGATGGAGATTTGAAGAAATTTTTCGAAAATCGCGTCATGAGTATGACCTCAATAGCTGATTTCCCTTAAGGGAAATCTGCTAAAAATTACATCAAAATAATTGAACTAATTTTACTGTTGGTATACTGTGAGAAACCTGACAATTACCTTCGTTTTTAGTCGTCTGAAGTTAATGAAAGTGAAATTAATGCTTCTCTCTTGCCTGTGCTCACGTATTGCAACAGTTTTTAGCAGATTTCCCTTAAGGGAAATCAGCTATTGAGGTTGTACTCATGACGGAATTTTCGAAATTTTTCTGCAAATGTCCATCGATCCTACCTAGTAGGTGACGAAAATGAAGTCCGTTCAAAACTGTATATATATATATATATATTGTATACATATATATATATATATATATATATATATATATATATTTGTCTGTTACCGCTCTAGCAGTCGCAATTTTTGTTTGATCGTTACCAAACTCGATATTTAGTCGTTTTATGTAAAAGGAAAGATCAAGTTCGTTAACGGCTGAAATCGGACCAGTGGGAGGGGGGGTTTAGAGGGGAGGATTTTCAAAAATTCGAAATATCTCCATTATTATGCATCAGATCGAAAAATTGTATATAACCAATCGTATTGCAAATTAAATTTACTATATATATATTGCTATTTACGTTTATTCTCTATCTTGAATATTAACCGAGATATTTGCATTTTTCAGTTTTCAGCAAACCGCCACTTCTACTCATGTTACGTAAACAATACTCTGCTACATAATACATCACATTATTGGAAGTTTAAATACCAAAAATTTTATTCAAGAGACCTTTATTATACGAGATACAAGTAAATATTTCCTGATGATCTCCCCCACCCCCCATCTTAAAGTTTTGGACTACTAAAATTTTATTGATTGAGATAACAATTATTCTGACTCATTATTAATTACAGTACTAGATATAGTAAATAGTTCTCAATAAAATTAATGTGTTATATTCTGATATATTTCAGTAATTGTTTTTCTTTCCGGTGAGGCGGGCCGACCAGTTTGATTACATTTCTAACCTAACGCTTCCTGTCGGCAGGTTATTGAAATTGGATGAAACATTTCTTATTTCCGTTTGTATTTATTCACGGTGTTGTTGTGTTACCAGTATGTATATTTATCTATTACTGAAATTCACGAGGGAAATCTGCTTAGTTTACGAAGCCCCTGCGTGACGGACTTTTTTATTTTGCGAACTGGTCTTTATAATAATTTATTCAAAATACATTTTATTATTTTCTGTTTTCCATTTTTCAGTTACTTACTAGTGTTAAGTTTTATTTCTTTATAAATTATAGTGGGCTTTTAATTTTTCAAGTTTTATTCTTTTACATTATAACAACCCGCCTACTGAACAGTCAACACTGTTGCAGTGTTTAGAGCTCCGAATGTGAAAGACCTGCAATTAATTAATAAAAACGTCTGTATGTTTCAAAGAAGAGGAACGAAGATGATCACGAACTCTGACAGTTGACCTCTGACAGAATGAGGTCTCCGAATGAAAGAGATGACCTTACTGCCAGGTCTGCGGTGTCCTCTTTTAAATAGCTCTCTTTTGAGTTGGAGCAAGCATTCACTTCCCCGACATCTTTTCATATCTCAAGGATAATTTTTTTCTTTCATTAGACAAAAGATAAATAAAAAATATATTTAATAAATCATAGTCCATGTAAAATCATTTTTTCTCATCAAATAAGCTGATTTTCCCCAACTTAATTTGTTCGTCCTTGTAAGCAGTTTATCTAGTGTTGTGTGCATATCTAACGTTTAATTATGTTTACGTCCACTTAATCGACTTGACTTCGTCCCATCATAGATATCGCTAATTCATTAACCACTGGCTATAGAGATTAAGTTAAATCCCTGATTAAATTTTAATTGGAACTGGTAATTCAGTAAAAGCATAATTTCGGTCCTTTAATGTAAATTTTATATACTGGGTGGCATGGTTGCTCGTACCCGTCGTTTACTGTACATACTCATCCAATTACACAACTTCCCCACTATTAATTGAAGTGGGAAACTCCAGATATGCAAAGGTAGTATGAACGTCTACATTATTCTCAGTATAATTTATTTTTAGCACAGTTTATTATTGTAATTTAGTAGTCGTTGACTTTTCTTTCCTCTTATTTTGAATAATAGTGTATAAAGACACTCTTTTAAAACTGGGGGGCACAAATTAATCATGTGAGTTATGAAGTTGGTGTCTTATTGGACTTGGTGTACCTAGAGTCTTGGGTTTGATTACCACTTGGAACCTCTTTAATAGGAATTGATTGAGTGATGAACTAGGCTTTATTGTTATTATTACTTGGTTATCACATTGTTTTGAAGTCGTCTCGTTCTGTTTTCTGGGTCTGTGGATCATTTTTTGACCTCAGATACCTTTGTTATTGAATAGCCTAATTTACAAGGCTACGATAAACGGCTGTCTTTCTTGTGAAACTCTTCTCCTCTTTTATTCATTTGTTGTCCCTTAAATCTTGTTTTCTTCAGTATTGAGATTGCATTCATGTCCCCATGAAAAATGTCTTCAAATTTCCTTCGATCCTTTCTAGGAGATGTCAGAAAATGAGGTTTATTTTGCTATTATATATAGTACGGGCATATGGACGGTTAAATGGGGGAAGGGGGTTAGTGGGGAGAATTTCGAATATGAGAATATTTCCATTATTATAATTCGGATAGAAAATTTGTTGAGTACCAACTTGTATACATTAATTTCCTATAAGTGTCGTTTTATACATTCTTTTAGTTTTCAGGCCTTTAACTGCTAATCATCTTATATTAACTATAAGCTGGCATAGAAACACTTTAAATACAAAATATCCTTTACCGCATGCAAGATACATATATGTTCAATGTAGCGTCATCTATATGTTGATCGAGTCCACAGTCAATATTTCAACGTTTCAACTAAAGCTAAAAATACAATTTGTTAATGGTCATAATTGGGATATGAGGAGGAAGAGGAGGGGGGTTAAGATGAGGTTATAATAAAAAAAAAATCCGACTACCTACGTTATTATGAGTCAGATCGAGTTGTATTATAAATCTTCATTATTTGTTTTATGCCTTCAGTCCACTTTCCACTTTTACTTTTAATCAATTGTGTTAGTAATCATTTCATCATCTCGTCCAGCATAGATTAAGTGTTTTGGCTACATTGGATTTTTATTAAAAACTCTAACTTGAGTTGAAATCATCATGACCAGAACGTGGGCAATCTACTTAGTTTACCCAGCTCCTGCGTGGCTTACTTCAAGAGTTCGTCTTCTCAAGTATCAGGTATAAATCTACAACCTCCTCCCCCCCCCCCCAATAGCTCTGCATATGCAGTCAGATACTTTCGAAAGCGTTTCTCGCAAAAATAAATTATGTGAGTGTTATTATACGCATTAGATTCAGGCTTCACGACAGATCGTCTACAGTACGTCCGTCGGGTACATTCATACTAAGGGTAACGGTAAGGAAAACGCGTGTATATATGTATTTGATTGTGGTTGGTTCTAAGGGCGTATGGAGGGGGGTAGTGATGGAGGATGGTCTGCGTTCAGGTCGGATGGCTTTCTGAAATACGCCACACGATCGGCGAACACGACCCAGCTCAGAGCTGCTTTTCAGTTCGGATCACCGCCATAAATAGTGGGTGCTTTATTTTTTTCCCCGCTATTCATGTGGCCGCGTTTAACCTTTGTCCTTTACTCCAACCATTCCACTTACAAGAGCGCCTAGATTGAGTGGTACCGTCAGCTGTACCGCGAGTGGTCTTTGTATTTGAGTACTGCGACAAAAGCTGTTTTAGCTATGGTTACAGTTTCTTACGCCTGCCTCCGATATATTTGAGAAATGGCGACATATTTCATGTGAAACAATTGTTATCTGGAAACCACTTCCTTGTACTCCCATTAAATTAAATTAACAAAATGTTTTGTGGAAATACATTTAATATTATTTCATTTGAACGTGATATACGATATCTCCATGCTTCAGATCAAAAATGCTATAGAACATAATTTATAGATCTTTTTACGAAAAGTAATCTGACTCTGACCTATTAAAACAGTAATTATTAATACTAATGCTAATTGGGACGGATTATGTGTAGGTTACAATTCTATTCTAACGAAGGGGGACTAAGGAATTTATTTTATTGCTCAGGTTTAGAATGGAACTCACGACCCTAGGTTTATCATACGTAATTAAGTTCAACGACTTAACTCATATCGAGTCCCGAGTGCACACTTTATGAAATAAAAACAAATGGATCAGGTTAGCCATATGAGTTAAAGCGTTGACCTTAATCTCGCATGGTAAACCTAGAGTGGCAAGTTCGATTCCCGCTTGGGAAAAGGAGTTTATTTAGTGACGGAATTCATCAAATAAAAGCCTTAGTCTCACCCTGGCTAGAAAAGGGTGTTAACCTGTAGATAACCCGTCCCAATTAGCCATAGTTGCCAAAAAAGTGAAAGTTAATAAATAATTTAAATAAAAACAAAATGTTCGATATATTATTTATTCAAAATTACATCATTTGAAAGTACTGTACGATATCACCGTTCCAATGCAACGTATCGACGATTTCATAGGATCATAATTTATAACTTTTTTATGGTAAAACAAATTAACCTATACATCTGTAGGGTGAAATCGGAACTTTTACCCTTCTCTAAACCCCTCTTCCCTTAACTTCGTACAAGGAAGGAAAAAAATAAGGAAGGAAGGAAGGAAAAAGGTAATGTGTGCGTGTTTTTTATTTTATTAAACTTCATTTTAAATTATTTTAGTTGAAAAGTTATATTATTTCTTTTCGAATGAGTCGTCATATATATATATATATATATATATATATATATATATATATATATATATATAGCGATTATATAGAACTAAAGGCGAAGGTTGTAACAGAACTCAAAATCCCGTACTGCAAATATCATTCTGTCTGTAATATCATGTAGCCCTTTACACAAGAACAAAACTAAGCGGTTCTCCCACTTGAAGGAACATAAAGAAGACTCCATATCATTTTCAATTCTCTATTTCTCCGTTTTATAGAAGCCTGTGTTAACAAGATTTTTCTCAAACGAAAATCGCAATTGAAAGAGTGGGGAAAGCTGAAAGCTCAAAAATAAAAATAACTGATAAAGACGATTTAGAAAAACAACTTGTATATATATTCCATTTTCCGAAACAACTCATAAACCGGAGATATATGAAGTTCTACATCTTAAACTTTCCCTAAGTCCTCATTATTCATAGTTCATGTAATTGTGATTTTGTTTTCGAGAGAAGAAAGTTTCGCGCTGATCAGTAGGCGTGCCTATAGCTGAATCGGTAAAGACTAGGCACTGAGGGTTCAATTCCCGACTAGCGCAGAAACGTTTTAAATTGAATAAATAATAACTAACATAGGATTGGATTATTAAAATACAAAAAAAAATAGATTGCGGTTCCCAGAGAATTCCTTCATCTATTATTTGTAACAAGAAAAAATGCAATTAGCTATTAGTTATGACATAGTCAGTAGTAAATGATTGTAAAATTATTATTTTAATTAAAATTATATCTTAATGAGGAATGTTGATTGACTGATTCACCACGGTTAAGAAATACTAAGAACTTACTATTACTTCGAGGCAGAAGATTCTAAGGATAATTGTATAGTGAGAACTACTGAGACTGTTCACTTTACAATATTACGTACGTTAATAGACTTCAAATTACAACGAAAAATGGATTTTTTTTTTTTTCATTCGTGGTATTTATACTTTGTGATTAGATAGACATCTGCTTAGGAATTAGGGAAATTTTCTTTCAGGAAAATCATCTTCTGAAGTAGAATTGATGACGCTTATCAAATCACAAAGTTTTCAAAACTTTCCTCAATTTCCACTGATGATAAAATTGGGTCAGTACATAAATTTAAAAGCACAAAGAGAGCGAAAGAGAAACATATGGAAAATCAGGTTGAGAAAATATAGACATAGAAAGATATAGAAAGGCTATAACGAATCGTATTCGAAATATTCATTTTAAAACTATAGACTATATTAAACACATTTTGCTAAGTAAAATTAATAATCAACCGTGTTTGTAGTCAATTCTATGCTAGATTCATAATTAATTATCTCCAATAAAACAATGTATTATAAAGCCATGGATGGCCACAAAGGTGTTGACCGAAGAGTGAAATTAAGATGAACTTAAAATTTATATGACTTAAATTAGTGGAAATGCAATATTAAAGTAGGTTAGTGACACCCTTATTTCGCTGTCATCTGCCATTAGAAAGGCACGCCTTGTCAAGTCATCCGGGAATATTGAGCTGTTTGCTTCTATTTAATTTTCTTCTACCTCACGTTCGTACTTAGTAGTGAGGTTAGTGCAAATATGCATTACAGTAGATGAAATACAGAAGTCTTTCATCTACATCCGCCGACGTTTGGACGTTTTCTACAAAGCAAATGGATATAAAGAATCGAGTTTTTTATATTATTCTGGGATGAATATCTCCTCCTCGCGTAACAAGTCTTGGCCCTACAAGCGTGTCCATGTACATATCATTATTGTTTTATTTGTGTCTTTACAGAACTATAAAGAAGAAATGGAATCTGGATGCACACGTTAGGCCAGTTTTCCTCTACAGTGTGTTTTATTTAGGCAAAGTGCACATTCAGAGCAATTGCTCCATCTTCAGTGCCTGTTGACATTCACAAAACCAAAAGATAAACATGCAATCAACATTATTTAAAATATTAAACAAATACAAAAACCTTAGCAAAGATGCATAACTTATTTGAACATGAAATAAAACCTAATTAAAACTGAAGATAAAGGAAGAATAAATAAATATCACAGAAAACCAAGAATCACTTAAAAGTGAACACTTAGCAGTCAACAGACACAATTTAAGACTATAATACTAAAAATTAACTACTAAAAGTGCTAAAAAATATGTAACATCTTATAAACTGAATAATAGAATTTTTTTTAAAAGACAACAAAATCCGATAATATAAAAAAAAAAAAAAACAAAAAACGAGAGTAGATACTTTTAAAGATCGCTAGCTTGCAGAACGGCAATAGCTTCTCAATAGGCACTGAAGATGGAGAGCTGCTGCTCTAAAAGTGCACTTTCCCTAAATAAAACGCAATGCAGAGGAAAACAGGCTTATTGTGTATATCCAGACTGATTCGTTCCTCTAACACTCAGCTTCCTGGAAGAAGAAATTGAATGTGTTATGTGTCAGCCTTATTTCCAGTGACGTCGTCGCGCTTTTGGAACTTGAACAAAACTTACTTTAACATATCTCTGGAAAGCTTTTTCAAAATTCCTTGCAGAGAATCTGCTTAGTTTACTTAGCTCCTGTGAGACAATCTTGAACTACAAATCAGTTGTCAGTGAGGAAGGAATTCGATTACCCCTATAAATAATTAACCTGGAGGTGGGGCTTTAGTGATATATTTGTAACATACCAACACATTTTATGTTAAATTTTTCCCGTGGCAAAAGTTGTAAAGAGATATGATTGCATAGATTTATATTCGCAGGAATAAGAGTCGGGGTTTAGTAAACCCTGTAACACAAAAAATACGCATACTCCAATCATTTTTGAGTGAAAAAAGTATATAATAGGAATTTACATAGGACATTTCTTTAAATTGCACAAAAATGTTATAATAGATTATGATTATGTTGATAATAGTGAAATTGAATTTATCATTTCTCTAAGCTTCCACTACTACTAGTCCAACTTCAGTCTTAAACAAACTTGATCTGTTTGTACATAAAGCGATTTCACATAGTTTTAAATGTTAAAATAAAACAGAAGGATGGAAGATATTTCCTAGCTGATGGACATTTGAAGAAATTAATAATAAATAATTATTCATTAGGGAACGTCGAATTTATAACTATATTCCTAATATCTAGTTTGTGAACATATCAGAAAGTGCATCAGGCGAGACTTTTGTTATTTAAGCGTATTTCACACATGCTGAAATGCCATACAGGATCGTATGATAACAAGACTAGAAATTTAAACAAAGCATGAAACGCTTAGTGGTATAATAGTGTTAAGACAAAATCGAAAGTGACAGTTTCTGGTTGTTTTACATTCAGGGAATCTGCATAATTTACTCGGCTCCAGCCGGGTAAAAATCTTGAGCTTCAAATCAATTTTTAGCTCCCCATCGAAAGATATGAAAGAATTCTATTAGACGATAGGAAAGGGATGTAACTTACTGACCTAGTCCTTGTATGGGAGCAATTCCTTTGATCCGAACCATTCGCCTTGAACCCTTAGCGGTGACCAATCGGACAATAGGTCTAACTGGTCGGAAGCAGGCATGAACGGTAGGCACCTATTTTCCACCAGCCTATAGCACAATACCATCCAGACCCTCCTACCCTAGTTCTCACTGCCCACAGCTATTTACAGTCCTGCACCACAATCCGAAAGGAATTCCATCGGTTAGGAATGGCACAGGTGGGCACAAAAAAACCCTGCAAGAAACCGTAAGAATTCAATATACTACGGCCTTTAAAGTGATCATCCTCTTGTTAAACAGATTTGTCAGCATGTTTACTGATTCAAAAATCTCATATGGGTCACCCCATAACATCCGTGTACGCCTATTAAATTAAATGAACTAAATACTGTTTTTTATTTACAATTATGTTAATTGACTGTGATATACGAAATCTACTTTCCAACCCATCCGATAAAAAAAAATCATACAACTTGATATATATTAGATCTTTTTATGATGAAAAAGGCTCTTTACAAATATTTACTTTCTCTTATAAATTCCATTTTTTTATGTTCGTCCTCCTCTAAATACCCCCTTTCCCTCAGTCGATTTCGATCAAAAGGGAAGGTGCACAACTGGGGATTACAAACATTCTATAGATCTGGGGGTTGCAACATTCTAAGGCTGACCGTTATTGAGTTTTACGATATGAGTACAATCGTCCAGACATCACTCCGAATCTAGTCAAAATTGGTTTAAGTAAGGTCAAAACGGATAACGCAGTTGAAATCAGATAACTCAGAAAACCCAAAATTTGTCTGATTGTAATACTTCTTTTACTCCGTGCGACGAAGTATAATGAATAGATATTTCTAAATTTTATATTTAGGGAAATTCTAATTAATTTACGTACTCTTAAATATATTATTTAATATAAAATGGATAATATTACATTGTGGTGCCAGAAAAGACTCCTTACAGGGTTGTTGTTAAAACAATAGAACATACAAACATATAACTCGCTAGGTAGACCATCAACAACTGTCTTATCTTCTTAATGCTCTAGTGAACCTTGTCCAAAAGAAAAAAAAAATGTTGCTACATTTACACCACAATAGATTGCATACTTCAACTGCAATTGCACCAATGGCCTTGCTTATCAAATCAACTCTTGATCAATTACATTTCTTCAGACCAAATTATCCTCGTGGTTAAACCATATTACTTCTGGATATTTCCATAAGTGTTGAGACATTACAGCTATTGGAGCAGTTAACCATTCTACTGGCGAAATAGTGCTAAACCAATCAAAGATATGACTTTAGTTCACGAAATTATATTAAATAGAACAGGATTAGTCGAAATAGTTGTTAATCTGTGAAATGAAGCTTGTACTGAAAACATAATTTGAGATTTAAGAATCGAAATAAGGTTTTCAATGCACTCGAGAATGTTATTTCTGTTTACAGTGGGGAAAAAAGCTTAACAGACTTCTTACTAAATTTAGTAAATAAATAAATAGCTGTTTTTGTATATAAGCATGTGCAGCTTTTTAATTTCAACTAATTGAAAATCATACAACTACCGCATTCAAAATTCATATATATTTTTATCCACGCAGATCTTCTGTCAAGTATAGATAGCCACTTAATGTAAATGCTTATAGGTATTGAAAGTTATAACATCTAAGAACTATGTATATGTATCATCTCTTAAACATAATGAACAAGAGTAAAGAATACATCTGATCACTACATTACAATAAGACTGAAATCACAACATTTAAAAAAAAAAACCACAGAAAATATAGTGTAAAAGTAGAACATTGTAGAGCAATTAACTTAAACCATTGAGCCTATCGAATTACTTTTTATTTTAATCATGTGGCGAGTTTGATCCCGCCTGGGGAATAGGAATATATTTAGTGACGTACTCATTAAATAAAATACTTAGTCCCACCCTGGCTAGAAAAGGGTGGTAATGTGTCAAAGAAGGAAAAAGTGGACGATAATAAATAGTTTACTTTAATTATTTTAAAATTAAAACATATGACAAGCAACTATTGTGTACAGTTAAGTATATTTAGGGTGCAACAATAATGAGTGAAATGTTAATTTCTTTTCTAACCATGACGAATCATATTTTGATTATTCATGAACCAAACGAATTTTCATGCACGCTGCAGTTTATTGAATAGAGAAACCTGAATTTATTTTGATTAATGCAATGACTAAACAAAAATTTCGTCGTGTTAAGTCCTCAAGCCTATTGTTTATATGCCTCATACCATTAAGGTTTAAATTGTTAGGCGTTATTTCTGAAGCGAGGTCAGCATTTGAAATTCATATAGGAGAATTACTGCCACTTATACTGGTGAAAAGCAAGGACAAGCGGCTTGGTAAACTGCTTGTATTCCAGCATACATCGGAGGTCATTTGACTTCGAAATGTTTGCATAGCATTTCGCTCCACTCCCTCCCTGTCTTCGAGGACATCCTCAGGAGCTCTTTCCTCCTTGGGTCTATACCACACTGCCTGGACCAAGTCCTGGCTAATACAGGAGAGATAACTCCAGAAAGGCTAAAATTATCTGGAGGAAGTAAGTATAGTAGACCTGAGTGCCTAACTTTGGCAATATATGTCTGGGAAGACTAGAGTTCCTAGAGAATATTTGTTCCTAGAGCTACGAGCTAGTTACTAGAAAATTCTAGAGATACAATAAAGAACACCACGTAACTGACTAGAGTAGAGAAGAGAAAGAAACTGCACAGTTTGAAAATAAAACTAGTGACAATTAGCTACATCTAGACTAACTGGAATAGACAAGAACAAGACTATAAGGACTACATATAAAATTGTAAGACCTCTCAATAAGCAAGTTATTGCTGGGAGACTGAGACAGATAAGAGCAACACAGGAGTCACTAGAATAGACAGAAAGGGCTATAAAGGTGTAGGGAACCCCCAAATTCACTGAAGTGGACAAAAGGAATTCTTGAATAACTTAGACCATAGAGTAGACCAGTGTAATTAATGTAGAGCAAGTTACTCCTCGAAAAATGAATCAGATAATAGCAACACAAGAATCACTACTGCTGCGAGTTAGGGCGTTGGTCCTAATCTCGCATGGTAGTAGACTTAGAGTGGTGGGTTCGATTCCCGCCCTGGGCAGTAGAAATTTAATTAGTGACATACTCATTAAATACAATCCTTAGTCCCACCCTGGCTAGAAAAGGGTGGTAACCTGTAGATAACCCGTCCCGATTAGCCTAGTAGCATAAAGCGAAAGTAAATAATTTAAAATTAAAATCACTACAGTAGACTGGAAGAACTATAAATATCCAGAGGATCCCAAATCCACATGAGTGGACAAAAGGAAGCCTAGACTGAGTAAAGTAGAATAGTGCATTAAAGTAGTGAAGTTACTCCTTTGAGACAGAAGCTGTCCATAGAATCACAAGAGTAGTTTCGGTAGACTAGAAGGACAACATACATAATAAAGCTTAAATTGCCACTCATTAGACTAAATTGGACAAAAGGAAGTCTAGATTTAGATAACAAGAGTCAAGTTACTAATTCCTGGGTGACTGAAACCGATTAAGAGCCGCAGAGGAAGTATACTGGAAGGACTATAAATATATCACCCCTAAATTCAATAAGTTGACAATATGAAGTGTTAAGTTAGATAAATATTAGTGTAACTAAAGCATATTAAACCGGAGACTAGAACAGACTAGAACAACAAATGAGTTATTAGAATAGACTAGAATTACTATAGAACTGCTTGACTTTAAAAATTTGAAGCAATTAAAACTCCATAGTTAGACGATTGAATAGTATGATTAAGTTAGACGATTGAATATTATGACTATTAGACGATTGAATAGCAAGATTAACTTGGGTTACTTAAGAGGGAATGAAATAAACCAAGAGGACCTCAGTACTCACTGAAGTAGATTTAAAAGTCTATAAAAGTACTCGACTACACAAATCTAAAGCAATAACATTCTAAGTAGACTAGAATGATTTACCTAGGCCAATCTAATTCCAGAAAGACTTGAATGTTCAAGCGTTGTTACTCTATACTGAAAGTTACTCGGGTCGACTACAATGAAAAAATCTGATGTTGTCACCACATGAATTCCTTTTACTGCTGTCAAATTAAATACATAAAATATTTTGATGCACTTCATTTAACATGATTTCATTTGAATGTTATTCTCGAGATCTCCATGTCAATACATCAAATTAAGAAATGTCGTAAAACATAATGTATAGATGTCTTTGTGATAAACAAAAAAGGCCATTTACATTTTTTGCATCTCTAATAGGTACGGAAAAATTTGCAATATTTTTTGTTTTTAGTCCCCAGTAACACCCCCTCCCTTCCCCTTTTAAAGAAACATTAACTAATTTATTGATGATGAAATGAAGATGGGACACCGTCGACTTTCTTTGGAAACGACTATCACTAAAATACACGATACAATAAAAAAAAAACAAAATACGTTGACTTGCCTTATTGAAGTTTTTTTTTATGATCATAATGTTCTGACCGATAATAAATCCAAAACACATTTCATTGAAGAAGGCAGATATGAGAACCCATATGAAGACATTTAGGGCTTCCCTAGGAAGTCTTCAATCTCCGGTACATGACTACCTTTCCAAAAAGGTTTTAATACAGGCATCAGTTTCGGATATTTTTAACTTACTACCAAATAACCTTACAATAACATTTACATATACCTAGAACATAGCCAAATTCTCTACTACATGGTTCTCCTACAATATTTCAAGAACACAAGAGTTGCTGTATATTTTACGTCATATTACGGTGTTATATTATTAGAAATGAGAATTTCAAGACATCGTAAAGCGGAATTAGAAAGGGTCAAACATGCCAGTAAACCATAAGCTCTAGAAACAGAGGAACAATGTTCTGCTAAATGATTTATCCTTTGCTTTGCAAAAGGTGGGGAATAAAATAGATCGTATATCGTTCGGAGCTGAAGTACAATGCCTATAACTTGGATGAGGTGGCATGACTAAGTTTATTAATTCATGACCCACACTTTGAAGCTTTATTACCCGACCTCAGTGGGATTCGCCGATGGGCCTTTACGCAATTCCCATAACTGTCTGGTCGCTGGGCGATATCTCACATATTTCTGATTATATCGCGTGTATAGTAGGAACATGACCAAGTTCAATTACTTAGGAGGAGCGAAGTATTGACTACCCATAATCAATGCCTGTTTGATTGATTCATTGCTGAGAGGTCATTTACGCTGGATCACAGTCATACATAGATGATATTGTACTGGTAGCTAGCACCAGTTTCTTCCATTTCTATTTCCCTGTTTGTGGAGTGATTTAAAGTATTGGCAGAAAGCCAAATAACAAAAAAAGAAATTGGGGCATTAAACATTATTATATCCTGGATATAAGAGAGTAGTAAATATCATTAGTGAACATTATTTTTTAAAAAAAGTAGAAAATTATCTATATAGGGGTAAACTTTAATGCTCATTTTCAACACATATACATCTTCCTATGAACTTTGGAAACTTTTTTTCTTTATTTTAAAATTTTAATTTAGAGAATTCAAATAAATGGTACTGAGCGATATCGCCTAGTTGCGGGGCTCTTCAAATAAATAATCCAATAATCTAAATCTTCCTATGAATGATCTTTACTTCTTTAGACTTCATGAAAATATTTCGAATCTCCATTTGGGTGAAAGAAATGAGCTTGGGAATTTTTTGCAGATGACACCCAAAACCTCGTAATACCCGTACATTGTTCCAAAGCTCTTCAAAGATACCATCATTTGATGAAAATGGCGAATACTAAAAATTTATTTTTGTTACTATATTATCTTGTAAGGGGCAGCTTGACCAACTTGTAGTCAATGCCTTTCTTCACTTTACTCGTTGCGCTTCTGACAATTCCTTAAGACTTAATGTCTTAGCTCACTCGGCAATAAAATACTTACTGAAAAAATCTATTACTCATTATGTACTATTTTAAAAAGAGTATTTTTTGTTCACTTTTTTGAACATAGGAAGCGAGATATCTGGCCCAAACATTAAGAGTCCATCGAAGAAGGTCTGTCTTTCCTTATCCCGCGTCTATTCTATATTAACAACTCCGAAGAAGAAATTCATTTTTAAATAATAGATTATGACAGTAAATAGTGAAAGCAGCTGTAGCATAAATTTATATGCTTTCCGTCTAATATCTTCACTTCGAGATGATGGTTAACAGGACTTCGTATTAAGGGCATGATTTTTTTTTTTTTTTTTTTATAAATGAGTCGATTATATATATATATATTGTTGCCGTTCTAAGGGATGCACTAATTGTTTTATCATTACCAAACTCGATATATATAAGCGTTTCATCCCAAATTAAAAGTCAAGTTCATTAAGTGCTAAAATCGGACCGGGGAGGGGAAGTTAAGAGGCCGAGAATTTCGCAAATTCAAAATTTCTCCTTTTTTATAAATCATTATTATGCGAGATACATGCCAATTCATTGTGAGATGACGTCATTAATTAAGGTTTTACGCTCTTATATGGAAAACCTTCATTAGATCTATACCATACTTGACAATTAACTGTTTTATTCAGTACTAAAGATCATATTTGTGATTGACAGAAGTCAGACCAGTGACAAGGGGGGGAGCGTTAGGGAGGGGAATTTTAAAATTCAAAATGCCTCCGTTATTAAGTCGGATCGTAAAATGTTATAGAATCAATCTTGTTAAAATATCGAAGCTCTTCAATTTTTGATGTATTCATTTTTTGTACCTTAAGTAATAAGCGAGTTATTCGTAGTTTTTGTTTTCAGCCTTCAGTGTTCCTTCTACTCATCGGTTTTTTTCATATAAATAGAGAATACGTGGTGAGATGAGATCACAAGAGTATTTACCTGCACGTGGAAAGTTTGCTTAGTTTAGGCAGCCTCTGCGTGGAGGACTTTTTTTTTTAATTTGCTCCGTACTGGACGGAAGGTGGAGGAATATGTGGGCCATGGAGAAAAAGGCCAGTAAGCCGTAGTTCCAGTTTGAGAAATAGGTTTAAATATTATCCAACTGTTCCCATTCTGTTAGAAAGTGACGTAACAGCAATGGTATCAGAGGCTGGAGTTGGTGAACATATGGTGGATTGACTAGATAAGACCAAGGCTGAACTCCATATTCGTCGAGACTCACCCTACACCTGTTTCATAACCTCTGCAGCCCTCATCAGCCACTGGCACACTTAATATTCCTATGCATTTTAGCAGCTGTTGAGGTAGTAACCCCCTAACGATTTTCGTCAAATATCCTAAAATTTCCATTGATTCCACTTGATGACGAAAATGAGGTCTGTCCAAAATGATATTTTTATTTGTCTGTTATCGCTCTAGCGGTCGCAATTTGTGTTTAAAACATAATATAAACACTATTTGTGTTACAAAACTCGATATATAAGTGTTTCATGTAGAAATAAAGATGAAGTTCGTTAAAGGCTGAAATGGGTCAGTGGAAGGGGTTAAAAGGAGGAGGTGAATCGAAAACTTAAAATATTTCAATTACTATGGGTCGGATCGAAAAATGTCATAGTCCCAATATTAGTCCATATTAGTATTATTTAAATTATTGATGATTTAAATTGTTGTTCTATTCATTTTCTTTCTATTCAAATATTAAGCAGTTATTCATTTTTCTTGTTTCCCCCCTCCCAGCCAGTATCATCTCATTGAATTCCTACGTAGAAATAGAGAATATATTTTGAGTTGAGATGGCCATTGTATCATCCACCGTGTGGAAAAACTTAAGTTTACAAAGCCCCAGCATGACACACTTTCCTGTTTACTCTTGAGAATATTTGTCGACACACATTTTTCAATGTTTTGTGGAATTTTAAAGTAATGACATTGGCAGTATAACGATTATTTTTGATTTGTTTGACTTTGTATCAGAGAAATCAAAATCCGATTTAAGACTTGAACTTTACGAGCAAACTTAAGTCGGTAGAGCACGATTAAGAAGTTATCAGGACCCCTAAATTGTGGTTAGTACGTCTTTAATATTGTTTCATATATATTAAGAAATGAATATTCTAACAGCAATCTAACACACAGAATTAAGATAAAAGAATAAATAAAAGTCCGTCGAGTATGGGCTGCGTAAACTAAACAGATTTCCCACGTGCTGGTAAGTAATTTCATTTCAGCATATATATAGTGATATTAGTATGACCTCAATAACTGATTTCTCTTAAGGGATATCTGCTAAAAGAAATGAAAATTAATGGTCATTCAAGACAAAAACAAAATAATAAGTAGGTAATTAAAGATATTTATAAAACAAGAAGTTCTTTAATACCCCCAAAAAATTTAATTTTAAGAATCTAATCCTTTAACGACATTTTCACCACTGCGGAAGTAACCTTTGAGATAAAAACAAACATAAATTCTTAAATAGATTACAGAGTGTATTAGCAAGCACATAGCCTTTCTCCATTTGCCCCAGCATGAAGTTCATTTGAGATAAAGACCACCCAGGTATATTGGACCAAAGGTCATACAATCATATCTACATTCACAGCTGGGAGCATTTGTCATGCCTACTCCCTCTATTTGCTAACAGCCTAATCTACACTATTGTACTCCCAGTACCTTGTGGAGCCATCTATGGTTGATAGTACACTCACTAAAATAACCTAAAATATTATTCTCTATCAGAACCTGATATCTTCCAAAATTAATAAAACGAAAGAAACTATCATATTTTGTTTTTGAGTGAAAACTACGTGTGAGAAATATGGCACACAAAATGTTGCATTAATATCTTTTGTACAATTAATTTTTAAATAGTCAAACAATATACAATATCTCCATTCTAATGCAACTTATCATATTTGACATTTTAGCAGATTTCCCTCAAGGGAAATCAACTATTGAGGTCTCGTACTCATGACGCGATTTTCGAAATATTTCTTCAAATGTCCATCGATCCTACCCAGGAGATGAAAATGAGGTCCGTTCAAAATTATATATATATTTGCCTGTTAACGCTCTAGCGGTCGCAATTTTTGTTTGATCGTTACCAAAGTCGATATTTGAACGTTTAATGCAAAAAGACAGATTAAGTTCGTTAATGGCTGAAATTGGACAAGTGGGAGAGGGGGTTTAGAGGGGGGATTTTCGATAATTCAAAATATCTCCCTTACCATACGTCGGATCAAAAAAATTGTATAGAACCAATCTTATTGCAAATCTTGAATATTAACCGAGATATTTGCGTTTTTATTAAATGTGGGCGAATCACGAAGCACGTGAGTGAGTTTCCTGCCAAAAGCTAGTTCGGCTGTTTCCGTAACCGCTTGGCTCTCGTATGGAGATTATGCAGGTCTATAGTATCTTCACGTGGGAAATCTGCTTAGTTTACGCAGCCCCTGCTTGACTGACTTTTTTTGTTTTCGCTGTCTTTAGCCGATTTTGATAAAAAGGGGATTTTTTGCACTACACTATAGATTACAACTATCCCAAATATGAAATATTATCATTCTAAAGCTAGGAGTTTTTTTTTTTTCATTATACGGGATACGTCCTGGTAAAACTACTCAAAATAGGTTCTGGGGGAACACAACAAAACGGGGGATCGCGTTAAAATTAAATTTCGAGGGTTTTGGCGATTACAATACTACCTTTGCTTCGAACAAGGAAGTATTTGTAAGAAAATTATTAATTCCTATAACAAATTATTTTGGAGGTTATTGACTCTATGCCATCTTTAAAACTTCTATCCCTTAGTATAAACGTAATAAATATAAAACTATTAAATGCAGAGGCGGCTTCCTTCTGTTCTGATATTCTGTTTTAATATGAAAAGTGGTGGATGCTTGGGCGTTCGTCAGTTTCTTACAGTTTCTCAGCAGTGCAAGGCAGTTGAAACGCCGTATAATGTTTTATGGGTCCTGATATCACCTTAGGCTCAATTTTTACCAATCAGTAATTATGTAGTTTTATCGTACAGTGCCATCTATACTAAGAGTTTGAAATAAACATCATGGAATAATGGGGTACGATTTGATGAAAAATCATCATTTGATTTGGTAAATTAAAAATCCTAAATTTTTGGTTTCAGGTGACTAAAATTACTTTGGATTGTTGTTCTGGTCTGGTCAGGGCTGTGAGAGTTATTCAGATATGAATTAACATGGGGCATACTATAGTATCTATTGGGTCGAGTCGCTCTGTACTCGAACGGTTTCAAACCTTTTTCATTATTTATTTTTGAGACACAGACATACTGGAAGAAAAGGAGTAAGTATATATCCCCTCTTGAGGCGGGAAAATTTTCCTTTTTAGGAGGCTCTTACTACCGACTCGATTGGTAATAAAGTATTACAATGATAATAAACCTTTCTTCAGCGTAGTAGTTTCCTCCGGAGTAACTGATAGTTTACCTCCTCTCACAAAAACCTATCAAAGTCATTTGCGAATATTTATAACATTTAATACAGTGTATCAGGATAACCGACCACTTATCATTACAGGTTTATGTCTAGAAATCGTCTAACAGTGATTTACGTTCCATCATTCATACCCTATAAAAGTACCAAGTGATATTACCCTCCCCCCTTCTCTTCCAAGTATCCTAGGCTACTGAAAATATTAAAAGACAACGAGGTAGTATATAATATAAAAGGGGCTGAGTAAACTATGCTGATTTCCCATGAGTTGGAAATACACACAGATGGTGTCAACTCACTATCAATTCACTATTTCTACTGTATTACGAAGCGTAAGTAAACAGACAGTAAAATGTAAGTTGGATTTCAGTTGTTTAGTAATTCTGTTACCCAAAGTAAAAATTCGATGAGAAGAAGAGTGGCTTTACTGAAAATAGGAACATAGTAATAACTCGCGTCATATTTTAGTAGCGAAAAATATGGAGGGTACATTTGAAAAATTCAAAATACCTCCCAGAGATGTATGCATAATTTTGAGCGGATCTAATTTCGCCATATTCCAGAAATTTTCGGAAAATCGAGTCATCAGTGCAACCTCAATAGTTGACTTCCTTCAAGGAAATCTGCTCAACTTCCACATCATCCACTATTATAATTGGGCGAAAACCACATAGAATTAGTTTTCCCATGTGGTTTCCGAGCCCCTCTCAGTCAAGAAATTCTCGGTAAGTAGAATTGCACTGGAAGGAGACAGAGGAAATCTTGACGGCTTAATTCTGGGAGACAGCTGCGAATGTTGTTCCTTGAACGACCCCTCCCACATGTTTCGCTGAAGGTAAGTCCGCGCTGACTCAGAGCTCTTCAAACAGCGGGAATTTGAACCAATACTACTAATCTCTCTCGGCCGACTTCCTATGATTCATAGCATTCCTCGCTCAAACAGGACAAATTACATTTAATTATACAAGAGAAGGATGATGACGCATCTCAGCTCCAATGGTGAAATTCCAAACGATTCTAGAACTGGTGTTTGAGAGTGAGAAATTACTGTCAGATATTCGTGTTATTAAGAGCTACCGTTTAATTCTATCTTGAATCAAATATATTTGCTTTGCTCTTCAACTTGATTGATGGCCGACCGTTAGAGTGGACCCACTGATGATTCGTGCTCATAATACATTCAAAAATAGCGTACTCAATTCAAACATATATTAAGGAAATTATCACCACTCGAACTCTCTACATTCTTCATTTGAAGAGGCGTTTTTCTTCAATTAGTAGGTCATCTTTTGCATTGCTCAGATCATCTTTTCCAATTTCCCTTGAAGGAAATAAAACGAAGCAAGTAAAGGATTATTTATTTTACTCAATTATATACCTAATTTAGAATTCACATCTAATAATTAGAAATTCAAGAAAACAGTTTTCACATTACTCATGGATATGGAAAATGTTCTTTAACTTCATGTTAAGAATCCCCTTTTTAACCGGTTTTGTGAAAAGGAAACATCCTTTTAAGGCTAAAATGGGACCAAGCGGAGAGGGATTTCAGAAGGAAAACAAAAATTTGATTTATTTCCGTTATTATGAGTCGGATCGAAAAAATTTAAATGACCTCTCTCATTACAATTTTAATTTAACACAATTGTTGTGCTGCTATAGTTTTCGCAAATTCACATATTAACTGTGATATTTGCATTTTTATTTTACAGCTCAGATAAATCCCCCACTCCTATTCGTTTCACATAAGTGATTAGCCAATATATCATGAAGCGTTTTATTTCAAGCTTAAATATAACGTAATAATTTTCACAAAGCCGGGGGGAAGGATGTGGAAGTATAGAAGCAGGGAAAAGGCAAGATCAAGTTTGTTAATGGCTGAAATCAGACCAGGGGGTGGGGGAGGGGGTTTAGAGAGGAAGAATTTTGAAAATTCGAAATATCTCCGTTATTTCTAGTCAGATCAAAAATCTTTTTACAAGTATACTTCAATTTTTGTTTTACATATTTGTTGTCAGAGTTGAGTAATAATCGAGATATTAGTACATTACCAGTTTTTTGATTCATCATCAACATCTAACAAAAGATCCTCTTCCATTTCTTCCTTCGAGATTCTGATTTATTAAATATCTCATTTCCAGTTCAGTTAGTTAATTGAAATCACCTGTGTGTTATTGCAACATGTGGGAAATTTGCTCGGTTTGTACAGCCCCTGAGTGATGGATTTTTTGTTAAAAAATCATTTTCCTAGACCGTAAGATGCCTGCGAAGAGACCATTAGTACTGGTTATGGCCATCAGTTTGCGGTTCACCACAGAAAGCCAGGTGCCTACCATCCATAGAACAAACTCTCTATCAATAACCAGAGAAAACAAATATACTTAAGTTAGTGAAATTATAATTTTCACTTGAGGTTTCCTATCGTTTAATATCCTACTTTAACATCAATTCACTGTCGTCCATTATTGTTTTGAAATATATTGAAATTGGAGTAACAGGAATCATCTTCCTATATAATAAAAATCTTTACTAATTGAAATTTTAAAAAGTTAGTCTTGTTTTGCAGGTAATTTAGATTGATTGAATGATTTCTAAATATCATTTGAATGTATTCACTTAATATTCACGGTCGTGCTAAGTGTTACCAGTATTTTTATTTATCTGTCGTAAAACTTCACGTAGGAAATCTGCTTAGTTTACGCAGCCCCAGCGTGACTGAATGTTTTTATTCTAACATTACTTTGAAAGATCTATACATTTTCATAAATGACATATTTGAAAGGATAAATAAATGCTGCTTTAATACAGTGCATGCTCTGAAGGATGTGATTTTATTTCTGCTTCTGTTGGATGCAAACATCATATGATAATCAAATCTATGGGTCAGCAACTCATGAAAAGCCAAGCCAGCCGCCTGACTATGGAAACCAAATAGTCAGCCAACTTTCTTCTAACTGTTTTGAGGTGGCTTTCCGACAAAACATCTAGCTTAATTATTTCTATAATCAAGTAGCTACTTATGGGACGATTAGATGTCCCATCTCTTAACTTGGAGAGCGACCAGCAAAATAAACTTTATAGAATAACGCCAGAGATTGAACTTTGCACCTTTGGCATAATCCTGAGCTTTAAGCATTGGACCACCGCTGCCTCGCTCTGTTGTAAGTACTAATCTAAAATAGATTATAGTCTTCGGACGGTGCGAGTGAGCATTTCACTAGTCCAGTAACGGTCCGTCAAATTATAACCTTTAACGATATAACCCCAAAGGGCGAAGTCTTAAGGCCGAACCATGCAAAACGGGGTTGGTCCGTGAGGCTTGGTCGGGAAGATCGCGCCAAAACAAAGCCGGTAGGCGTGTCTGCCTTATCTCAAGTCGTGAAGGTTAGGCCGGGCTTCGAGAACAGGCGTCAAATAGAGCATGTAAATGGCTGCCAGTAGAGAATGCCGTCCGGGACAATATGGAGGAAGCGGGGCATTGTGTCCTGCGTATCGTGGGAGCCTCTGTGTCAGTTCCGTCTCTCTCTCTCTCCTACAATAATGCCTCGCTCTCAATCACTCCTTACAATTCTGCCGCCTTATGACTATGCGCAATGCTTGCTCTCGAGTGGATTCTCATGTCCAATGTCTCAGCCAACATAAGTATTCATCAAGGCTAAAAGGCACCATCAAGGACAGCACTATATCAGTTTCTATTTTCACTTGTGGTCCTTTGTGAAGAGTCTTGTGAGTGGCAGTGCGTTCAATTCGGAAGGTAATATTGCGGGTCTATTTATTGCTCAATGTAACTATTTCATTAATAGTGAAACCCTTTTTTGCTGCTTCTTAATTACAGATTATAAACAGCTTTCATAACATCTAATCAACTTCACATGATCTTGAACGATGAAGAATCAAAGTACGTTTACACAATATAAATGTTTATTAGCTATCGATGATTCATTTGCAATACTTAAATATAACAAGTTATTGTAAAAATACGAAATCTGCTCAGCCCAAAAAGCCCGCCACGCAGGGGCTGTGTTAACTAAGCAGATTTCACACGTATTTGCATTTATAAAAAAAAGGTAAAAGTTCATTGAAAACAATCTTTGGTATTTAAGATTTAAACAAAGTGGTTCATTGTATAACAGAGTTTTGCTTATGTGGCATGAGTAGGATGTGACTGAGGGCTGAAAACTAAAACAAATCATATATATCAGTTAATATTGAAGTTAGAGTATAAATGTATATAACATTTATAGAACATTACATTTTCAATAAGATACATTTTAACAAATTTTCTATTGGACTCATAATTAAGGAGATGTTTCGAATTTTTAAACTTTGTCCCCTTTTACCCCCCCCCCCCCCCCAACTGGTCTGATTCCAGCCGTTAACGAATTGACACATAAAACGATTATATACCAAGTTTGGTAACGGTAAGAGAAAATTGCGACCGCTAGAGCGATAACATACATACATACATATATATATATATATATATATATATATATATATATATATATATATATATATATATCGATGGACCTTTGAAGACATTTTTCGAAAACCGCGTCACCTGGAGGTAAGATAGAAGCCCTACCTTAAACCCAGATTACGGTGCAGCTAAAACGAATTTTTTCGCGCCAACTCTTTAATAGTATGTATATGAATATACCTAATGGTTTTTTGGTGTATAAGAAGTTTATGGAACAGGTATATGGTTTCCCGTTGCCTTACCGCTGTGATTAACAATAAATCATCTGGCAGATGATCTTACAATTGAAGAATGACCTCTATTAAAAACCCATCCTCCTGTGACTGACTAATGATATACAATAACTAGTTTGTGTAAACTACTACTTAATGTGCCTCCAGACTCATCTCACCAAAAGCATCAAGATACACTGTTAAATAGTCAGAGCTAATATTGCAAGAGGTGATTAAACTTAACACAAAATGACCGTTGTGTTAATGACAAATATTATGTGATTAATGATTTATTCATTTCATTCAAAATAATTAATTATTCAACAAGAAATTAATTCACGACTTTGATACAGTATATGATATAGTGATAAAATACCAATTCCTCAAAATTACTTTGTATAAGTGTACTTTTTATATTGTTTTTGTTATAAGTTGTTACAGCCGATTAAACAATTTAACATAAAATTGGTGTTATCTGGTAGAGAAGACGCTTCGTATAATTTGTTGGGGGTCCTCAAAAGAATCTTATTGGGTTTTTTTTTTAATCGCCATTTACCCATTCGCATGACAACATCACCAACCCAGAGTTTTTAATCCAGATATGTGAACTAATTAAGGATCACTGAATTATAATTATGCTGGAATCTGTAAATATAACTGTGTCACACAAACTCTTCTCCAAAATTTCGCAAGAAAATGTTGAGAAATTATCCAGCATTAATTATTTTTAATAAGATTAAATTTTAAAGGCTTTTTGAGTATATATATGTATTCAGAAATATACTTTTACTTATACGTTTGCCCACAGGGCTTCTTATATAAGAAGGAAAATTATTATCTGAATAACAGATTACGTTGAATACATAATATCAGTAAAATACGAAGGGAAACTGTTCGTGACAATGGTAACAAGCCACAGACAGCTGTTTCATGACGCATATCCGGAAAATTGGGCGGCACGAAAAGTGAAACTAATCCTGTTTGCACATGACACGTGGAACACGATTATACGTACCACGACTGATCGACAATTGAAATTATAATATTGTATTTTGTTTTATTGTTTACGGTGTTAATATATAAAGGGCACAACAATAGTTGAGTAGATAGGCATTTCCCGTTGCTTCAGAAAATTAGATTTCATTGAAATGAGACTTTAAAGTTGCACTAATGATGCGATTATTCAAAAACTGATCCTACTCCGAAAATGGCACAAAAAAAGAAGGTTCAATGCATATTTGCGTTGTTAAGTTAAAACGCAATTGTATCTATCCCTGCCGTTATGCTAAATGTTACAGGACAAATAATAACAAAACTCTTTCCAGGTAAAATCGATATATAAACCAAATGTTAACGTGTCACGATTTCTTATGTCATCTGAGACCCACATGAGGCATACACCGTATTATTTTCATCAATATTTTAGTAAACAAGAGACATGTAAGGAGGCTGAAATGTTTGCACCACTTTATGTGTGACCCACTAGCTCGGCCCGATTTGTGCTTGTTTATAATCGTATCAGAGATGTTTATAGTAGATTTCAAGTGTGAAATTAGCTTAGATTATGGAGTGCCTACATGACGGATGTTCTTCTTGTAATTAAGAATTCTGATAAATCAAGAATCGTTTAAAATAATTTGTACAAATACCATTTGTGATTTCCATGATTCCAATCACAATCACACTTCATTGTAGAAACGTGTTATATTTCTTAGTCAAAGTACGTACAATACAGCTTCATTAAAGAATTTTCTAATAGACGAATAAATATCAAACCGTTGCAAAAGTTCATATTTCTGCGTTTGTTATATAAGCATTGATTAAGATAGTTGCAGGGGAAAAGATCAAAGAGGTCTTGCCGGAGATAATGAATTATACAATGGCAGTAGACATTTCGTACACAATTTGTATGTATTATTATAATGGCCTAGGGTGTTTTTGATTATAGTAAATAGTATTATAATTTATCCATCTAGCAAGCATATAAAATCCTTTGGGTTAAATAAGTACTTTTTTTCAGAAAATAACTGGAGAAATCACATGATTTTCATTGATTAAATAGTTACGTAATACTTGTTTATATTTGTACATAAAATATCCTTAGTGACAATTATTCCTTTATTGATTTTTTGGACACTTTTGGTAATTGTAGAAAATCCTGCAAACTTGAGAGTTGATTACCTAATGCAAAAAGTAATAAAAAAAACTGGTAAAGGGGGAAAACGATAAAAATATCAGTGAAAGGTGTTAAATTACAAGGACCTACTCGAAGTAAACTTAAGTGCCAATGGCTGGTCGTACACGTTCTTGTGTAACGTACTATCTCATGCCTCCGATAAATTGCGGGAACTAATTATCGCTAATCATAAAGCTGAATCCACGAAAACTGTGTGTAATGCTTCTGTTAACATCACGATAGGTCTATCAACTCCTTTCTCGTTATTCGTGTTTGTAATTGGCCTAACCTACACAGAATATCATCTTCAGGTGAAAGTATTCTGACTATCATGGTAGAAAATATCACTGACAATGGGAAATCTGTAGACGTGTCAATTGTGCGAACTGCTTTTGTGAGACAGGTAGGTAGCCCTGATTGATGTTGACACCTTTGGTAAGATGATCCTGTCGAACTCTTAAGATAGTAGATAATTCTTACTGAAATAATTTACAGGAAGGAAGTGGCCCGCTTCCTGTGCATTCCAAGGAATATTTTTGGGAGAGACTACTTACGTCTTTCTGCCTTCGTTTCGAGCTAGCATTTCACCCCCTTTGATTGCTTTTTCGAGTTCTAGAAGCGCCATTATTATTTCTAGACTCGAGATATTTTTGGCTACCCTTATTGGTTTTTGTTTCACTCGACTTGCTAACATACGCAGATTTTTTTTTCTAAGACGGAAGCTGGCTTAGGCCTGAAGCTATGCTTTATGTGGAAAAACTAAATTCACCCATTAATAAACGTGTTTAAACTTTCAAAACCTATGGTGTCCTCAATTGCAAAGATAATTGACGATTGTGTGAACAGCTGTCTCATACTTCTGCTTAGAAGTAATAGAACGCCCATCAATGCCGTTTTGAAGTATTTAGCTATCATTTTGCGTAAAGAGAACAAAGCACGTTTGACTCATACGAAGTTTCCACCTCATCCAAGCCTTCAGACATTTTATTGAGGTAATGAAAACCTTCGAACCATTCCAAGCCCAGTCCTTGTGTCCTGAATCCTTCTTGCGCCTGAATGATACAGTGCCTTAATGACTTTTTTTCCATCTTGACTACCTAAAATTCACTACTTTTCGATTCAGTTAGCTCCTCAGTGTCCTTGCGAATGTAAATCATTAAAATTTGAAAACAAAATCTTAAAATTTGAGCCGCCTTGCTGCTTTGGTCCACATTACACTTCTCTAATCACTAATGGTGGAGCTTTGACTCTGAAAACTCACTCTGCATGAATTTAAGCACTATTGGAGGACAAGGCCTTTTTATTCCTATATCCTGATTAAAATTGTTATCGAAAATAAGTAATTAAGATTATTTTTTGTGGAGTAGAAAATATATGAATCTTTGGTAGGGGCAACGTACTCTCAAATATGGAAAGAGACAATAAAATTCCTATCATTCCTAATTTTTTTTTCTTGTTTTATAACATTCGTTTCCGGTTTATTGTTCATGAAACTCTTTATATGAAAACCAGTTTTGTATTATAGAATACAATAGATTTTGGAATTAATTGAAAGTATTCGAATATTTTCTCTATCTACTTATATCTATATATCGAAGTCCGGCACGCATATGTAGCGTAAATTTAACAGATTTCACAAGTGCTGGAATATGCCAAGTTGACAATCTTATCTCAAAATTTATTCCCTATTTCTCCCTTAGTAAGAAGCCAATGTAGACAGGAATTAAAATGTTAGCTGGACATGTGACGTTTTGTGAATGAGGTACTTAAAACAGAAAATCAGATGGGCAGATGAGGGGGCTTAGAAAAGACTGAAATCGAAAAAGTATAAATAACTCGGTTAATAATCATATGTAGAACAATAGTCGACAAAAATTTAAACGTCAACAAGATTGGCTTCATAATTTTTTTTTGATCCAACTCTTAGAAACGGAGATATTACCAATTTGAAAGTAGAGAAAGTTTTATAAAACATCATTTATAGGAAATCCAATTTTTATTATGACTGATTTCGTACAAGTTTTCAATCCGACGAATAATAACGCAGATAGTTCAAATTTCTAAAATTCATCCTAAACCTCCCTTTCTTCTGGTTCTATTTCAGCCAATAACGAAGATGAATTTATGCTTTACATAAAGTTTCGTGACGATCAAACAAAAATTGTGGGCTAGTGCCCTAGTGGGTGTTATCAAACACACACACACACACACACACACACACACATATATATATATATATATATATATATATATATATATATATATATTTGTGCCTAGCTATAGTCGAATTTCGGGCCAACGCAAATTAAATCCTACTTGGTTTGATTTTACCAGCATCGCTGTCTAACTACTTCTTTTCTATTGCCCCTCGACTTTGATGGGGAAAAGTAGTGTTTTACGATTGAGAACGGTACAAACAAGATATGAGCGACATTATGAAAACGTTTTCTCCAACCATTGTATAGCAGGCCTTGGTCCTTCGTGGTGGGTTGTGATAAAAAATAATCAAGGAATGAAAGAGTGAGTAGAATCAATCGATGGGAGGGTTAATTATAATGGTAAAATAGGAATAATATTCCATTTAGCAGCATCAAAGGCTACATGTGTCAACTAATGGTGAGTAGCATTATACCACGAGTCATGAGGAATTTATGAAGGCTGTTTAGAGGAAGTTACACCATGACGGATGATTCATGATTCTTAAAATTCCTTCTTCACAGAAAATAACAACGAGGATTTCATGGAAAAAATGCATGCAAATAAAAAATAACCTGTTGAACTTGTATCTGTACAATTGGAGGACCTTGTCGAACCACGTTCTAAAAACAAACTTGAAAACTTTGTCCTCTGGAAGTGTATAAAATATTTTCTATAATCACATACTTAAAGAATACACTCTTAACCAATTAAAACTTTTATTCAAATAATATTAAAGACCAATTTATGCTAAAATAACTAATTGAGATAGGACATCTACTAGTTAACACCCTATTCTATTCGGGATGGGAAACTAGATTTATTTACTGAGTTAGTGGATATATTAATTTCCATTCCAGTAAATAGATCTGTTTTCTTTATTTGCTTAAATGTAAGTCTTGTTCGTGAGGTAAATTGCTTGCTATATGCCCACTCAGCTATTACTTCGTACGTAGTTAGTACACAAACAAATAAGATTAAACGAAGAAAATAAGTACAAGTAATAATTCTAATTTGAAATATTTCATGATACTAATTATTAATGGCCTCATTGGGTAAGTTATTGAGGTATATCATAACTGTGTTGCACTGTTATTGAAATATATGTTAACTGTGGTTGCTCTGCTATTGAGAAATATGTTACCTTTGGTTGCACTGGTATGAGACATATGTTACCTGCGGCTGAACTGTTATTGTTATTCTAGATTTACTTACTCAATTAGTCGATACATTAATTTCCATTGCCCAATCAGTAGTCCAATACACGACTCTTGGTTTACAAAAAGCATTAGGGCCTTAGCCTTTAATAACTGAAATGCGCAGCTTTACGTTTTTCATGAAATAAATTATCTGTCTTGTTCTTAAATATAATTTCCAGAGTACAAGTATTCAGTTGCAATTTTTTTTATTATAATAAGATCATAATGATTGAAAAAAATAAGCTACGGTATATGGGGTTTACCTTATTAAGAAAGGGTGTCTTAATTTCATTCTAAGCTATAAATAGTAGTTGGCTACTGACGAACATAAACCAATAATATAAACATTTTAGGTGTGAAAGGTTGATTTGATCCAGAAACTTGCATTTGCTCCTAATTGAATTCTATTTAATGCTTCGGTCACCTCCCATCTATTTTGGTACCTATTTCTTGTCAGTTCAAATTTGAGAACATCATTTACAAAACGTGAATGGAACGAACTATTTCTGATATCATTGTGTCATTTTTACAAATAAATTAATTGTTATAGAATAGACAATTTCTACTTTTAACCACAAACTTTATATTAACACCAGGTTCTCATACATGATATCTCATATCTGATCTCTCCAAACTCAGCTACAAAACATCTGATCTACAACACATTATATACCGGAAAACATTGTCCTTTTCATAGTTCAGTTGTATAATTATGGTACACTTAGTCTGTGCGTACAGTTTTTGTGAGGCTTGCTCAAAATATGGTGTCAAATTCATTCTTGATATATGATCACGTAAGAAATTCCAAGTAGTACAAACTTTTGGGTGTATTGCTCCAAGAAACTCAAATTTCCCGTTAGCCTCTAGAAGTGCTCCCTTTGGAAATTCAGAGAGAACGGGCCGGGGCGAGGACGTCAGGACGGGCCGTAAGAGGATACGCGGAACGACCTTGGAACGCTGGCCAAGGACCGAGAAAGTTAGAACAGTCCGTTAGCGTTCAGTCGGCTCTGATTAGCAGGTTGGTACGGACGGTGTGTGGAGCAGAGGTGCCGTCACTTAGTGCTCGACAAGTGTTCAGCGAGTGTTTCAGTGCTTCCTCTTCCCTTGTCCCTCACAAGACATCCTGCACTTGCGTCTTCTTCACCGAACACGGCTTACAGTGCGCACAGGCAGCGGGGAACACCAAAAACTGATTGCAATCGACTTCTATTATAAAAGTAAATATTTAATTAATCATTATTTATTGGCTCACTTCATAACAAAAAAAGTCCGTCACGCAGGATCTGCGTTAACTAAGCACATTTCCAACGTGCATCACGTGACAATAATATTTGGTAATTAGGCTTCAAATAAAGTGTTTCGTAATATAAAAGCTTTTTTTTTTAATATAACATGAGTAGGAGGGGTTTACTGTTGGTCGAAAACTAAAATATGGAAATACCTCGGTTAATATTCAATTTAGAGAAAACACGTATATAACAACATTTATAGAGAATCACATTTGAAATTACATCGATTCTATACAATTTTTCGATACGACGCATAACAACGGAGATATTTCGAATTTTCAAACTTCTCCCCCACTAACCCCCCCCCCTCCCACACTGGTCCGATTTTAGCCGTTAACGAACTTGTTCTTCATTTTTACATAAAACATTTAAATATCGAGTTTGGTAACGATCAGACAAAACTTGCGACAGCTAGAACCTTAACAGAAATATAGTATATATGTGCACACTGACACATGTGTGTGCGCGTGAGAGTATGAATATATATATGTATATATATATATATATATATATATATATATATATATATATATATATATCTATATATATTTGAACGGTTCTTATTTTCGTCATCTCGTGGGTAGGGTCGATGACATTTGAAGAAACTTTTCAAAAATCGTATCATGAGTACGATCTCAAATCTGATTTCCCTTATTAAAAACTGATTTCCTTCAAACCTGCTAAAAAACTCGTTGGCAACCCAGTCCCACGAAGGGTTCTAGGCCAGCAACTTTATTGGGAAGGACAGCTTGACAACACTCCCTGCAGAAGTATGTCGTAACAATTCCATTTCTACTTCTATCTTCAAGTAGCTACATTATTGCTTTACGATGCTGAGTGGGAGCGAATTGATGCTCATGCTGGAATAACACCTTACCTAACAATAAATGTAGTGTACAATACCAGGCTGCAATCCTGGCCGCAGTAGGATACTATATAACATATTTACAAAGTTAACAGAAATCGATAAACGTTTGGAGAAATGATATCCATTTTTCGGAAAGCTTAAATGTAAGCCACAGCATCAATAAGGAATACGTTCTCTTTATAATTTACACAACTGCATCAAACCATCACCAAAACTCTTCCATGAATACATATAAAACCAAATCATAAACTCTGGAATACTTTCTACGTTGCCTTTATTTATTTTCTATTATTTACGAATTGATCTACATATTATTTGCGATTAATTACTAATTAGGTAATTATGTTTGATTGTTTTAATTACTTTAGTTTATAATTCTTATGCATTTTTTATTGAGATGTGTCTTTCTTATACTTCAGTTACCTCTATGCCTTTTCCGGCTGTAGTTGTTATTGTCTGATCTCTTTGGAAGCCGCTTGGTTCCCTGGGTCCCGCTAGTGCCGCTCCCCTGAAACCTCCGACTCATCGAGCCCAAAGAAACCCTATAAAGAAATATTCGATGGAAAACGCCTCGGACTTCCCCCGACGGGCCACTGGGATAATTATTTTGAAACATTACTCTCACGGTCTGGTATTTCACCCGTTAACTAGAGCCTGAGAGATTAAAAACATTCGACTGACTGATGAATCGTCTGTCACGATGAAATACCGAAAATCTTTAGCACATGTTATAAACTAAACCGTTATAAAAATCCCTTATAATGGCAGTAAGTGATTATGAAGTCAATGATGGGGTTGAAGGAATTCTGATTGAGGTTGAATATGGAAAATCTCAGTCAATGCTTGTACAATGTTTTTAGTTAATATTAGTAAGCTTTGGGAGAATTATTTCAACATCAACTAAGTCAGAGTTCAAGGCTGAATTAACACCTTACTTCGCAGCGTGACTTATTTTAATGGTAAGAAAAGGGTTGTTAAACTGTCTTAAGTCTCAATCATTTTTCCATTATCCTTGAATTCTATTTGTGCCCAAAAATTATTTAATTTTTTTTTTTTTAACTTTTAGCCTTTGGCAACCGAAAACCTTACCGTATTCACAATCGGTGATATGTTAGACGGAACGCCGTTGCCACATCGGTTTGTGAAACACTTTGAGGAGTGGTTTGGGATTACTAAACACATACCATTGGAAAGGTGGGACCATCCAAACCTTTTACATATTTTTTTATTATATGTGTGTCATGAGATTATGGAATTAGGTTAATCCACTGTTTTTATTTTTTGTCGCACCGGCATCTAAGGCAATGTTTAAGTCTTTGAGATAAGCTATTATTTTGGGGTAAATGTTTATGTCTAATACGTAATTCGTCCAAGTATTTATTTATTTTATTTTTGCTCTTTTTATATCTGCTGAATTCTGTTGATAATGTCTAATAGTTTAATGTGTTTGTGTATTGCAATATAGACATGTAGGAGATTCCAATTTAAGTAAAATGAAGGTGTGTGTGAGCCTAATGTGCATTAATAGCTTCTGGATAACTGTTTAAATTATGAATTGAATTCCTAATGAAAGAAACTCCCTACTTCTAGTATCTGTGCAAATGAATCTTAAACTGTGTGTAATCCATACCGAGAATGTAGTACGTTGGCTACATATTTCAATATTTTTAAGGAATTAAACTTTTAAAAAATATTATATTTTTTTATTTAGAATGAAAATCTAATTCGAGGGATTCTTCTGTACATAAGTTCATAATAATATGGAAAACAGATAATAAAATATGCAGATGACGTGATCAGTGAAGGAATGACTCGTTGTCATATTTGCGTTTCAGCTGTCATTTTGCGTTTGTGTTCAGCTCGGGAGTCAGTCAGGTAATTCTGCTACATTCTCATTGAAGCTGATTAATTCTATTATAACACCCATAATTGTTCATAAACAATTAGTTTCAAGTTGCATAATCACTTTTAGCTTTGGTAGCAGTCTCGTTATTTTTCGTTGTTATAGCCGCCATCTACACATTAAGATTTAGATAAGGGGAGCTGTTATGAAAAGTAGATTATAGAAGTATTCATGTATAAACAACTTAGTACTTAAATATTCAGGGAGTTTTGTTATTATTAACTGCCACAAATGAAGTACTTGGTTAGGCACCAGCAGTATCGTGAAGGGTTGCACTGTGTTTCCCGGTATTCAAGCTGACTTCATCAGAAGGTGTTTGAAGTGCCGACCTGGCTCATAGCAATCTAATCCACTGTGGCCCAACCGTATTCTAACGTTAAATCAATTCCCAGCGAAGAGGTCAAAAACATCATATTTCATGCAACTTGAGACTTTTAAATATAGTTGTAATGCATGTTCTCCGAGCAATGGTTATCCGTTTAGGTACATTTTAAAATATATTTATGCTTTATTTTACAATTTGTTATGGTTGTTTTAAATTATATATTTCATCATTAGAGCAAGTGTTAGGTATGAGGGAAAGGGGGGGGGTATGGGGGATGTAGATATGTAGGAAAAAAGGTTTTGTTATATACTTATAAATACACAACTTATTTCTATTTGTAGATTGTAAATATTTTAGAGTAAAATTAACAATGAATATTAATTTACAGGTATGTATGGATTCACAAACTGGCTATCAGAAGAGTGAGTAATTTATTTAATCTATTAAAACAAAAATCCTTTTTCGAAATTAACTCTTATAAGTGCCTCCATTAGCTACACAGATACTATCCGAAATAAGTTTATACACTACTCACATCTGCAGTATGCAACATGGTTCAAACGTTATCCCATATTTCACTACGCACTTTTAATATCACAATTTCCTATCAATAAAATTAATTTTTCTTTTTTTTAATGCACCATTTTATACGTTTTGTAGCTTTGTTAATATCAAGTTAACATTAATCAGTAAACAATTTCAAGGTGGCATCTCGTAGTAAATTTTCATTTGAATACCATTAAAGAAAGTGAAGGATAATGGAGTAATTGAAGGATGAGAGTGACCTCAGTTAAGGACATCCAATGAATCCTTTTATTGGCAGAGAGTTATTCTTTTTTATTTGAATAGGAGCTGCCGAGTCGCCAAACTGGAAGACGGTCTGTTGAACATAAATTATAGGCTGGCCATTACAACATGTTCCTTATGACGGTAATTTCGCTCGCCAACTTCCCTTCCAGCAACGTTCGTGAGCAAATGCACGATAGAAAAATTCAAGAACTGGTTTCGGACCAGCATATAATCATAATATATTTAAATTATTTACAAAACTATACCGCTACATCAGATAATTTATAGTTATATAACTTATTCTTTAAATTTTACTTATTCAGATTCGAAGCTAAGGATGTATTGTAATCGCGAAAATGTTAAGTATTCAGATTTCAACGGAATTTTCTGTTTTGTCCTTCCCTGAATCCATTTCGACAAGTTTTGGTGTGGTGCTTGTAAGAATGCATAAAACTCGACTAAAGGGCCATGAAAATATTTACATATTGTCTCAGACATTTGTTGATCCAATGTATTGGAAAAGCTATATTGCATATAAATTTCAAACGCAATTATGTTAAACGAAGTGTATCAATATTTCTAGTTTATTTAATTGATTGGTTTACAAGAAAGTAAGATAGTGCTCAGATTATGGTTCATATTAATTACAAATCTTCAATTTATATATTAAACAATGCAAACATTTTAATAAGGATTAAAAAAACAATTAAAATAGTAAATATAATTTTGTAATGGTATCTGACTACAGTTCTACACCAAGATCTATCAATTAAATATTAGCCATGTGAAATAAGGGGTTGGTCTAAATAATCCTGGAAAACTCTGGGTTATCGTTTCTAGACAAGAATTTATTTCGTGAATGGCTTCAGTCTAGAATAGGGCGGGAAACCTGTAACCCTTGTGGAACTGACCCTTGTCCTGCAAGATTTGTATTTTGTATATATGAAGGAATCCTATTTGTATTATGACAGACGCCAACCCAAGCAAACTGCAGGAAACTCCTGTCGTGCGTGCAGTCATTATTCCAAAGACCGCAATATTACTACTTTAGATCATTTTGCCAAATCACTCCATCTCTTTACGGAGCTGCGCAGTGAAAACGTCACAAACCGTAAATTAAGCTGACCAGAGACAATTCTACTAAATACGTATTAGACTTCACAAGGATGCGGGTTTGAAGCCGATGGATGCAGTTCTACATTAATAAAGAACGTAATTTAACGCTTAACTGAACCTTTTTCTTTTATTCTCCTGGCAAGAACCTTTTTTTTTTATTTTCCTTATTATTCCCACCTATTTAAAATCGATATAGTACGATTTCTACTGATCATGATTTGTTTAGATTACTTTGCTTGGTCCAAAAGCAAAATTGCGGAATCTAGGACGCAACGTTTCTCTTTTAGCAGCTTTTCCGTAGTTGAATTTTATATTAAATGTAAGAAGATTTGGAGCCATTCCGGGAATATGATCCAGCAAAAAAAACCCACCACTTTCGTGGTCGGCCAGATGGAATGATCACAGGTCTCCCCTGCGCGCCTTAGACCATATTTTGGATTCCAGCAAGAAGATCTGAAAGAGATTCCACTCCAAAGCCGCCGACAATTGCGTTTTTTTCTTTATTTCAATTTTATACACATTTGACGACGCGGTGGGTAAAACTGTAACGGTTTGGCCCGTTGACTTTTTTCCCCGCTCCGTCAACCCCGAGAGTTCCCAAGAGAGGTGAGAGGGCACCTGCAGGCCTCATTCGTCATGGCTCCCCGTCTTTCCGCTTCTCATCAGTCGACACTCATGGGTGGAGTTATCCTCCGACCGACCCACTTTTTATCCGGAATCTTCGGGAGCTCCCTTCTGGACTTTTTTTTTTTTTTTTTTTTTATCAGTTGCTTCTAATGAGATATCTAAAGGAAAGGTCAGGGGTATTATGGCCTGGAAGAATTTCCGCCCCTGTGAGGGTGGTGAAGGATTGGACCATTAAAAACCACTCGGTGGATTCGTTCGTAATGCGTCTCGAAAAGGAATCGCTAATGCAGTGGTATCTTTCTCTACTGCTAAAGTAGTAGATAAAACCTAGTTACAATCACGCTGCGTTCTCTTATTTGTACACTAAATAAGTACGACCAATATATGAAAAATATTTACTTGGGAAATTCAAATGATTCTTGAAAGACAAAAATTGAACATATGTACCCACTGCTTCTGAGACTATTTGATAATCTATCAAAACTATCACTGTATCACACGTAGTTATTAATATGCCAATTTTACCTTATTATCAATTTTCTTGTGGTATGTAACTATCGCGTTACAAATTAAAGAAATAAAAAAAGAAATATTTTCCGTTATTGACTAAATTTTATTTTGTCATTAAGATCAGAAATGACTTTTTTTTGTATTTTTACTTGAGTTATGCAATTGTAGCTTGGCTCTGGAAGCTATATGTACATCTATGATCTTACTTGCAAGTACTACATACCTTGAAGGACGTGGATCACTGGCTCAGAGCGTTCGCAACGGTTACAGTTAGCCTTGAAAAACATACACAGCTTCTGTTAGTCTTCCACTAGGTTACCGAATGACTTTTGCATAGGCATACATCTACTCCTACTTCCACCTGCACTTCTTTATAGCACATATCAAGTTTGCAATAGTACTCCGTCTGCTTCTATTCAGTTCTTCTTAAAGTTGTTCAGATCACAGAGTAGCTCGGCTCCTGTGTTCTTCTTTGTTTGGAACACAACCAATACATTACATGTGTCCACAGGTCACATTTATTGGATGGCACATGCGAAGAGTATAACTGAGAGTGCAGCACTTTTCCCACTGCCTACTATATCCTTCTTGTTAGGAAATTCAACGTTGGTTCACGTTACTGGTTATATCATTATGCTCTGCTTCTTGTTCTCACACATTGGAAATTCGGAAGTCCAAAATAGCTACATCCAATTTAAAATACTACTGAAAAACTTATAGAAGACTTATTTCATGACTTATGATAAGGAAAGTTCTCTTTGATAAGCCGAAGGTAGCGGAAGGGACAATCGTTGTGAGGAGTCCCGTTGAACTGATTGTCGTGTAAGTAAAAAGGAAGCTGACATGTAGATAAGAAGCCTATGAGCGTGCCCCACAAGTAGCGGTTTGCTTCGTACTAACTACGATATAGAGCCTGTGTCTTGCCTCTGATCTTTGTCAGCCGGCTCGACTTATAACGGGCCTTCTTCTTGTGCTCTGCAATCTGTAGGGTATTAGCTCGCATATCGTTCAGCCAATAGAATGCCAACTCCTTCCCAGTCCTTGAGAATATCCCTTGTGCCTCCAATGGTTTGAATGGAGATTGACTTAAAACTGCGGTCCTAAGATGATTTCTGATTCCCAGTAATTACCGGGCAAATAAAGAGAAATGAATTAAGTCCGGATTTCGTTTGCTCAAAAGCATCGAGTCGGGGGGGGGGGGTACAGCGCGGGTAGCAATCGCTACCCAATAATATGTGAAGAGGGGCGAGATATTGTTTCATCCCTCCAATAATTTGATCAACAAAAATATAAATCAATAATAAATGATTTCAGAAAATGTAAACTAAAAACTTTTTATAAATATGCTGAGTGTCTACTTGCTTGCTAAGCTAAGCCTACAAATAAGATTAATTTGAATAAGAATCCAATTTCATTACCAATTTATATTTATTAGATAAATATGATGGGACATTAAAATGCCTAATATAAAATAAATCTCTTTATTTCAAATTTGTATGCCCTCTTTTTTTTTTACATAATATTAATTAGAATAACAATTTTTACCAAAAGAGTATATCTGCTCCAATGCTCAATGGTGTTCCAACTAGTGTTAACGAAACTTGCGGAAGAAAAGTGCTATGAATTAAAGAATAATTCCCTAGGACTTCATCTAAATTCTAATAATTAATCGCGATTCATTTCAGCCACGTATTCTATTTCTAGCATGATTTAAAATATACATTTATTGTTTGGTAGATTAATCCTAAATATTACTGAATAAATCAATCAACATACCCTCCAACTGTTGTTGTAGTGACAATAACTCACAAATAAAAACTCCCCCCTACTAAAGTGAGCAAATTTCACGTTCTGGACTTTTAAGTTGATGGTGCTATCTCGAATTCGAATTTTTATTTCTCCGATAATACGAAACCTATCTAAACATAGCATAGCTTGAAATTTAACAGATTAGTGATACAATTGATATAAATGATAATCCCGTGAATAGGGGAGCTGAGGGGGAGGGTTAACTGGAGGTTTAAAAAAAATTCAATAAAAACTCACTGGATAAGAAAAAAAATGATTTTAGAAAATAATAATAATTAGAAATGATTAGTAGCAAGATTGAATATATATATATATGATTTTTTCTGTCAAATTTATAACAAAGGAGATATTTATTACTTTAAGTTCCTGGTCTCATTTCAGGTATTAACAAATCTGAAAACGTATTTAGTTTTACATAGCATAAATGAACATAAATAAGCTATAAATACGGATACTATAGCAGTAACGGATTTATATATATATATATATATATATATATATATATATATATATATATACACACACACACACACACACACACACACACACACACTCACGCACACACACAATATATAAAACCCCTTGGTAGGATTGACATTTGAAGAAACCTTTCATGAGGACAAACCTCGATGTACCTAAAATGAGTACGTGTAAAATAAATTTTAATAGTGATTTATATGATATAGTTTTGAAATATTATCTGGTCCCAAAGCTCATTACTTAATTATTCATGACTGAAGGATTAAAATGTTAATCCTTAACCAATTCGATATGAGGAAAACTGAGGCCTTACGTCAGGTAGCCTGAAGCTATCACTTTATGAAAACATTTATGTTCTTCTCTTTTTGCACAAATGGCTGTATCCATGTTTTATCTCTTTTATTTTTATTTAGTCTTCCTTTTGATACTCAACATTTCATGGCAAGGCAAAACCGATTACGTGTAACTCATTCATTTCTGTACGACTTATAATATGTGTATATATATATATATATATATGTATATATGTATATATATATATGTGTGTGTGTGTGTGGGTGAGTGTGTTTGTGTGTGTGTGTGTGTGTATTCGCAAATTTAGAGTTTACTATATTGAAGAAAATTTTGTCATCAAGTGTTTTTTCTCAATACCTAAGAAATATGAAACATGTTTTAAAATTACTCAGATAATCTAAACAGATTAGGTATTAAATAAAAAAAGGGGGAAAACACACACATTGAAAAATCATTAATTTCTACAGCTCAAATGAAATAAAATTTTCAGAGTCTGGGTTATCAACAATTTTATTAAACCTGTATTAAAACCTTATTAACGTCTGGCAAACTAGTTACTAAAAGTTTCGAGAGCTCAAATCACGCAAAAAGAAGCCATTGTCCACAAAAGAAGTTATGATTCAGTATGAAACTTGGTGCATGATGCACATCAACTTTCAGAATAGAGATAGGAATAAGTTGCTGATTTCCCTATAGGGAATAATGTAATTGTATTTTTGAGCAGCTTGTGAAGTGACTCTGGGATTTTCTATAAATTATCAATATCTTCTTAGCCGGAGATGAATGTCCTACCCTCACCATATGTTCGAGGTTATCAGAGAGTAATGATATACAATGATGCATTTCTTTTTAATTTTCTAGTTTTCATAGCTTTTCTTTTTACTTTTTCTAGTTTACAAATTCTAGATACTAGCAATGGTGCTTTAAAAGTTATAGTAATTTGTGTTGGTTTTATTCTAAGAATAATACATCTGTTTATGTTTCACGGTAAAAAATAGTATAAATTCTGTTTATGCAATTCGATACACCACCTTTTAAGATGCCAGACATAAAAAAAGCTGGCTCGTAAAAATGTTGTGAATCAAAATTTGTAAGTAGATGAATCAAAGAGGAATATAAAAGTTTAATCCTTAAGAGACGCCAGTGCTAGGATTCCCACGGCATCACATAGTTCAGTCCGTCGCTTTTATTTCCCCATTTGCAGTTCCACATAAGGATAAGAGGTTGAATATCTGTTGGTTTTTTTTTCTGCTTTGGTTTACTTCGCTTTTTGTTTTCTGTTTTATCGATCTGGGTATGCTTTGTCTTTTTTTTTTCCTTTCTGTTCTGAGGCAAGTAGTCTGAACGGTTGATAGAGCCCGCCTTGGCACTAACTCTAAATGCAGACCAATAAAAGAGACTTGGGTGCTTTGCCAGGGGACTTGAAATGCCAAGGTGAGCCTACAAAAAGTCCTTCGCACCGCCACTTACCTCCACTCCGAGGCTTTTAACTCTCAGCATCCGCCCACTTCCTTGCCTACAGATGGTTTCAGGTTATTTATGCGGGGACCTTTCGGCCTTAATGTGTCTTCTACTGCGATTTTTTTTTTTAACTTTAATTTTCGAATAAAATTTCCTAGGCTAGGAAATTCATCTGATTTATTACTTTACAGGTTTACTTATGAATCTCTCTCTCTCTCTCTCTCTCTCTCTCTCTCTCTTTTCTCTCTCTCTCTCTCTCTCTCTCTCTCTCTCTCTCTCTCTCTTTTCTCTCTCTCTCTCTCTCTCTCTCTCTCTCTCTTTTCTCTCTCTCTTCTCTCTCTCTCTCAATCTCTCTCTCTCTCTCCCTCTCTCTCTCTCTGTCTCTCTCTCTCCACCTCTCTCTCTCTCTCTCTCTCTCTCTCTCTCTCTCTCTCCATCCTATGCGGTGTGACAGGCCGTGGTCTTTCATGGGTAGTTGATCCGAAGATAGTAATTCATTATTTTCATATCCTCAGAATAATTTATCTTTTATTTTTTAATGCATGCGATAATGATATCTTGTCGATATCATTTGTTTTTACTGTTCCTTTATTTCCATTGTCATAAATTGTGAAAATCCACTATTCCTAAGGTCACATAGATTAAACAGTGAGTATGATAATACTAAATTTATTTTAGCTGACCTTTAATTCATATTTTATTTAACTAAAATTTTTTTTTAATTTTAAACTCACTCACATTATTATTTCATGAAATTTGACATAGATCTAAAAAAAATAAAAAGTCACTCAAGAACTGCGTAAAATAAGTATATTTCTCACGTGCTTGATGGTACACAGATAACGTCACCTCAAATGCTATCTTCCCTAATGAGCACCGAAAGTAAATAAGACTTGAAATGTAAACCGGACATACGTATTTAGTACCAAAATAGCTTAGAGTGGAAATAAAACGAATAGGAGTGGGGCTTTACTGAAGACTGGAAACAATGAAATAAAAATAACTCTTTTAATATTCCCTTAAACCATTGTAAGACGTTACTTGTCAATCCGAACCACATTGGAAGAACACCTTCGGACACGTTGGTGTTACACTTCTCTCAATTTCTTTAAGAGCTTGGACTCCAAATAAAGTTATTCTATAATTACTCTGTCAGAAAGGGTCCTTGTCTGGACTTGTGAAAATACTTGTATAACGTTAATTTTTGATGTATTAAGATACATTCGCGTCCATCTAAATTAATAATTCCTATATGAAGGCTTTCAATTAAACGAGTGTACTTCCTAGGATGTGATATTAGGAACAATGGTCGGTAATTGGTTGGAAGCACGAGGAGCGAAAACCGAAACGATGCCAAGGTTCTATGCAGAAATATAACCTGACGTGTGAGATACCTGTCTTAATTTGCAACCTGCCCTTGACATATACAAATTCGTGATCAACAAACCTAAAAGTTGACTTCTTATTTAATCTGATTTAATGAAATCTGATAAGAGAAGGAAATGTCACGTGTCAATCCCTGAAAATGAATTTGTCTTACTTTCTTCTTTTTATATTCCCGTTTGTTTTATACTTATTTGAATTATTAAAGTGAAAAACGGCTCTTTTATTTTGCAAAACCTTTGTAGTCATAATAAAGGGTCCTTCTGTTTTTTTGTCTCTAAATTTTGGGGTTGAAATATCTTTTTTGTTTAATATTTTCTGCTTTGGATTTCAACGAAGTTATGCATATTACAGTTTTGAAAGTTCTACAATTTAACACTGCAATAGTCAAAGCAAATTAACTGAAGGATAAGAAGGTCAACCACCTCAACCCATAAACCTCCATCCCTTTCCGTTGACGATGGACCTCCCCCAGCCAGCCTATATCCCAAGATAGGTTTAATTGTTTCTGTTTGTCATCTAGACACAGACAATGGTGAGCCACATCGAAAGCTCTTAGTCGCTTATAACAATCATTAGAGTTCAAATGGCCCATATTATTTAAACATACCTGGTGTATAATCACATCCAACTTCCAGAATACAGAACTTTTATTTTATTTATTGTGGAGCGAGGTGATATTGTTCATCAAATAACAATGAATATAAACAAAATACGAAATGAATACCGTAACAGAAATAATTAAACAATACAATCATAACAGAACAAACTAAGAACACAACCAAATAAAAATATCTTATAAAGAAACTAGATAAATAAAAATTATAAAGAATAATAAAATTACGAAAACAATTATATACATACAAAGGTTAAAATTAAAACTAAAATAAAATAAATAAAAATTAGCATATACATGAATGAAATGAACGTATTAAATTTTCTAATATCTTTAACATTCACAATCATATGCTCCCACTTTCTCTATCACACATACAAATAAACACACACACACACACACACACACACACACACACACACACACACACACACACACACACACACATATATATATATATATATATATATATATATATATATATATATATATAGATAGAGAGAGAGAGAGGAAGAGAGAGAGAGTGAGTCAAGAATTTTAGCTGGAGTTAAAAAGATTTATTTTATGAAGAATAAAAAAGAATTTTAAAATGTAGAATGAACTTTTGTTATGCAAAAATTCCGCTGCAGAACGCGTGGGAACCCTTGGACGTTTAGGATTTTACAACTTTTAGCTCAATTAAGGACAAAATATAATCACAACTATTAAATAAATGTATTTAGTATTAGTATTGCAACGTATTAGCAGCTAAAGTTTTATTTCTATTGCGGGGCCTGAATAACCCCAAATTCTTTGATTTCGTCTTCTAAGCCTAGACTCTTGAACTGACTCATGTGAACCATGTGTAAGACGTGTCTTAACTTAATACTTGGGAAGTTTACGCCCTTAGCTGGTGGGACGCCACCATTGTGTTGATGCAAAAGCACTTGATTTAAAAGTAAACTGACATACGTAATGGCTGTTGCATTATGAGAAGATGCATAATACGGAAAACTTTTGTGTAAACAGCCCGTTGAGAAGGCATTATTCAAACCAGCGCCATAGCGGGAGATAGGCAGGGAACGGACGAATTTACATATATTAAAATAACAAGAGCAGTCTGTCCCCTTCTCTTTTTAGAGATGGATGTATTACCATAGAGTTTGCAAATTTGGTTTCCTTTGGTCTTGTAGTGGTGTTTTTCTTGTCTCCCTCTTTGGAATTCCTCTTCGTTGTGCATGTTGAAGTATTATTTAACGCTGACATAACTGTACACTGCCGTAATCTAATTTAAAATGTTACCCGTAACAGAATTATTCAAGTTGGTACAATACTGTCAGCTGATGAATGCCTACTTTTCAGCATTTAAGCTTAAGGTCAGTCATAAAGCGCTGTGCTTTACTATGTGGGTTGGTTTACGAATCAGGTCATTGTCAGGTCAGAGGGTATTAATAGATTTTTTAAAAGTCATGAAAAACGTATTTGGGGGTGGGGGTAGTATTCGGTTACCTGAAATGATAATGACCATTTCTTGTCCGGTGATGTGTCAAAGAAGCAATATTCGTGTACAAAACAAAACAATAGTAGAGGACAAGGCCTTTTTATTGATCCTCATTTATTGGTTCCTCTACCATCCAGCATATTCCAGAGATATCAATATTCGTGAGGTGTAATGTATATAGCAAATCTTGTAGTTCACATATTTTCAACATTCATCAAAAAAAAAAAGTCTTGCTTACTCTGCGGCATCAGTGTAGCAAATCATAGAAACTCTGTCAACAAGAAAAAGAAGTTTGAGAAAAACGAGCCACTTACCAACATGTAATTTACGTTCCTGCTTTAAAATTGCATTCTTTCAATTCTTAATAATATTATTTTTGAAAAAATAAATTAAAAAAAAATAGAAGGAAAATTGAGAAGTAACGATTCTTTCGCGGCACCAGAATATCTTAAATTTATTCGTCACAGTGCAACCCCCCCTGATGGTTTAACTTCATGAGTTGTAAGGAAAAGGGTTAGATAAAAACAATTAGCTAATTTGTTATGTCCTACGTGCTTTTCCTCAATTCTTCAGTACCACTTCAGTGCCTGAATAGTTAAAGTGGATCTGTCTACATGTCGCCTTGTCAAATACCAAAAATAGTCCATCGTGCAGGTTCTGCGTCAACTAAGCAGACTTTCGTCGCACTGGAATATGATACGTTGATGATTTGAACTCACCATCTGTTCTCTATTTCTCCCGTAGTAAGATGTTTATGTAAACAGAAATTAAAATGTTAGCTAAACGTGACATGTTTAGTGAATTTGGTACTGGCAGTGAAAGTCGGATGAGCGTAATTGGGGTTGTACGAAAGGCTGTAACCAAAAGGGGGGGGGGATATATCTTAACATTTCTAAAAATTAAACTTTCAACAACTTAGTTTATATACTTTATTTTCTATCCAACCCATAGTAGCTGAGATTTTTAATTTTTTTAATTATTGCCTTCTCCATCCCCCCCTAAGGCCAAATTTAGCTATTACACCCACACACATGCGCGCGCGCGCACACACACACACACACACACACACACACACATATATATAAATAACAGGCCGCATTTTCGTCATCCCCTGTGTAGGATCGAAGGGCATATGAAGAAATGTTTTGGAAATTGCGACATAAGAACAAAACCAATAACTGATTTCCTAGCAATATGGCAGACAACACCTTGCCATGAATTTGATAACGTTTATTTATATTTTTTCTTTCATTTTAAAAAATATTTGGATTACTGCGTTGCTCATTTTAATTCAACATGCCAATTGACATTTTAAATCAGAAGTGAAATATTAAATCTATATGATGTTCAAAGATTGACGAGTCGATGAAGGTTGTCCCCTTTACCGCCATCTGTCGGGTAGTTGCGCAAGAAACTTGCCCCCGCAATATACTGCACCTCCGCAGACCGGTCTGCCCGCGAACCCTGGAATGCCGTAGACGTCCGAGAGTGGGAGTAGTCAGTAAAAGTGAGGGATAGAAGAGACAAGGACACCTGCCTATTCTGGAAACAGCAAGGCTGCCAGGACTGAACCGTGTGATCCTTAAGGAACCCTCTACACCTGTGCATTTAGTCTGCAGTGCTCCTACTACCATATGCTTTAGACAAAACGGGAATTAATGTGCGCCTTATTATCACGAAGATAGTGACTTTAGTTCGCCCACCCCCCAAAATTCTAAAGATCTAACAAACGAATTATTATATGCCTCGCAGTTACTGGGTACAAAAACCTCTTCGCTGACAACTTTCAGGATCACTCATCAGGCCCATGAATCGTTCTTTAATGTAGATAATTATAAAAAAAAAAAATCATTTTAGATGCTTGGGAAACATGACCATCTGGAGTAGATCTCATATATAAAGTCGCTCTCTTCGACATGTCTGCGATCTACATTACAGCAACAAACGCAGCAATTCCAAGTGACTTCTGTTTGTACGAACTGAGGATCAATTATTTACTTCCTGATAGAGAATGGCCAGCTTACCAGATTTCGTTTCAGGTCTTTAGATAAACCGTTACATTCAATGGCCATAAAAGAAACAGACTCTCGGATGAGTTGAAATATAATTTTATAATGGTAGTTGGGTCACATTGAAAGAATAAGTAATTTGCATATATTATTTTTGGGAGCTCAAGAAAGGAGGTTGGCCTAGACAATGACGTTTATATTGCCGAGACTTGGGAGCTGTGATTGAAAGATTACAGCTATGGTCACAAGGCCCAAGATTGTGGGAGAGGATGAGTCCATTTTTAGAACAGTAGTGTATAATTTCCAGTTTAATAATTTTTTTGTTGGTTTTCTCTTATAATCATGTTATGTATCTTCGAGTAGGTTCAAAGGTATCAAGACTTGATTATACTTTGCTCTATTTAGTCAGTTTTCCGTTAAATTAAGAAATTGTATTGAGATAATATATGTCCCGTCTTCAAAGGTGTAGCTGATGGGCACCAGTTGTCACTCCAGAATTGTCCCTTACTACGACACTACAATTTTGAAGTAAAAACCTAATAGTGAATTTATTAAAACATATGGAAAGGCAAATAAGAATTTTTATTAATGCTGTTATACTTTTTCACAAAAAAAGTTTGTTTAAAACGTGTATCTATATACATTTCATGCTTCCCTTTACAAACCCCTTTGGCCTTAAAAGCCAAGTTAAATGATTTTAAATTACAATTCCTGTTTTCCACGCAGAGTATCCCTCTAACGTGGGAATTTATTTACATGTTGTGTGCTCCATCCATTGGATACTACACACATTTCAGCATTACATTATAATATTTCTTATATAATAATTGTAAACATTATAGAACAATAAATTAATTAAATAAAAACAAAAATAAAGTAAAAAAAAAGAAATAAAATAAAACATTTGTAACATTACATTACATAACATTACTTTGTGTACAACAATAGGTGTATATCTACAAAATGGTGTCCAAATCTTGAATAAATGCATTAAATCCCTTGCTGAATTTGAGTAGAAGTTTCGGTTTGTCCGTCGGCCAAGTTCCGTTTTGTAAGGTAATGTACTTGATGAGTTTTGTTCTTGGTCCGTCAAGTAATGTACAGTCATATAAGAGGTGGTCACATGTCTGTTCAGTCTCATCGTCACATTTACATGTATTTGTGTTAGTTAGTTTAAATTTGTACAAGTAACTCTTCGTAGGTCCATGTCCTGATATAAATTGTATTTGTTTAGAATTGCTAAGTGTTATTTTTTGTCTCTGGTATACAGTTGGTATGTACTTATGTAATTGTCGTCCTTTAGTAGTGTTTGTCCATCTTTCGTCCCATTTTTTATAAGATTCGTCTATCAAAATAGTTTTAATGGTCTGTTTAGTCAGTTTAGAGTATGTAATAGGTATCGTTTCGTCTCTTGAAGCTGTATTTGCAAGTTGGTCTGCTGTGTCATTTCCTAAATTTCCGGAGTGTCCCTTTATCCATGTTATTGCCACTATTACATTCTTCTGTCTACATAGTGTAAATTACACTTGTGTACATTTTTTCAATAGGTTAAAACAGCACCTAGATCATTTGAGTTAGAAGCTTTCATATCCTGATTATATTTAAATAATTTGTTAGGTGAAAATGTTGTACAATGAAAAAGAAGCCCACCAGATTCGGAAAGGTTGTTTGTTATATGAAAAACCTGTAATCAACATTAACGGTAAACGGAGTAACAAAAATAAATATTTTTGCTAATGGCGTTTTATTGCGTGGAAAGCAAAAAACACATTTAAGGTTAAATGTTTTAAATCTGAAATTAAACCATATGACCTTTCTCTATTGCCTTCATGCATTGCTGATAAAATGTTATGTATTATCTCCGAGTAGTAATAAATGTAGTTATAATTTAACAGTGAAACAAAGCACAAAACGTAAATGGCTTTAGAACAAATTTTGCAACCCCTTTGATCTGAAGCGCCAGCCTGTCGGTACTCCTTACTTTTTTTTTGTACTTCTCCGAAAATCGTTGGCCATTATTGGTTCGAGGAAAAAGAACATCAGGGCGTGTAGAGATGAGGGTCGTAAAGTACTGATGATTAGATACACGAACAGATGCTGTTCTCGAAGGGGGAGACCTTTCGGATAATCCCGAACTTCGACATCAGATCTTTATCAATTAAAAAACGGAGTTGCTTCCTGATAAAGCTGTCTCGCAAATTTCTTTATCGACCACCATATATTTTTTGATAAAATGACACTTTTGTAAAGGATACCAATTTTGTAACTCAGGTCCTTTCATTGATGTTGAAATACTGAAGCTGAAGGTACTAACACTGCATCCAAAATTTGCTTAAACGAGCATATAAACATACTTCATTGAAACGTAATCAGTAGAACTATTATCTATTTTTAAATTATTTTTATTACATTTAATTTAATGTACTTCATTTAAGACTGAAAATAAATTTATTTTTATATATACGTCTGTAGGAGTTGCACAACCTTATATAAAATTTCACTATTTTTAGAACAATAAATCAAAAAAAAAAATTAAAATTTTTATATTTGTGTGCTTGTATGTATATTTGGATCCTTTTAGTTACTTTTTATTTTTAACAACTGCATTATTTGTCAAATTAAGGCGAGTTATAAGCAGATTAACACCGGGCTAGTTCATTATGGCATCATGTATTAGGCACAAATATGAATTCAAATGTATGTGTGTTGTGTTTTTGCGCTAGATGTTTTAATGATCGTGTTATCAAAAATCGTTTTAAGATCAAAACCTTTTAAATCAATGGTTAAAAAAATGATTCCTGGAGATGATTAAGTATATGTAGTTAAGTAAATTAATTCAATTAACTGTATGTAGATTTTAATAATATAGTTTTTTCTATGGGAGCGTTATTTCATTTAATATGATAAGTTTTTCTTTTTTTTTCCTAAGGGATCTTCTCAGAACCCGTTTAAGTTCATTGGCGCGAAATAAAACACGACAGAAACCTGTTTTACATTCTATCAATGAAGGAGGTGACGCCATATAATTTTCTTATTGAATATAAATGAAAACACTGCTAAATTCATAGTTTGCATATATATATATATATATATATATATATATATATATATATATATATATATATATAAATTCAGCAAACCTATAGTATTATTATTTTATTCTTATAGACAACTCTACCTGAATCAGATACACATCTGTACTAATCTGCAAAAATAAATTACAATTAGCCTTCTTTAAATAATCAATAAATATTTAAAACATATGGCAATTTCTCTATCGCTATTTTCTATTAATAAAAGACAGTCGAAGACTACAAATGTTCATAGACACATTATTACGGGATTAAAGAACTATCATAAAATCATATAAAATAAAAAAATAAATTAGCCATTTAACGAAGGTCATAGATATCGGAAAAACAAATTGTAATAATTTACTTCATATTAAATTACACGTTCAATGTGCAAAGAGCTCCCATTTTTAAATCTGAACATTGTCCGTGCAGAACTGATGAACAATCAGCAAATCTCTTTATAAGTTGGCGTGTTCCTTTGGTCTGTGATTCCTTAAGGGTAATACTAAAACTTATAAAAACATACTTTAAAAAATAACTATGTATTCCAATAATTTATAAAAATGCTATGCGTTTTGATGATTGTTTATGAAAATTTGATGTTGAAACCACAATTCTTCCCTTGAACTCCTATAACAAAATGTATTTCTATAATTCAATGGCCGTGACATAAGATATCTCTGTGTATTGAATCAAAAAATGTCATAGACTTTAAATTATATATCTCTTTAGATCATGAGAAATGTTTTTTTTACAAATCTTTATAGGAACAGACAAATTTAAAATTTGTAACTTTTGCCTTTACCCTTAGTCGGTTTTAACCATATGTTGACGTCTACAATTAGAAGTTGTTTTAGTCCCGATTATGAAATTTCATCTTTCTAGTCGTATTTGATGTGTGTGAAATACAAATATGGTGAAATTATTAATATGAATACAGCGATGGTCAATGGGGAAAATGTAGTTGGGACCTGAAAATCGAAAATATTTGTGATGAAAATTAATGGTCAGATAAGTATAATTGATTAAATTGGAATATTTATGGGACGGATTCCATTTTATTTCAATAATTAATATCTCTTTGGATAACTGATTCCCATTTTAATCGTGAATAATGAGATAGATGAATTATGCTTAGCCACAGTATGATTGGTAGTTTAAGTGGGTTTATATAATGGGCTATTTAGGCTCAGGGACGTGCTCACTTATTCACCCTCTTCAACCCCAACTATGGATCATCTATTTTTAGCTATCAATGGCCAGTTTTTATTGTCGATTTGATCTTATTTGTAGGGCTGACTTTTATTTTTGTAGCAGCACACGATCTATTTATCGACCTTGATCATTTTTGTTCTCGTTTTCTTTGTGGGGAGCGTCCGATATAATCTCAACCAAGGAAATACCAGACTGAGATAATTAATTTTAAAATTAGATCCATCAAACACAAAAAGTACACTTGAAATTCCCCTTTATTTTTCTGGCAAAAATTCTTACAATCAAATTAAAAGATTTATCTTATCACAATATTTTTGGGTAAGCAATTTTCATTTGTTCATTGATTTCAGGTAGTAAAATTTTAAAGTTTTTATTATATTAATGAGAATATAACAACTTTTTATGATGTTTTTATTGAACAAACTATTTTTTTTTCTATTGATACATAAAAAACATTTGAAGATATGGGAAATATTATGGGTTTTAGCAGATTTCCTGCTTCGAAGATTCGAAAATTCGAAATATCTCCGTTACTGTACGTCGGATAGAAAAATTGTACAGAATCAATCTTATTGCAAATTAAATTTACTATAACTATTGTTATATACATTTATTCTCTATCTTGAATATTAACCGAGATATTTGCATTTTTATGAATTCTGGGCGGCTAACGGACTAGTGACTTTCCCGCCAAAAGCTAGTTCGGCCATTTCCTTAACTTCTCGGCTCCCGTAAGATTTCTCTATTGTAAAACATCACGTGGGAAATCTGCTTAGTTTACGCAGACCCTGCGTAACGGAATTTTGTTTGAATTTTCCTATTTAAGTTATGCCAATAATGATGAAATGTTGTACCTCCAAATGACTATTTCCAAATAAAAGTAAAACATATTGTGAACTATGGAAACAAAAAAGCTTCTTGTAAATCTCATTAAGTGTTATCAGTATCTGAGTCATTCAAGATACTTAATCACTTTATTTATTTCATTAAAAGAATACATAAAATATTATATTAATAAAAGAAATAACAAAGTATTCTAAATAGAAAACTCTTCTTCCGGTTTAGAATTCTCGTTATTTATAATTTTCTTATGCATTTTCATCTTCACTTATCGACACAGGTGATGGGTTCCTAGAAAGCACCTAGGGCTTATTAAATTGATTGAGATCTTATATACAAATACGTCCCTAGATTCATTTAGCCAAACAAGAGGAAGGCAGGGTATGCAATGAAGTGGTTTACCCTTGCACTCTGCACGTCAAAAAAAAAGGAAGCAGGGAGATGTGTTTGACATTGACAATTTGTTTTTTTTCGAATTAACAATTTTGATATGCACTAAATGATATTGACAAATTCAGGAACGGAAGCTATATAGGACTAGTTAATAAAAACTGAGGTTCAATGCGTTTTATAAATAATTTGATTAGTGTTCTTCTTAGTCTTTAACCGGAATGCATTGTTAGATACGCATCATTCAAGTCATCTGGAGTAAATGAATTAGTTATGCAATAGGAAAAACAGTTTTAATTTAAGGCGATTTTTCATACCGCCGCAACATTGCTAATCTTATCCTGAGACAACCTTCTCTATTTACAATTTGAATTCATATAACATTTACATTGTTTTAATATAATGCAATTACAAAGATCTTGATATTTCATGACATTTTGCTGCTGTCTATTAATGTAAATAATCATATATTAATTAAAATTATGAAATTTAATAGTGAAAAATTGGGAAACAAAGTCCGTATTTTATTTTCCTGCTTTAAACGAAGTAAAAGAATTATTAAAATCACGAATATTGATGGTTATCAGATTCCAATGAGATTATCCATTTTGACCTTCCTTGAACCCATTTTGGCTAGTTTCTAGTTTTTTATTTGTATGTACCTCGTATACCTACTCGGCTGATGTACGGAATAGTTGTGTATTCCCTTTTAGCAGATTTCCTTTAGGTGAAATAAGCTTTAGATTTTATATTGTTGTACTCCTGATGGTACATTTCTTCAAATAATCATTGATCCTACCTAGGAGATGACGAAAATGAGTTCCGCTCGAAATTTTATATATACTTATTATTTATAAATATATATATATATATATATATATATATATATATATATATATATATATATATATTTGTCTGTTAACACTCTAGAGGTCGTAATTTTTGTGTGATCGTTACCAAACTGGATATTTTAACGTTTAATGTAAAAATGAAGATCATGTTCGTTAACGGCTAAAATCGAAGCAGTGACAGGGAGAGTTTAGAGGGGAGAAAATTATTATTTATTCGTAGGATAGAAAATTTATATAGAATTAATCTTACTGCAAATATAATGTTCTGTAAATGTTGTTTTGTACTGTTTTTCTGTATCTTGATTATTATCCGGGATATTTGCATTATTAATTTTTCGGCCCTCCAGCAAACCCCAACTCCTACTCATGTCATATTAACAATAAGCAGTTATATTAGGAAGCACATTACTTGAAGCCTAAATACCAAATATTGTTCTCATTGAACTTTTACTTTTTGAGATAAATAAATAGATAAAAGCGTAGTAAATACTTAAAACAGCCCCTGCTTGGCGGACTTTCTATAGTACCAGTTACCCAGAGCAGGAGTTTATTAACAAAACGACCATAATCCATACATTGTTCTATACAGATCTTTAATTGGTGAGATATACGCAAGTACACTGTGATGACGTCTTCAAATGAAATTTTGTTTTTTGGCTCGGTACATTTCATTTCAGTTTATTTCTCTACACCATACTCGATTTAACCGTATCAGTCAACATACGATATTCGTTAATGATTGAAAACGGGCCAAAAATAGAGGGGGGGGGCATTCAAAAATTGAAAATATCTCCTTTATAATGAGCCAGACGATGCTCTTCAGTTATTGTTCTATAACTTTTCCCAATCTCAGATATTAAGCGAGAACATTTTGTTTTCAACCTTCAGCAAACCCCCAAAATAGAAAATCTACTTAGCTTGCGCAGCTCCTGAATGGTGAACTTTTGTGTATTTCTAGGAGGAAAATCCGGGCCAGTCTGGATTAAAAAACGAGGAAAACCATGCCTTCGGTATAAATATTTTATCATGAGAAGTTATATATAAGCCACGCCCATCCCTTGAGAACAGGATGGGGGAGAAATGAAGCAAGGTCGCTGGGATAATCCTCACAAGGGAATTACCCGGACAGCCTTGATGGCTCTCCTGCTAGATTGAATAATGGTTCTGGGCCACTTAATACTGACTAAAATAAAATAAACTGTAACAGCTCTACTTTACAATGACTTGATAAGATCTGCAAAAGCCTCCGCGAAACCACTTCACCTTCCACACCCTCCTCACGAAAGAATCTAGAGATGAGACTTTTAGTATTGACTCTCAACAATGCCACATGCAAGATCACAGTCAATGAAGTAACGGACATAAACTTTTCTTTGGTGGAACTTGTTAATAAAGGGCCAAATCCAATCTTTTTGAAAGGCAATAAAAAAAGTAAGTTGCACAGGGGCTAAGCAGATTTCCCAAACGCTGAACATTTATTAACGACCACTTTGTGCTACTAAGGATATTGGGACGGGTTAAAAATAAAATCCTTTGTCCCACTCTGGCTAGAAAAGGGTGGTAACCTGTAGATAATCCGTCCCAATTAGCCTTAGTTGCAAAAAGTGGACGTTAATAAAATAACTTACTAACTAGCCAAACGCTGAAATGGTTCTAATACAACGTCTCTAACTCTCCCATAGTTGGAGCCATACTAAACAAACCTTGAAATACAAGCTTAAAATTACCTTGGATGAAAACGGCAAGAGGAAGAGTGGAGACTAAAATCTAACGAAATATTTACAATTAACTTCACTAGTTTTCGATTAGAGAACAATGTTCAGAGAAACAATTGTATGAATTAGTTTACCAAAAAAATCGTCTAATACCGTTATTTCAATTTCCGTCACGCTATGTTAGCTAAGCAGATTTCCCATGTTCATCACGTATTTGCATTTATCTCAAAACGTAAAAGGTCAATGAGAACAATATTTGGTATTTAGGTTTCAAATAATGTCCTTCATAATATAACAGGTTATTTTTAATATGACATGAGTAGAAGTGGGGGCCGAAAACCAAGTAATACAAATATCTCGGTTAATAATCAGGATACTGAAAAAAAACAAAAAAAAAAACCGCAAAATAACATCATTTATAGTACATTACATTTGCAATAAGATTGGTTCTATAGAAATTTTAATAACAGAGATATTTTGAATATTCTGACTTCTCCCCCTCTAAACTCTCCCCTTCCCATTGGACCAATTTTAGCTTTTAAGGAACTTCATCTTCATTTTTACATTGAACGTTTAATAACGGAGATATTTCGAATTTTCAAGGTGGGATTGCTGGACATTTCAGGAAAAATTTTGAAAATGGCGACATCTGTACGACCTGAATAGCCAATTTCCCCTGAGGGAAATCTGCTTAAACTGCTGTATAATTATATTATAAAAATTTGAAATTATATTTGTTATCATTTCTATAAATTTAAATCTTCGTTATGAGTTTTCGCCAAGATTCATGATTATAATATTATTTACGAATAAGCTTTTTCTAAACCTAAAAATTTTGTGATCCTATAATCATTATAGTTGTTTTTTTATTTACTTACATCCGATTTAATAATAGCGCTACTTCTTAGTGTAGGGATGTTACAAGGGCTCCACTTTGTACGCTTCGATGGTAACAGGTAAACCCTACGATACACTTGAGTTGAGCCAAGGTATGGGAGCCCTTTGGCAAGAACTATGGAAGGAAAATGGGTCTTTCTCCTTTATTTTTTATCAATTTTAATTAAGCTAATTCGAAGGCTTGCCCACTAATTAAAAAGTCCGTCATGCAGAGGTTGCGTTAAATAAGCAATTTTCATATGTGCGTATTTGCTTTCATCGCAAAACTTCAAAGTTCTATAAGAACAATATTTAGTATTTAGGATCCATATAAAGTGATCCATAATATAACAGGCTATCGAGAACAGGAGTTGGGGTATATCGAAGGCTGAAAATTAAGAAGTGCAAATCTCGGTTAACAAAGGTAATACGGAAATGGAAAAACACATATAACATTACATTTGAAATAAGATTGGTCTTATTCAATTAAACAATCCGACGTAATAACGGAGATATTTAGAATTTTCGAAATCCCTCCTCTATACTCTCATCTGCTGGTTTTATTTCTGACGTTAACGATCTTAATCTTCCTTTTTACGTAAATTGATTAAATATCTAGTTTGGTAACGATACAAGACAAATTACGACCGCTAGAGCGTTAAGAGACGCACACTCTGTCGCACTCATACACACACACACACACACACACACACACACACACATATATATATATATATATATATATATATATAGAGAGAGAGAGAGAGAGAGAGAGAGAGAGAGAGAAATTTATTATAATAGGAATTTATTTAGTGACGAACTCATTAAATGAAATCCTTAGTCTCACCCTGGCCAAAAAAGGATGGTAACATGTATGTAAACCGCCCCAATTAGCAATAGTTGTAAAAAGTGAACTTTATTAAAAAATATAATCATTGAGCAACTGCAAAATTGTTATTATTAACGAACGGTAAATTTGCCTAATACTAAATTTTCCCGGGCTTATTAGAAAAAAATGACTAACTAATTCTTTTTTCCATTTAATTTTAATTGACTGTATTTTTAGTAAAATCGTTATATTCCTTCGTTTACATTTTAAAATAAATTTTGCCTTAGTGTCAAATTGAATCCGGTACAGATGGATAATAGGAGAAATGTTTTTTGTTGTTTTTTTTTACTATAATGTAATAACAATTTTTGTTTATTTTTATTAAGGATTTTTTATTTTCTTCTTATCAAGAATAGTTAATAGTTTAAGAATTATTATCATCTTACATTTCTTTATGTTTTTGTTATTTTTTTCGTTACTTATATGATCTATTATTGGAAAATGCAATTTCTGTGTGGCTATGGATGTGATGTTAATAATATTCCCTGGTTTACTTCACTCTGTTATTTTACTAACTCTCGGTAGGTTATTGCCCCTAAATCACACTTGAAATAACTTGGGAGTGATTGTAGTAAAATATGATGATCCTTGGCGTATGACGGCACTACTAAGCGTAGGAAACATTTCCGGTGTATTTAGCCACTCCCTAGGCGACTCCAGTGCCACTCATGTCTGAATATTATGCTATTATATTAGCTTCAGTCTCCTGGAACTTCCTGACTCATCCAAGCCTCTCCTACTTAAGTCACAGTCAGTTAGTCATCTGACTTCTTGTAAATTTGTTAAACTAGGAAAAATTCAGCCCTTACATCCGAAACTATTAGCAGACTTCAATTGAAAAAAATAGATATTGAGTTTGTACACATTTGGTGATATATAAACATTTTCTTCAAAAGCTCATTGATCCAAATTGAAATATAACTCATTTTGGCAAGTACAAATATTTTTGTGTCCATTAACATTCAAGCAGTCGTAACTTTTGTTCGATCGTTCTCAAACTGGATATATAAACGTTTTATGTCGAATCAAAGATTAAGTTCGATGATGGTTGGAATCGTTGATGGAGTGTGGGTTTAAAGAAAGAATAAAAAAAATATCGAAATATCTCAGCTATAATGGGTTGGGCCAGAAAAAATTATGACCATATACAAATTGTTGAGATTGTATCATTCTACAATTATTGCTCCTATATTCGAAAATATATGGTGTTATTTGTATAATTCAGTTTTCAGCTTTAAGGACCCTGCTCTGCTAACCATCTCACATTGAAAAATATTTTCATTGGTCACTAACTATGTGAGATGGATAAATGTGTGACATGTAGTCACGGACATTCATTGTTCTGTAGCCAAGATTGTTATTTGGTTGACGCCATACTCAAAGTTGAACCATTATATGCGAAAATTCGTTAATTATATCTGCCAGACTAGGAGGAGTGGGGGCTTTGAAAAAGAAAAACTTTGTTATGCGCCAGTTAAGAAAATTATTTAAAGAAAAATATTTGCTTCTCTTGTTTTTCTAGATTATTAGTTATTAGTATTTTTTTCAGATGTTCTACTTAACATCGCATATCATATACAAGTCCGGTTTACATATATTTTTCACTAAGGGAGAAATAATATCATCAGTGTGTCATTCTAGCGCTGGGAAATTTAGTTAGTTACATCATCACCTGCATATTGCACGATAGTTTGGTGAAATTGGAATGTACCCGACCAATGGATGAAATAGCACACCGAACAATTGCATTCCATAAGTCTCTCTCCAAGGTAAATAAAAGACAATTCCCACTGTGACCTGATCAAGAGCTTGGGTGCACTCATAAAAGAAACAGTTCGATAAGTAACATTAATAAGTTTTAACAATTGTTGCTCTTGAATAATTACATTTTTAAAACTAAGCATATTATTCTTCTTGAATACAAGTTTATAATACTGTGTTAATTAAAACTAATAAAATTCTTTTCTTTCAGGTATGTGGCTGAGTTTCAAACAACTTCAAGCACGGTCTAATTAGTAAAGGTAATCTAAAATATGGCATACCGCTTACAGAAAAGAACAAAATATTTAGTGATACATGGTGAACAAATTTTGTAATAGGTGATGTATTTATGTAGTCCTCGAAAGGATGAAAATAAAATTATTTAGCCGGCTTTGCAAATGTTTCAGGTGAATCTATTCCCTTTTTTAAGGCCTATAAAATAAAACTGAATACATTTACGAATACGTTGGTAATACTGTTTTAGTTTTATTTTTAGTTGGCCTAGCAAATACCTTGACTATTAAAATATTTTTATAATGAATTTATTATAACTTTTATAAACGGCTAATAAAATATTAAGGATTTTATAGACCGTTATTATTGATCGTGGTCTCCAATGAAGACTTGTGTAGTTTCGACATTTTCAATCAATGGATGATTTCGCTTTTTTTTTTTTTTTTTTTTTTTTGCTTTCTGTGCTTCATTTGTTCTAAACACTAGCTAAGTTACATATGATCAAATAAGATACTTCCTGCTTTGTTACGTTTAAAAAGAGACGTATTTCCAAATTTTCTGAAAATTTCTATCTATGATTGTGCTAGAGGATTCTTAGCTTATAACATAACTGCTACGACGTACTAATAGTTATATTGTATTAAATGACTTCATTACTTTAGTGAACAAAACTTTTCATTGTTTATTTTATTTGTAAATTCCCTAAAAAGGACATTAGTAAAAAAAGGGCGGTGGTAAAGGAGTTTGTCTATGGGATTAAAACAAGTTTATTTCAAAACATTATAATGCCATAGAATTAAATGAATATCTAATTTAAAAACACGAAGTTAATAATAATAACAATATCAATTACTATAACCTAACAGTAACAATCCCCTTCTCAACACTTTCTATCAAGGCATTACAAATCTGAAGCCTGCATGCTCAGGCCTACTTGATTCTTAACAGCTGTCCCATCAGACAGTGAATTTAAGCAGATGATTCTTGCCTTTTTGCTGTGACAAATCAAGTAGCTCAGCATGTAGCCTTGAGGCCCTGAAAGAGCCAAGGTCTGAAATACAGGTTTGTGTAGGACACCATTTTTTTATTATCGCCAGAAGTTTCTCCATACTTATTCATAAGCATTAAATTTTAAATTAAATTGAAGAATTAAATCAGTTATTGTAAATTAATATCTCCTGTTTCAACTATATTTTATATTTTTGAAAAAAAGTTTCGTTGGTTTAGCACTTGAAAATGGCACGGATGAGCTGAATGAACTCATGTATTAAATACAAATAATATTTAATGTGGGAAGATTCTTCTTACTCACTCCAATATACAGTAACCCCCCTTTCTGTAATCCACACAAATGTTATCTTGTCATAAATTTAATTTCTCATTTATACTGTCCTATAGATTTTTCCCCCCACTGGAATACTAACTGAGATATTTATATATATATTTTTTTAAAGCATCATCATCCCACCATTTGGCTCTTAATCATCTTAAATTACCCAAAAGCCAATACTTCATAATTGTTTTCTTAAGAAAACTTAAAACACTTTATATTTATGGGGCGGGAAAGGGAATGCGGATGGTGGTTTGAGAAGAAATAATATACAAAACTCATACTCATACTACGTCTTCGTAGAGTATACAGCACTTCCCACTAAGAATAAATAAACACATATGGCATTGTAAATGTCCGTAGCTCATAAACCAAATAGCCTGTCTATAAAATAGAACAATAACACAATGGTGTATCTCAAATATAACAGCTGATACAAATTCTTAGGATTTGATGATATGGCAGTTTTATGATGGATTATAATGCTTTGTAGTCAGAGACGCTTTATTCCTGAGGTGTCTCACTCAATTTTAGCCTCTCTTTTTTTCATTCTTCTTTATTGTTCTTACGGCAGTAAGGTTTTCTTTTTCCAAACAACTTGAGGGCTGAACTTCTTAAATAATCCGCCGTTCTGGGCCACAAAAAAAGTAAAGAGTTAAACTTTTCCTAGAGGTACAAAGCTCTCCTACATAATGATTCACTACAGCTTAATATAACTATAATTTTTTTAAAAATAGAATAATTGGTAATATTTAATACATATTTGAGATGTGTTTGGAAATTGAGTTAGGGCCTATTTGATTCATGATGGGAGTAGATATAGGAGCTGTTGCGTTGACAGCCAGTACTGCCAACCGTGGGGCATTACCAGCTGTTTATTGCGGGTTGTAAACTGGCGCTGAGCCACGGCCAACTTCATATGCTAATGCAACCAGCGATGGTGCAGCTTCACTGTCCCTTTCCCATATAGGTTTTATTGAATTCTCTGTATTTATTTATGCCTCTCCTGCCATTTACGCGCCGTAAAATATAAAATCGTGCACCAACATTACGAAAGGCTTCCGAATAGAATATTATGTGTAATCCTCTGTTTGCATCGAATGTTGAATAATGTATTCAAATCCCCTTTGAATGCACGCTCTATTCTTCACGCGTATCACCATTTAACAATTCGGTCATACATACATAGTTGTCTCACTGTTGCTCCTTCCATCGAGAGTGTATTATCCATTCTGCAGGTATAAATCTGAGAATTAATGGTTCAGTATATTTCTTCTTTATTCAATGTACTATTGACTTAGCCGAAGCCGATCTCCAGACCAGAGGCTGACTTTGGTTGTAAGGATTATACTTCGGTTGAAGTAAAGAACGCGAAACATGCAGAGTTTCAAAACAGTGAATGAAGAATGAGAATTGAATGAAAGAGAATTAATTATGAATTAACGAGTGATATTAGAGTACTGACTTTTTGTAATTACATTATTTTTTAAATTACTTTATTTAACTTAATAATACGCATTAAGGTACCCCCTCCCCCTTCCCTCTACAATAAACCTTCATTCTTAGATAATTTCCTTTGAATTTACCTTAATCATTAGTAATTATTCATTAGAAAATAATTCGCTAATAGTAATGTAAACCTTACAAATTTAACCTTTTTAAAATTAATATAAACATTTGTGTCGTATTAAACATTACATACACAGTATATGCGCTAACGATATAGCACAGTACATGCGCTTACAATATAGCACAAGATAAAGATATGCGCTTACATTGTAGCACAAGATATTTGCTTACAATGTAGCACAAGATATGCGCTTATAATGTTGCACAAAATATGCGCTTACAATGTAGCACGAGATATGCGTAACAATATAGAACATAATATGTGCTTACAATGTATCTCAAGATATGCGCTTACAATGTAGCACGAGATATGCGCTTACAATGTATCTCAAGATATGTGCTTACAATGTAGCCCAATATATGCGCTTACAATGTAGCACGAGATATACGCTTACAATGTAGTACGAGATATGTGCTTACAATGTAGCACAATATATGCGCTTACAATGTAGCACGAGATATACGCTTACAATGTAGTACGAGATATATGCTTACAATGTAGCACAAGATATGCGCTTATAGTGTAGTACGAGATATACGTTACAATATAGTCAGTTTCACAATAGTGAAATGATTTCATTAAAACAAATACATTATTAAAATAAAACACTAAGCTAGCGTAAATAAATAGAGTCTATACCACCGAGGGGGGGGGGGGGTTCTAGGAGATGACGGGGCTTACTCAGTTACTATTGCTGCTAATTAATAAATAGCCATATTTACGTAACTAAATTCACTAATACATAACTAAGTTAACTGTTGTGTATATAAGTGTTTATTTTATAAATTGACAGCGGTGAAGCTTATAAATCAGGAGTTTTAATAACGGCTGTGATTAAAAAGAAGTTAATAAAAGTACTTCAGCAAATTCACTCACTATAGTGATTAGTAACTGAACCATGTATATTCTTCCTTTCTTCGCTTCCTTATAGTCTTAAATAAATTTATAATTAAAGATTAAAACATAAATTTTCATTTGTCTAGCCATAAAAGGAAGAACAGAAATACCATGTTTCACTTAAATCAATTCAGATTATTTTTATTTTTCATGAAGGTTGGTACGTCAGACTATGAGAGATGAAATGGTCATACTTGGCTAACCAATCAGTGATATAAACTACATTTTAAACAGTGAAAAACGTTAGATGTAGAAAAAAATAACAATTCTTTCCCATTTTCCTCAAAATTTAGCAGATGAAGTTTTAGTGGCTTTTTTTAGTAAGTGAATTCATTAAGTTCCTCCTGATTTTCCTATAGGAATAATATTGCAGTTTTAGTAGTAAATTCGTTTTGAGTTCCTCAAATATTATTCTTTTCATTATTAAAACTGATTAGAACAACCAGTCGAACTGAGGAATATTTTTACTTTCATCAATCAAAGGGCAATTGGTGATTTTTTGAAAAATAACACAAGTTAAGGCATAAACTTATTATAAATTGTTTTAAGATGAAATAATGTGTGTCCTTTAACACTCCCCACATTTATATGACTAGGATTTGGGAATAATAAATACCAAAGAGCTATCAACCTGACGTGCTTATGTAATTCTGATCTAAATTTTGGATTTTTTTGTTGCTAACCTACTGACACTTAAAAGCTATTACTTTTTTTTTTTTTTTTGTAAATGTAACAACAATTGGACTTCTGAAAACTGTAAGAAATCAGGTCTTGTTTTCTCGTGGCTGTTCCGGTCCGCTTCTAACGATCATTGACCAACTGGTCGACTGGGTTAACTTTCCAGCCACGATAAAGTGAGGATCAAATTGTCATTGTTTAAAGGAAAGAGAAGTAAAAGTAAAAAAAAAATAAGCAAAATGGTACTCGTTTCCTCGTAGAAAGTTTCCTCCGATAAGCTGGCAGATCAGCTGATAAGAAGAGTCGGTCATTTATCCCTTCAAGTTTTTCCTCCCGCCAAATGCATTGCACAGTCTAGGTGGTTATCCTCTTTTTATTTTTATCTCTCTCTTTTTAATTTTTTTTTCTAAAGCCAATTAAGAATACCAAGAGATTTATGTAACTTGGTTTGAATATTAATCATATGGTCTCCTGCTTAACCATTTATATATATATATATATATATATATATATATATATATATGTTAAATGGTTAAGTGCATATAGATAGATACATAAATAAGCAGACAGATAGATATAGTTATATATTGTTTTGGTTTGTGTATAAATGTAAACTGATGCTTCTTTTGTGCTAGGGCTATGTAGTCTTATTAGTGTCAAGAAATATCACCACTTGAGAATCGGTAATAGCAAAAGGTAATCGACTCGATTAGACTAAGGATTAACGGGTGTTATGAAGGCAACCTCTACTATTTTTGTAGTGTTGGGAGTGGAAGACCACAATAACAGAAGTTAAAAAAGAGTTAATCTTCTTCAAATTGTTTTATTTTAAGACCTTAGGCCATCTTCAGAGCCCCTCTGGACAACTCCCGGTTGCGTTGTGAGTTAGTGAGTCTTGCTGAAAGAATAGCACTTACTCTGAAGATAGAGGTCTCTGTCTCCGAAAGTGCTAAGCACTTGAACACCGGAAACGAGATTGACTTACTGTCTAAACACCGCGTATGAGATTTGATTGTGTTCAATGATTTCACTGAATGATGCCCTGATATTTTTAATTAAAAGCTGAAACATGAAGATTTGAAGTTAATTCCTAATCTATTGATTCACAAATTTTAAGTATTTAATAATTTTAGTATCAACCTAAAAAAAAAAGTAAATATGCCTAGAATGAATGCGTGTGTGTATACTCCCTTTAGTTTTATTTATGGAGTTATTTTACATAAAAGTCTTCCGTTATTTGTCTAAATAGAGTTTTGACATAAACCGTACTCATCGTCAACTTTCCTCCCACCACATTATTACTACCATAAGTGTTTGAGTAACTTATGCCTACCTATCGTGGTTGCTAACTCGAAGAAAACTTAACTGCTTAGCGAATTTCGAACAAGAAATTATGCTCGTGTATTGGCCACATAAAGATATCACCGTCGGAGAGAATGTATGTATTTATAACGCATGTGTGAACATTTACACAAGTGCGTACTTGGTTATGCGCTCATGTATTAGACAAAATAAATTTGTTTGTATGAAAAGTAACTTTTTTTTTGTCATTTTTGTACTTCATATGAATTATTCATTTTTCTAAAACACCCGGGGGGGGGCTTCACCCGCATCTATGCCAATGGTCATTTCTTCTTTAACCAATGAGATTAAAATCTCTAGCTGTTGTCCTTCTCCTCTTAAAAAGTGCAGCACAACTACAAGTGTACAACTGAATAACATTCTGTAGGCCTTTTAAATCCAGACAAAATGAGTCTTGAGGCATTTTTAGAATTCATACTTTTAGATTTTTTTTTTACTTCGTGGCAGACCGAATGGAACTTTCTAATTGGGACTTACAGTTTCAATTGTTTATAATGTTCATAGAAGTATTTAGTTTTTTAGGTTACTACATATTTTTCTGTTTTTACGTACTGAAGACATTATCCCGATATTTTTACCATATTCTCTTAATGCCTTACATAATGTTTTAAAGTCACCTGACCTCCAGAAGTGAGCAATAGCTAGACAGGAGAGACCGAGACCTTTAGCTCGGCTATCCATGTCCTTTGTGACAGAGTCTGCTTTGAGGTCTTTGCCCGTCGCTACAAGTTCAGAAGTCTATTCAGCTAGTTGAGTAATGGACTGACTGCGTCAACGACCCCTGTACTCCGTCTAAGGTAAACAATGTCTCCAGAGCGGTTTTTTTCTTTTCTGCATTTAACTTGCATTTTTTCTTCATGCGTTTATCTTCATAGCTATCCCTCCATTTTGTTAGTAGACCGTGGGAGATACCGAGTTCCCCTTAGTCAGTTTTTACGATATGGTTCAAACTCAAATAACAAACAGCAGTTTAGACATCTCTTAACGTGTTTATCAATTCACATATATTTGGGTTGCCCTCCAAGAGGAAAATATCTAATGAGGACTAGTCTACAAAACTATTTTATCCTGTGACTTTGTAAGTTAAAAAAGAAAATAGAAACCCTTCAAGACACATCTATAAGCAATAAACTTGTCAATAAGTGAGCAATAAAGCGACTTACGATCTGCAGATTTTGATAAAATGGTCTTCCATCAGATCATTAAAACATTGTTGTTGCTACTTCATTGGCGCGTTATGGTCAGACGAATAATGCTAGCGAGCCCAGATTATATTTGATCGCAATTAATTTGAAACGGTTTCATATAAGCCAAATGGTGTTAATGGCAAAAACAGATGTAGGGTAAAATATTTTTGAATATATTAGTATGTATTTCCGTTACTGTGCGCACTATCAAAAATTTTGATTTGCCCATTCATGGGCAATTCCTTCACTTCTTCTTCAACGCCCACATTTCATAGTTAATATTAAAGAAGTTACTTTTTTCGCCATTTTTAACCTTTAGTAAAACCTGAATTATTCCCAATCGATTTTGATTTTAATCATTATCAGTATATATTTCATGAGCTTCTTTAATTTCAAGCATTTTTAGGTCTCATATTGCACGAAATAGGGACCAGAATTTGCAGGTGACGTAATTAGTGGTGGAATAACACACAGACCATACCATCATGTGTTTTTATCTAGCCCATTGGGAATCTGCTTAATTTAGAACTCCCTACCTGAAGGATTTTTTTTTAAATCTTATCTATTATATCTTAAATTCCTTTTGCGGTTTTTTGATAGATTTCAGTTGTTTTTAGTATAGTTTTCTTCACGAGAATTGTCTTGTTAAAAAAGTGTTTGTGTGTGTGTGTGTGTGTTGTGTGTGTGAAAACATTTTTTAGGTGAATGAAGTCCTCGGGCATATAGTCATAAATTAAATTAAAATTCTTGCATTGTTGGGTAAATTTATTCTATTTCTCAAGACCTACAATTCCATATATTTACAGGAGCTAATGTTAAAATTGAATAAAAACAAATAAAAGATTGTGTACCTACTAGATTATATAGACGTATCTTTCTAGCTGAATTCTGTAGATGAATTAAAATGTTAACCTACGAATTATTTGAAAATGAATAAAATTAGTTCTACAATATTATCCTGAACTTAATTTAAAATATAATACATAAAACAGGAAAATGTATTCTAGTCCTTGAGAAAGAGATAATAGATTTACCCGAAACGTCATACATACGTCAAAGTGTTAGAAAAATATTGTAATTTTGTATCACTAAATAAATATATTCATATACACTTATATAGTGAAAAAGAGCATGAGGCAATGACGTAACTAATATAATAACGGAGATACTTATTCTGTCAACCAGTGAGGGTAGAACTTATTGAGTGTGGGAAGTCACGTACTACAACTGTGTTTTGAATAGTTTGCTCATGTGAGCGGTATCATTTGAATAACGACTGCTTGGAGAAGTAATCATCATTTGTATTTATCGTCTTGGAAGCGTCACTCACGTTACACATTAGCAACAATTTGTCGGAAGAAAATACCAGACATTGTGATCCTATAATTGTTGTCTGTAATACTGCATGAGCAGGCGGCGTAATACTGTAAATAAATGCCTTTTTCACAGATCCCTTGAAGTGATGAGTATTTTTTTTTATTGTGTTTAATTTTGGTGTTTAATGTGTCATTATTTCTTATTCTCTAAGATGTAACCCTGTGTCATCTTAATACTGTAGACACTTTCGATCGATATACATTTGAATTCTCATTACGATAATACGTATAAGATAGCGCTAATTAACACAACTTACTTTCTAGGGTGCTGGGTTAGAAAGTAACGAATCTACGTGATGAATAAATAAGGACATATTTTCCTCCAAAAACGCGTGCGTGCGTGAGAGAGAGAGAGAGAGAGAGAGAGAGAGAAAGAGAGAGAGAGAGAGAGAGAGAGAGAGAGAGAGAGAGAGAGAGAGAGACAGAGACAGAGAGAGAGAGAGCAGGCTCAGACGTTGTAGCATGTGCTTTGAAAGGGCACTCAGTCATAAAATAAGTTTGTGGAAGAAAAAAGACCTTATTCTGAATTTTGTGTGACAACTAAACTTGACCTACTAATGGTGACCATGGCATCAATGATTTCTGTGTAATCTGCTTTCCCAGAGTTAATGCATGTTTACTTTCGTCCTATTGTAGTAAACTCATTAACCTCATCCAATACTATAGATGAAATATTATTGAATATTAAATATAATAGTTAGGTTTTAGGAGATTTTAATGACAAGAAATTAGCCATCGAGGTTTCACTTATGTTGAAAAGGTTTTTTTTTGTTTTTTTTTCAAATGTCCAACGACCTTAATTAGGAAGGTGGAATAAAGACGATTTAAATTTATATGTAATTGCATAAATGAGTTATTAACGTCCACTGTTTGCAACTAAGGCTAATTGGGACGGTTTATCTATTGGTTACCGCTTGTAGATAACCTTGTAAATACAAATGTACTTGTATACTTGTCTGTTACCAATCATCCTTTCGTAATTTTTGTTAGATCCTTAGAGAACTCGATATTTAAGAGTGTCTTTTAAAACTAAAGATAGAGTTCCAAAACAATCGAAATCGGACTAGGGGTCCGGGAGGAGAAATTAAAATTCAAAAATATCTCAGTTATTACGGGTGAAATCAAAAATGTTATAGAATGAATCTTGTAAAACGTCTAATGTTCCACTATTATTGTGTTCTTTCTTATTTTCAATGTTCAGAATGCCCGCCCACCCCTCCAATCATCAGTTTTTCTAAAAGTGCTTCTTAGTGCGGGATTGATGGTGAGCTGAGATTACCAATGTGTCATTTTAATACGTTCGGAAATTTGAATAGGTCTCACAGCCCACGCGTTCCTGAGGTAGAAACAGAATTGGTCGTTTATATTAACTCCTGAAACTGAAGAGCATTTCTTCTTCCGCTTGCTCATTATAAATTGGTCTTGTGTATATAGGCGCCTTATTGAGGAAATTTGGTTACTTTGCACAGCACCTACGAACGTTTTACTCTTACAGCTGACATTGAGGTCAGCTTTAACGCTCTCCCTGGTTCTTAAAGCTCACCCTTCGAACGATGGTAATCGAATCGATGAGTCATCGAGGAAATAATAGGCCTATCATCGTGGACAGGTCGAATGGCAGGCAGGCCACTAGGTGAGAGGAACGCCCTTTGATACACGATCCGGATCACAGTGATCGATATCACAGTGATACAGTCACCGGGGACTAATCCCGGATATTGCACGGCCTACGCACAATGCTTCTGTGAGGCTCAGCTCTCACTTCCCACACATACACCGGCCTACGGGTAGGCCAAACAAGATTTCTTTATTGATATCAGCTGCGCCAAAATGTCGGATGGACCCACACTTAATCAGAAACTCATGAGGATTAATTGTTTAGATCAACTGATATATATATATATATATATATATATATATATATATATATATATATATATATATATATTCATCACAATGGATTTACTAGTTCTTATTCGTTCAAATTTCTTTTCCCAAGCTGACGTCATTTCAGACTGTTGACCATTTACTGCACAAATTCTTACTAGCAACATCACTTCGACTAACAAGAAATTATAGTCAAAGGCGCGAAATGGCCAACAGACCTACAGCTTATTCAAAAAGTACACATAATTACTCAAAACGCGAACTACAGACAATAAACACAATAAATGAGTTAATTAAATGTATGATTTCGTAGTTTTGTAATCTTATACTACCACAAACTCATCAATACAATGATCAATATCCCAATTCATTTGGCTATCTTTGTAACTGATTATAATATTATATTAATTTATTCTTCTACTATTAGTTTTATCTCAAAATTGTTTATTATGTTAATTTTATGATTTTAACTGCATTGACATATTCTTTTTAGTGCATAAAATATCTCCTTTATCACACGTCGGATCGAAAAATGATATCGATCCAATCTTATTGCAAATTTAATTTCCTATAAATGTTTTTGTATACATTTTGTTCTCTATCTTGAGCAGTAACGGAGTTATTTGCATTTATTTTTTTTAGTTTTCATCCTTCAGTAAATCCTCACTCCGGCTAATCCTGTAATAAACAATAAGCTTCTATATTATGAATCACGTTATTTGAAGTTTAAATACAAAATATTGTTTTCATTTTACTTTTACTTGTGAGATATGTGCAAATACATATTTTAGGTCTGACGTCATCATTTAAGATTTTACTATCGAAACTACTTGATTTTTAGTTTATCAAGACCACACATTATTTATTACACCGTTTCAAGGAATACTAAAAATTATATTAGGTATTGACTGAAATTCACCTTAGAGAGGAAGATGACCGAAAATTCTTAATATCTCAGTTATTATAAATAGGACCTGAAAATTGTGTATAACCAATGTTTTTGCAAATGAAATATCCTATAAATATCGATCTGTTCTGGATGTGGAACTTTAACTGGCATTATTTTGTAATCAGCTACGGTAAACCTCTACTCCCACTCATGCGATTTTCACTTTGAGTCTCTAAACATCTTAAATTCAGTTGGTATTTCGATTTCTGTTTACATAGGCTTCTTTTTGCCGGAAAAATATAGAACAGATGGCCAGATCAGATCTTCAGAGTGTTATAAACCAGCTCGAGGAAAATCTGCTTATTTACACAGCCCCTGCTTTACGGACTTATTATTAATTCTTCTTTCATATAAACCCCATTACCACAGTCCGTTTCGCTTGATTATCCATTTTGCAGGCATGCATTAGCTGTGTTATCTAATTATCAATCCATTAATTCTTATTGGGAGGCTTCTACCATTATCCTAATTCATTAATAAGACAATCCCTGTTGTACAATGCTAAGCCAATCAATATTAAACCTGATTACGTTCAGAATTGGTTAGAAGCCGGCCATATATGAGAACAGATTTCGTAACAGCTTTTTTTTTTTTAATTTATTGCTCACTCCAAATTACCCTGTCTAATGAGTCCTGTTTGCCCTCAAAACATCCGTCACTATCTTGCTTTTTCTCTCGTTCTCCTTGTAAAATCGCGAAAGCAATTCAGATTCCCTTTTTGAAAGCTGTCTGCCCCAATGGTTTCCCAACGTACACGTAAGTCCATTTCGAATGAGTCTCAATGCAAATGAAGACTTTCTCTCTTCATTCTACACGATGTCCAATGGGGCCGGAGGGTTTATCACGCAACCGCACTTCCGACAGCTGTTGCATTCGATCGCCTCCGCCGATACGGGGAGGCGCTGCACTACCAATGCAGCACGAAGAGCTCCCACGCTTCCGCCAGTCACCGCCACCTTTGTAGCTTCATGTGTGTGTCCGCCTCCTATGCTAATAGACAAGAGTGCTAGTTTCACCCGACGATTCGGCGAAAGCATGTAATCACCGTGTGCCCGGAACACTTATGTAAACATTTCAATTGATACTCGACACAATGCTCAGATAGCCAGCTCTCTGTCATTACCTACTCGCCGAGCAAATGTCACGCTTCTAAATTATCTTACGCGTAGTCAACCTTTGTGACAGGGATAGCCTGCTGGACTACGGTATCAGGATTCTAGGAACTCCAGTTCTGATTCTTGGGAATTACTCCTAAACCTGATTTACTGTAACACCTTGGAGTTCTGGTGTTTTCTGAAGATAGTTTTAATGTTGCGAAATTTCCATGTTTCTTGGGAAAACCATTTCCAGGGGTTTCAAGCTTTAAATTGATGAAGAAGACCAAGTCCACGTTGGTCAAATGTATTAAAAATCTATGGAAGCTCGGAGTGCTGCACCCACAGCCTTGATTCTGTTTCCCCAAGGAAATTTATTCATTTCAATGGATTAGGGAAAACCATTTTAGAAGGAAGTATGAAGTATATTTTGGGAATGATCTTGATACCTAAATTGCAACAGGGTTGCATAATTAATCCTAGGATACACCGATCCTCGATTATTCCTTCGTCATCATGTCTTCAACAGCTTTAAGAAACCGTTCAAAACAAAAAATTTGTCGAGATAAATACTCCTTGTCATGATAAATACTGTGCAATAAATGCGTTTGGCCGGAGACCCAAAGGTTTCTTTTCCGTAGCGTCACTCTAAATTGTATTTAGATGCACTAGATTGGAATTATACCTGTTCTCCAGGTACCCATTCATCATCGTGAGCCAGTTGAGAAGGCACTTTGATTTCACATAGATTTCAGAGGTCGTCCTATGACAGTATAACTCGCCACCAAAACAGACCAGGGCTTAGGGCTTCATTGTTAGTCGAACTAAACACTTGTTTCTTTAATCGTGTTGGGGCAGTTCTTCAACTAGTATATATTTATAAATTTATTACAAACTCTTCAAACTTTTAGCACTTGACTCAGTTATTCAAAAAGTCCGTCACGCAGGGGCTGCGTAAACTAAGCAGATTTCCCACGTGAAGTTATACAATAGAGAAATCTCCATACGAGAGCAGAACACTTAGGACAACGGGCCAAACTAGCTTTTGGCGGGAAACTCAGTCGTTCGCTATCGGCCCAAATTAAACAAAAATGCAAATATCTCGGTTAATATTCAAGATAGAGAATAAATTTATAGAACAATATTTATAGTAAATTGTATTTACAATAAAATTGAGTCTATACAATTTTTTGATCCGACGTATAGTAACGGAGATATTTCGAATTTTCGAAAATCCCCCCTCTAAACCCTCCCTCCCAATGGTCCGATTTCAGCCGTTAAAGAACTTGATCTGTCTTTTTACATAAAGCGTTTAAATATCGAATTTGGTGAAGATCAAACAAAAATTACGACCGCTAGAGCGTTAGCAGACAAATATATATATAATTTTGAACGGACCTCATTTTCGTCATCTCCTGGGTAGGATCGACATTTGAAGAAAATTTTCGAAAATCGCGTCATGAGTACGACCTCAATAGCTGAATTCCCTTAAGGGAAATCTGCTAAAAAATTGATTCAAGACACTAATTCTTCTGTCCACGGAAACTACCTAATGTTTATCTAAAAACTAGCGGATCGATCTCTAAACATTTCTTGTCGAGCTAATAAGAAGTTCGTTAAGGGCTAAAGTAAGACCAGGTGAAGTGATGGTTTAGAGAAGAGTAAAACTGGAATAAATAAATCTGTTAATAAAAGTCAGATCAAAATATTCTATGGAGCCGATCAATCGGAGAAATGGGTTGTATAATTAATTAACCAACTTAGCTCAAACGTAGTTCCAATCAGCAACACTGATGAATATGGAAATTATTACCTTAAAAACACAAGCAAACAAGCAAATAGCAAGATGTATAATTAATAATAAAATATATGTTAAAAGAGATGAGTAATAGTAGGATGAGCAGTTATTCCGGTTGAACGCCTTCAAAGGCCATTACATCTCCTCGACCCAGTCTCTATAACAAACAACAAATCCTACCTTCATTACAACAGGCCTTAGAAAACAATAAATAATACACGTTTATTCAATAACAATAATGAGCTTTCTTAACGAATAAACACCTGTTTGGGGGCTGTAAAACAACATTGTAATAGTGATCAAGTAAAGGAGAAAAAATATATATGCTAGCAAACCCGACAGACGTTGTCCTGCGTGATATTTCAAGGGATTAGGATATTAAATTTGATAATATGTTTAAAACAAAAGCTACTTTTAATATCACAAAAAACAACTTTTGTTAAGTGCAAGTTTGCCTAAAAACAATTAGAAAATGAATTATCACCAATTTGTTATTCAGGCCTCCCTTATAACCCCCCCTCCCGTTCGAACCTAAAAAAATTAATTAGCTTATAATCATGGAAGAATTAACGCTAATTCGCGTATAGAGTTTTGTTAAGTTGGGTCAATCGTTAGTGCCTAATACAATTGTTGGCTCCCACTTTAATTTTTTTGGTGTATATCTCGTTTATACTTCGTTATACGACAAAAGTGAATATAACAAAAGTTACTCTAAATAACAAAATAAACAACCTTTATTCTGTGCATGTTTGTCGAAAAACCAATAGGAAACGAAATATCGCTATTTTTAATTTTAGGCCTCCCTTACAACCCTCACTCCCGCTCCATCTGCCGGGCTCATTTGTAAATCTAAACCATTCAGGGCGTCACCCAAACGTTATTTTTTAATTAAACGTAATAAAATAAAGTTAAAATATTCTCCTGCTCATTTTTTTAAAATGATTTTACGTCCAGGTAATCATTATATTTACTTATTAAGCATTTTAGATTCGTGTGTGTGTTATTCAGCACAAATACTCATTCTGCGATTATTATGTATTTGATTTATTATTTAAAATGAAACTATCTTAGGCCTAGCAAAAGCTTTAACTAATATCAATTGCTTTCCTAATTTTCGGCGAATTTATCATGAATTTAAGTAAATAAAAAAATGTGTCTTTCAAATACGCATTTATAAACAATATGAAACGTATTGCCACTTGAAAACGTATTCGAAGAAAACAAGACCATACGGGTATTTCTTCCAATACCCTTAAAATGTACTTTACTGCTTAAACAGTTTTGTTGACGCCTCACGACTCAGCTGTAGCTGAATAGGCTAATTAAGCTGGAAACAGCGAGTGGCTCAGAATGAATGGTGGCGGTGACAAGACGTGAGCAACTTGCAGAGATAAACACTGCAAAAGCAAAAGTAGGTTCCCGTCTGTGACAAGTGGAAGAGAAAGCGTCCTTAACCTGTGACAGTGACATAAACTACCTGCTACTTGCTTTAATTCCTAACCTGAAAAACTGGAAGACATTCAAGCTGCATTGTGTTTATTGTATGAGATTTACGGTCGTCGTGAGCCCTGACAGGAGACGGAAGAGGTTCTAAAGTGGAAGCCACCGTAGTTTTCCTACTATTGTCCCGGCTCATTCATCGCCCTTTATGACTTTTAATTACTTTTTTCCAAATAAAAATAAAGTCCGCCACGCAGAGGCTGCGTTAATTAAGCAGATTTCCCACGTGCCTCACGTATTTGCTTGCAATAATCTCAAACCGTAAAATTTCAATGAAAAAAAAATTTGGCATTTAGGTTTTAAATAATGTGTTCCATAATGTTACAGCTTATTGTTAATATGCCACGACTAGGAGTAGGGACTTACTGAAGGCGGGAAACTATAAAGTGCTAATAATCAAGATAACGAAGAAAACGTACTTAACGCATTTATAGAAAATTACATTTTTAATAAGATTGAGTCTGTACAAATTTTCGATCCGATAAAGGAGATATTTTAAATTTAAGATGTCCCCTTCTAAACCCCCCCCCCTCCTACTGGATTTTTCTTTAAAAGTTAAAATATCGAGTTTGGTATCTATCAAATAAAAATCACAACGGCTAAAGAAAATATATTATATATATATTAAATTTTGAACGGACCTTATTTTCGTCAACTCCTATTAGGATCGATGGACATTTGAAGAAAGTTTTGAAACTTCCATTATGAATACAACCTCAATAGGGAAAAATGCTACTAAAATTTTGTTTAAAACACTTTATTTTAAATGATAACACTAAATTTAGTTTCTGTCGTTTCCAACAGCTTTTGTTTGTAGAAATGCACTATGCAATCATTTGATAATTAAAACAAAAGTATAAAAAAATTATAAGTAAGTACTTTTTCAATTGTCTTTGGATTCGGTTTTTATAAAATATCCGCCGATCCTACGTAATTCGTGACACAAATGAAGTCCGTTCAAAAAGATAAATAAAGGCTTCGAACCATTAAAATTCATTGAAACAAATCAATTTGCTGTTTATCACTGGTGTTTTCGACTTACTTAGGGGACAGAAATAGCAATCACAAGTAAGCCAACCTTAACTCTCTGACGTCTTCTTAACCAATATATGTATTTAATTACATATTTGTGAATCAAAATATGTGTGCGTGCACATGAGCGTTCGTGAGGGGGGGTTCCAACATCTTCCAAGACATCATGAAAAAACAAAATATGCAATCGGATGTTTGTTTGTTTGGGAAAAGGCTTCCCTAGAAATTCAATGATATTACTGTGTTTAATAATAATTAGTTATGTCTATGGTTTACTGTAGCAGTAAATGAATACCTTCAGGGAGGATGAAAAGGCCTAATAAAAATGAGCCATGAGAGATATTTTTGAGGAGGAAAAAGGTAGTGCTACATTCCTTAACTAAATTAGATGCTACCGTTGAAAAACGAACCATTTCAGAAATAAAAACCCCAATTCTTCATATAAATATTTATTGGGAAGTGCCTACTTTTGATTCTTAGCAGAGCCTTCAAATTTAATGAGTTCTTCGCTGCTAACAAACGCAGACGGGATACGACAAGCGGAAACAAACTAAGAGAGCCTAAAATCTTCCAATTAATATTTATAAGAGGAAATAGTGATTTTATTGTTCCCTGAGTAAATAAACCCATTTACTTGGGGAGGTGGGTAAGCCTATCGCATGAAAAATGGTGGAATCCTATGGTGAACCTGTTGTCACATTAAGAAAGAAAGACTACGCTGCTCGAAGCATGAAGAACGAAACCCTACAAAAAAGAAGTGTTATGTGGTACAGCATAAGAAAAAATCTGAGAAGCCCCAAGTAAAAATGATATGATACACTATAAAAAGGCTTAACATGTAGAAAAAGAAGAGAGGGGCAATTAATTAATAATTTATTAATATAAGTTATCCTGGACATGTATTGTATTTGATTACGAGTATATTGAACTTATATAAGATGATTACAGAAGTATATATTATTACAGAAAACTTTTAAAAATCAGGTGCTTGCTGAAACTAAATCCTGGTTCTTGGCTGGTGAGAAAAGCGTGATAGATCATTCTGAGATAGGTCGCTTCTTACCGCATCGTCTTATTGACGTATCTCGTAAACCACGACGTGGCGTGTGTTCTCACCTTTGTTTGTACACTTTGTCAGCAATCCAAATCTCCTCTTTGTCTTTCGGATTTGCCACGGAAATCAAAGATCTGCAACATCATAACTCTCCTCCAGTCACACTTATGGTTCTGTTGAAAGGTAGTTACATAAACAATATCATGATACTTGAAAGATATCTGGTTGATAAAAAAGTTGTATATGATTGTCGTGAACCATCTCTGACATGGAAAATGAATGCCTCATTTCAAACAGACATAAGCCTGCACTTACTAGACATGGCTGATGAGTTATTATTTCTAGAAAAAAAGAAGGTTTAGCAAGAGAAAATCATACTTATAGCTACACAATCGAAGATAAAACAGTCCGTCACGAAGGTACTCCGTAAACTAAACAGATTTCCACGTACTGGTACTCGTGATCTCCTCTGATCATATATTACCTATTTACATGTAAAACAACCGATTGGAAAGCGAGAGGGGGGGGGTGTTACTGAAGACAAGAAAGCAAGAATAACTCGACTAATATTTGAGTTCCGAAAAAATTCATAAAACGACAATTGTAGATCATCAATAGTTAAAAAAGATTGGTTCTGCAACATTTTACGATCGCACTCATAATTACGGAAATATTTTGAATTTTCGAATTCCACCCCCCTCTATACCCACCCTAACTATTCCATGTCCGACAGTGGCAGCTCGTAGCTAAAATTAGTGGGGGTGCTGCTCCAGAAAATTTTTAGCCTTTGTTTTAAAATTGTGTAAAAGGAAACAAACCTGTATAAAAAGAAAATTTATTCAGAAACTTGATAAAATCCTAAAAGAACAAAATCAAACCTTTTTTACTTACTTTAAAATAAATTGCTACAGTTAAAGCTTAATCTATTCGGTAGGCACTGCGGGAACGACAATGCTCTCTCTCCCTTACAGCCTCGCCTGGAGCTTCCTGTGAGCGCATGCCCACAACAGCCAAACACCTCGCCACTGGAACTGTGAAGCGTACAGTTCCATACAAAGATTTTTGTATCTATTTCTATAAACTGGGGGATGCATTAAGCTTAAGGATTATATATTATACAAGTATAAAGAAAGAGTTAAAGAAAAAAGGGCCATTATATTAAATGTTATAGATAATATCAAGTGGAAATTGGGGGTGCTGCAGTTCCACAGTGCCTATACGCGAGCCGCCACTGATGACCGATGTTTGCTAATAACAAATGTGACTTTTAATGTTGAGTGAAACGTTTTAATTTTCGAGTATGGTATAGATCAAAATAAACATTTTCGTGTCATGGATCTAATAATATCTTGATTGGCAACGTCAACACAACGAATTTGCATGTATCTCTCGTAATAAAGGTCTCAATAAAACAATATTTTTTATTTAGGCTTCGAATAAACATTTTCTATTTAGGTTCATGAAATAACAGCTTATCGTAATTATGACATGAGTAGGAGTGGGTTTTACTGAGGACTGAAAACTAATAATTCCAAATATCTCGGTTAATATTCATATTACTGAAAATATGTATAAAACAATGTATTGTAGTTAATTTAAAATATGGTTGGTTCTTTTGAATTTTCCGATCCAACGTATAATAACGGAGATATGTCGATTTTTCGAAATTAACCCCCACCCTAATTTCAGCCATTAACTAAATTGATCTTTAGTTTTGCATGAAACACTTACAAATTAACCCTAGAACTACCAAGGGGGGGGGGCTCCTTGAGCCCACAACTTTTTGTTTTTGTTCCCTATAACCCAATTTTAATGGGATATTTTTGATATTTTATGTATTCCTCAGAAAAACATCCTAGAGTGAGGGCATAACAATAAAATTAAATAAAAAAATTTCTATGTTGAGAAAAAAAATTTTTTTTGACGTATGGGCTCGAGGAGCCCCCCCCTTGGTAATGCAAGGGGTAGTTATACGCTTAAGTACCAAGGGGGGGGGGCTCCTCGAGCCAATTGATATTTAATACTACTTTTAACTAGTAATTCAAGTGTTATTAATTAAATTGCTCAAATAATAATTACTTTGATGTAATTTTAACATACACAAACCTTCTCAAGTTTTTTTTTTCTCAAAAAAAAATATATATATTCTCCCCATATAATTTTTTTTCATATAAAAATATATTACTGAGATGGTTATAATTATTGCTCCTGATAGGTACTTTTTTAGAAAAGAGAAGATTTTCTAGGTTGTTCCCAACTAGGGGAACAGTTAGTCCATGCTGCATCCTGGATAAACACTCGGAAAAAAAAATTATTGTGCAAAAGCACCGATAATTGCATTACGAATCTGATAATTATATTTTCTTAAATTATTATTCTATTATAATGTTATAATAACTTAGATATAGATAACTTTTTATTCTAACAATGTTTAGATATGTTCCTCCAGTAGAATAAAATTACATTTAATTTAAAGTCATCCTTTTTTCCCCATCCGAACTTTTTTTTTTAATTTATTTTTATTTTTGTATTAAATTTTTTTTTAAAATTTTTTTTTTTCACAGGTGTCATAAGAAACGTTCATTAAACATAATCCAATAGAAATAAAAATTTTAAAAAAATTATAGAACCAAAATAAAAGGTTTTTAATGTTGTGGGCTCGAGGAGCCCCCCCCCCCCTTGGTAATCCATGCGACCTGGGAGAGGTCGGTAATACTAGGGTTAAGTTTGGTGACGATGAAACAAAAATTGCGACTGATAAAGGGGTAGCAGACAATTACACACACACACACACACACACACATATATATATATATATATATATATATATAAAGCAACTTAGTTTTCACTATTTATAGGCATCCCCGAAGGGAGTACGGTCTAACTTCCTGGAGTGACCAACTCTTTTGGGAAGTGATAAATATACTAACGAACCTCAATTTCGCCATCTTCTAGGGTGGACATGGAGGAAATATCTTGAAAAACGCGTCATAAGTACGACCTCAATACCTGATTTTCCTTAAGGGAAATCTGCTAAGAGTAAAATAAAGATAACTGTACCGGGAGCTATCCGGAATTTAACTCAATCAATTTAAATATTCCCTACTGTAAGAATAAGTGTAGGGTTGGTACGCAAAGCTTCAATTGAAATTTTTATGACCTGAATCCTAAACTATGGAAGCAAATATAGAACTTAATAGTATCAGTGATCAAAACGGTGCGACAGGAGTGTTGTCCTGGTCTCAGAGAGTATATATCCTGTTCATTTATCAAACCTAATTTTATTATTATTTATTAACGTCCACTTTTTGCAACTGAGGCTAATTCGGACGGGTTATCTACAGGTTACCACCCTTTTCTAGCCAGGGTGGGATTTTAGGACGTTATTTAATGAATTTCGTCACTAAATAATTTCCTTTGCCCAGGCAAGAATCGAACTCGCCACTCTAGGTTTACCATGTGAGATAAAGGTCAATGCTTTAACTCGCTTGGCCAACCTGAGCCCCAAACCTAATTTTAGTGATTGTGTTTACCAATAGTAATAGTAAAATGTCTTTACGTTTTAACTAGAAACTTACAACTAATCTGGTCTATATTAAGAATGGTGACATATATTATTCTAATTTCAAGTAAAGGTGACATGAAATAACATATAATTTAAAATGGGTTAACTCGGATAATAAATGGGTGTAACATTCTAGTCGCATATTTTACAGGGTTATGTCACGCTGTGAAGAATGTGGAAAAAGTAAAAGGGTATTTTATATATATATATATATATACATACACTTAGAATGTTTCACAATGATTAGGTTTACGTAACTAAAGGACGGACAGAGGCGGTGTCAGTGAACGGTGTGAGCATTACACAGATACGGTCTGGTCGAATTTCTCTCTAGCTTCCGATACACCACCTCTTATACAATCCAATAACCACCTTATACAACAGCCAATTGGCATCTGAACCTCTCAGCATACTTATCTATCTTCGTATTTGATGGGTTTTTAATTTACTTTTTTTTTATTATGAATAATGAAATAATAAAAAAGTCCGTCACGCAGGGGCTGCGTTAACTAAGCAGATTTCCCACTTGCGTTACGTAATTTCATTTATCTCAAAACGTAAAACTCCAATGAGAACAATATTTGGTATTTAGGCTTCAAAAAAGGGGCTTCATAACATAATAGCATATTGTTAATATGAGATGAGTAGGATAGGGGGTTTACTAAAGACCAAAAACTAAAAAAATGCCAATATCTTGGGTAATAACCAAAATAGTGAACAAATGTACATAACAACATTTATAGAACAATATATTTGCTATAAGATTGGTTTTATACAATATTTTGAGCCAACGCATAACAACGAAGATATGTAGATTTTTTTTAATTCTCCACCTCTAAACTCCCCTCCTCTTGGTTCGATTTCAGCCGTCAATGAGCTTGTTCTTTATTTTATATAAAACGATTATATATCAGGTTTGGCAACGATTGGACAAAAACTGCGACCGCTAGAGCGGTAACAGACAAATATATGTATCTCTCTCTCTCTCTCTCTCTCTCTCTCTATATATATATATATATATATATATATATATATATATATATATATATATACGCACACAATTTTGAACGGGCCTCATTTCAGTACTAGGTAGGATCGAAAGACATCTGAAGAAAAATTCCGGAAATCGCGCCATGAGTACGACCTCAATAGCTGACTTCCCTTAAGGGAAATCTGCTAAAATCTTAAAACATCAACAACAAGTATTATTATAAAAAATGGGATCCTCAAATTGTTTTTTAATATATTTCATCTCTTTGAAATCATTATGCATGAAAAAAAAAAATATTTGGGATTCATTTGTTTTGTCACGATTGCCAATATTATTTGAAATTTTCTTATTGGAACAAGTCTCATTCAACCTTATAACGCTCTTCGAATGAGAATATACAGCTGAATAACATCTACAACCCCGAACTATATTTTGTTGTTACTTTGTCCCCAGAGCTTGTGTCTTGTTTTCATTTACCATTTCATTTGTATGGTGTAGGTTTGGTGCGTTAGGTTTTCTTACGCACCCGAAATGTTCTCACGAATAACCCACTTAATAAAAGAATAATAAAAGAAGCCTTAAAACGCTACTTTATGATTATTGTTCATTGCCTATTTATGTGAAATTAACAGAAAGTAGCAAATGCGATTTCCAGCAGGTGGAAAGTAATAAAAGATCATTATCCTCTTTGATAGATGTACTAGTGTTGGTTTATAGACTTTATTGCAGAGAGTTTCATGTTGATGAGTCTACAACGGTGGAATGGCCATCAAGTAATCGAACTTCAAGAAGAGAAGTTGTGGTTCTTATTTGACTGCGACATGACCGTCTAATAAATACCTAATGACAAAATCCGACCACCAACTTGTTCCCTATGTAATAGACTACTCACAATAAAACACTTCCTGACTGCAGAAGACGACATAACATAAACCTACCTCACAATCTGGGCGAAATGTTCTATTGCTTCTTAGAAGAAGAACTTCTAAATGGAAATAGTACATATCTGGACACTTAGATAACTCGTTTAAAACAAAACATCTATACAAATTTATTTAATACTCACCCTCTATCTATTTTCAGAGAAGTATACCCAGAAAGGTTTAATTCCAACACAATGTAATGTAAAAATAAATTTTGTACTACCTTGTGTGTGCATCCGTGAATGTACCCGTAGGTGGGTGCGTGCGTGAGTGTGTGATTCTGAATGCTTCTGTAAGATTTTAGAAACATTTAAATAAATTCTTATTTATTATGAATTATGACTCATCGTAGGTTTATTTATTTTTATAAAATATTTTTTTGTATTTGAATTTAATATTACACTTTTGTTTTAGCAGATTTCCCTTAAGGGTAACCAGCTATTGAGGTCGTACTTATGACGCGATTTGCGAAAAGTTTCTTCAAATGTCCTAGGGGCTCAGGTTAGCCATGCGTGTTAAAGCGTTGACCTTTATCTCACATGGCAAACCTAGAGTGGCAGGTTCGATTCTCGCCTGGGCAAAGGAAATTATTTCGTGACGAAATTCATTAAATAACATCCTAAAATCCCACCATGGCTAGAAAAGGGTGGTAACCTGTAGATAACCCGTCCCAATTAGCCTGAGTTGCAAAAGGTGGACGTTAATAATAATAATTCAAATGTCCATCGATCCTACCCAGGAGATGACGAAAATGAGGTCCGTTCAAAATTATATATATATATATATATATATATATATATATATATATATATATATATATTTGTCTGTTAATGCTCTGGCGGTCGCAATTTTTGTTTGATCGTTACCAAACTCGATATTTAAACGTTTTATGTAAAATGACAGATCAAGTTCGTTAACGGCTGAAATCGGACCAGTGGGAGGGAGGGGGGTTAGAGGGGGGATTTTCGAAAATTCGAAATATCTCAGTTACCATACGTCGGATGAAAACATTGTATAGAACCAATCTTATTTTAAATTAAATTTACTATAAATAGTGCTCTATACATTTATTCTCCATCTTCAATATTAACCGAGATATTTGCATTTTTATTTAATATGGGCCCATAGGGGACGACTGAGTTTCCCGCCAAAAGCTAGTTCGGCCTGTTGCCGTAACTGTTCGGCTCTCGTATGGAGATTTCTCTATTGTATAACTTCACGTGGGAAATCTGCTTAGTTTACGCAGCCCCTGCGTGACGGACTTTTTTTTCTCTTTAGTTAGTTATTAGTGTTCTGTTTTTTATTTGTTTCTTTTTTGTTGACTTTTCTTTTCCCCGTTCAAAAATTTGTCTAACTTTTGAACTTAGTTAATAGTTTTTATTAAATAAGTTCTTATTACTTTTTACATTTTTTTTTCCATTAATGATATCGCCCAGCAGCAACTATAAATATAAAAATGAATTAAATTCAACAATTTGGAGTATTTTTTACTATTTGGTTGTTTGATGAAGGGTGTAAATCGCTCCAAATCGCTGGGCAACAAATAAATAAATACATTTTGATGAGTGGCTGACTACGAAATAACGAACAGAGTAAGACAATATGAGAACATTCCAATATTCAATAGTCACCTGACCACAATACGTAAAAGGGAGACTTGTTGATTTTGTAATTTGAGTGTAGCAGGTTCTGTCGAGTGCAAGATTAAGAGGGCCGGTCGGTACAGTGCTGAGGCAATTTTTAATGTCAACCTGCTGTATTGCAACATGGCAGCTTCAAGCTTTTAGATATCTATTGGGGTCAGTAAAGTCAAGTGGCCGTTGTAAATACTGTTCTAATGAACGCCTCCCCCGGCAGTTTCCTTTCTGCTCGACTTGCACTGGGCTCAACAAAAAGAGACACTAAAACGAGTAAAGTACTTATCAGAGAACCTTGGGTAGCTAAATTTATAGAGGTATCACTTTCTCCAGGAGCGTCCAATAAAGACTAAAAAGGCAAATCGTGCAGCATGGAGGCCAGACCGCTTTTGTGAACGACCTCGTTTTCGCCTTTTCCAGACCTCTTCCACTCCTGCCATTTCTTGTTTTTCGCTTCTTTTTTTTTCCGAAGTATCATCTGACTTTATTGAGTTGTAAATTCTTGTAATACACCTCCGCAGAGTAGGATAACTAGGGATATTATAGGCTATTATCATTATTTACAGTTGAAGCCATATACAACTTGTCCTGCATTCTTAGCAAACATTATCATTTCTTCTGCAGTACCTTCATGTTACCGATTATTTTAATGTCTATCAATATTTCAGGTTATAACTCAATTATTTAAATTAAGTATAAAGGAAGAAGCTTAACGATCAAAAAGCATCAACTACTTTAACATTTCACATCCAGAAATTCAATATTATGACGTTAACCAAAAATTTACTTTTTACTATTGTGTATACACATACGTATATATTAATTATTATATATCATTTAAAACCTGGATGTTTATATATAAAAAAATAATTATAAAAGAATGAAGATTCTGCAGCTATAATGAGGGAATTAGCAGCACCAATAATGAGAAATTCTTAACTCTGAGAGAGCCTAGAAGTGCTTAAAAAATTAACTATTTAATACTTTTAACTGTGTTGGTCGATACATTAAAGCTTTAGTTTGCATAATTATACTGGCTAATGCCAACCATTATTCCTTTTACTGAGGAATGGCTCCCTAAAAAGGTTGCCTTAGAATGAAATTCTGACCACTCTTTCTTGTGGCCTTCTTTCCTTATTCATTTCCTTGCCTATAGTGAGTCCATCTTCTTGAGAAAAGCGAATAGACGTAGACCGTAGATTAAACCACAAATACGGGATCAAACTTGTTCAATTACTTTCATATATGAATTATTTGAAATGTACAAAAGCATTTTCCGGAATTCGTACGGACCATTGGGAGAATAAAAACTTATAATGGCTATAATTTTTAATTTTTTTATAATGGCTGGCGGAAATGGAAAACTCAAGTAGATCCGTTTGCTTGGAGTATTTAGATTTCTAGATTAAGTTCATTCACTTTGAAGAATGAAAGGAGATAAGCTCAGGCGCGGAAAAGCAGTTTATCTTTCTATAAATATTTAGTATAGCTGTGGGTATAATGCCAATCCTCACTTATATATCGAGCTCAGTTTCTAATACGATCCGTTAACTCAAATATGTCTACCCTTATGCTCTGCCTCAGTTATTAAATTATCTAGCTCGTTTTACGGATTGAAATACCTCCAAGAGGTAAATATTAAATAAAAAATAGATATAATAAATAAATTTGATGGCGAAAGACCGCCATTCTGACTCCGTATGCGTGAGAAGAAAACAACTCGTTAGTCACTAGAGTCTTGAGTTAGGATTGCAAACAGGTCACGAATTGGAAATGCATCCTACATTATACAATCGGACGTCCATAATGCAGTTTATAGCAGTATTTGCTGGCTGAGTCATTTATGTGAAGGTCAATTACATATTTAATCTTCCTGCAATCAGATGTTTTATAAAAAGTTATAGAGAAATTCTTCGGTCACTGAAGTCCTTGGTGACAATGGTAACTGAACTTTTGTATTTTGTCCACTGACTGCGGTCGGAGGCAAATTTCCCCCAAGCCTTGGCATGTCATTCTTTATGTCACCGAACGCATCTTTGTCTATGTCCCTTCCCACCTGCTTACCAAACCATATTTATTGGGCAGCCTGCCCAGCTCTATTTACTGGGCTGGTCGACATACAATTCAATTGGTTTGACGTAACTTCCGATCCTCCCTTGCTACTCTTTATCAGCTTCAGTTAGCTCTTCCCTTTAGAACAAGAGGAGGTTTTTAGCAGATTTCCATTAAAAGAAATCAGCTAATGAGGTCGTACTCATGACGCGATTTTCGAATAATTCCCTCCTTAAGGTCCGTCGATCCTACCCAGGAAATGAGGGAAATTAGGCCCGTTCAAAATTATATATATATTATATTAACTTAGCAGATTTATCCCGTATCTAATGAAGAACATTTGCATTTATATCAAAAAGTATAAGTTCAATGAGAACAATATTTGATATTTAGGTAAGTGCTTCATAATATACCAGTTTATTATTAGTTTGACATGAGTAGGAGTGGGGATTTACTGACTGGATAATAATTGGAGAGTCTGCTTTTTGAACATGGATTTCGCTTTGGTTGAAGATTTGTAAGCAGTAATGATTGTAGGTTGAGGGAGTGACAGGTTCCTTTAGAGCCAGTGGGTCAATGTCAGGCCCTACCCACATTCAGACCAGTGTCACTTACCATTCAGTGGCTCTTCTACCTTTTTCTGAATAGAGACAATATGACTATTTACAACATTAATACTTCTTGAGATTCTGAAAATCAATTTAAGATTCCCTTAAGATGTTTCAGAGTCACACTGAAACTCATTCCTATATTCAAATCAATATGTAAATTACAATACAGAGACATATTCTGCATTGTTATGGACTCAGAGGATATAACTGATGTAGTTTACATTGTATGAGAAAGGGAAGCTTTCATTTTCCATATTGCTCAATAAATACCATCTTTCATCAATTAGTTAAACCCCATTTGGGTGATATTATTTTTGTCAATATTTGAAAATGGTTTTGGATATGGAATGTTTTGGTGAGCTATTTTCAGCAACCTATATTTAAAAAGAAAACCTCTATTATATAGCAATATGTACTTCAGGATCCCCCCCCCCACCCTCCAAGAATTACTTGAATGTAAAAAATATTTTTTTATTTCATTTTCTCAGCATTTTTTAGTTAGTTGATTGGTGGTTTTTAACCGAATACTTTCTCCAACAAAAACGTCTCACAAGTGAGTTTGTCTCCTGCCTCTGTCATTGTCTTTGTGCCGAGTTACAAAATAATTCACGAAACTTGACATCCATTAATGCATTTTTTATCTAGATCATTAGTACTAATCGGTTTTACTTAATTTGTCTTACCCCTCATATGGGATGGGGTGCTCAGAAACCTTTTGCCAGTGACCCTAAATTGTATTATTCTTTCAAAATATAAGTTCATAAAATTGAAGCTGCTGTTACGTATCTCCTGTCCTATCTTCACCCCTTTATTTTTTTAATCTTGGAGTTTACATAATATTATCTTAGGTAATAATTGCAATGAAAAATTATTGAAATAGTTTTTACTTATAATATTTAAATAGCATATTTTATCTATAACTAACAAAAAGCACATTCTTCAATTTTGAAACAAAGACTATATTGATGAATTGCTTTGCTAGCATTGAGAATTGTGATATGAATTTATTTAGCTATCTCGTACCTGAAGAAATTGTATTCATTACCTTTTATATTTCAGAAAGTATGCCCTGTAAATTTTGTACTACTTACTTATTTCAAGAATATATTTTTAATAGTCTTTAATTAGTTTTTAAAATTGGCAGTAATGCATCTTGACTGCATTAGAACTCAAAACTTGACTGGTTCATATACATATATATTTAATTCATTCTATAAAAGTCGTAAAATTGTCAAAAATTAAAAATAATTAGCCAGCAATTTACAGGAGATATTTTTTGAAATATTAAAGGAAATAATAAAGACAATGAATACAATATCTTCAGTTGGAGATAGCTAAATAAATTCAGGTAAGATTTATCAATTATATCAAATCAACTCATCACCTGTCATAACCATGGCCTTTTTCTTATTTTCACAAATTATATGTACATTAATTAACAGTGATAGTACCAATCCATGAAATTACAAATAAGTATTTAAGACATTATTTTCTTCAATTTCAGATGAAGTCATGGATGCTGCTACTATCGGCAGTGTCCTTGGTGAATGGGCAGAGTAATTACGCTTCACAAGGTAACAGTATTGAGTACAGCAATGAGGGACTTCCGGACTCTACTGTTCTCGATGGAAGGGTTACCAAACTGGACGACTTGTCGCCAGTCATATTTCTTAACAGGACAAAGGCTTTTCTCAACTGTGCTGCCGGCTACATGCAGGTAAGTAGTCTTCGAAAATTAGTTCAGCTTTTCAAGTTGATTCCAATGTTCACAGCACCTTTAAAGAAAATCTATAAGTTCATTTGGTCTACACCTGGCAGAATAGTTAATAACAAAATTGACATTAATGAAAGGAATGTAACCATTTTTTCTTTGCATTGGTGATTTTCAAATTTCCCATTCTTCAACTAGAGTCTTATTATTCATCCCTAACAAAATCCAAATTTTAGCAAAAATTCTCTGAGATACTGCCTCCTTCAAGCTGTCTGATTTGTTTCAATTAGTATGGAGACCATAGCCAATAAAAAACATTTTAACATTTTTTTCCCCGTTGAAATGAAAGGGCAATTTCAATAAAGTTTGCACCAAAAAAAAATGTTTTTTATTGGGGACCCTTGTCAAAAAAAATATGGAGAATATATAAAAAATATTGGATCCAGAATAAGAAGTATATATATGTAAAGTATCATAAACATATAAATTCTTTTAATTCAATATATAATAGTGATTATTATACAGTGGCATGATCAGGGTCTCCCTTCATTTCTAATTTTATGTTTGTTGAAACAAGTTTTTAGCCTAATAATAAAAAAAATAAGCAAGTACTGATAGGAACTTTCAGTTGTTTATTTTGTATCTTTTTTTTTTTTTTTTTTTTTTAAAAAAAAAGGAAATGAAAACTTAAATAATATGAACAAAATTTACCTATAGTTTTATTAGAATTATAACCACTAGAAAAGAAATCCCTTTTTGAATTAAATATTAGTATTTATATAATCAAATTTAATAATTACAGATCGAGTTGAAATTCGACGAACCTTTCTATGGCATTGCTTATGCTGACTTCGACAGGGCAAGTGCTTGCCAAGTAACTGGAAGAGGAGACCTTTCAGCAAAAATAGAGTTACCATTGAAAGGATGTGGCACCAAACAGGTTTGTAGAAGTTATCTATAAAAAGAATTCTATTGATTATACTTAAATTTATAAGCAAGTCTAATTTTATTTTAATGTTTTATTGGTTAACAGAAAATAAAATATTAATTTTGGAGGATTTACAGTTCTATGAAAGAGAAAATATATAAAAGCACTATAAAAATAAATAAATAAAAAAAAACGAATATTTCTCATTCTTAAATAAGAAGTGAAATATTTAAGTTTTTAAATACTTTGTACAAAATTTGCTAGATAACAGACTAACAAGTAATGGTTACTCATAATATTTCTTTCGAAAAACCCTGGTTTGAATAAATTTGTTACAGACAAATATATTTTTGTCAGTATATTTTACACTCTGAGAATTAAATCTGTTCATCTAGTATTTACTGAGTACACTGCAAAAGCTGAAGGGTTCTTGAATATAGAAGTGGTACAATCTTGTCTCATACAACCCTTTTAAATATTACAGGACAAAGAAAACAAAATTAAAAATGTTATACATTTATAATGTTTCAAATAAATAAGATATTAAAAAAAACCAGCCCCCTGATGTCAAAACCTTTTTTTTTTATAGTGCATAGCACTTGGGAAGATACCACTAATGATCTTTGAAACCAGAGAGTTGCTAGTTATAAGGGACCTATCGGACTTTCAGCTATTATATCTCTAACCAAGCTGATGTTGTAATCTTGAAAGTGATATGCACTCTAAAAAGGTTTTTACTGCATTGGATTGGCTTTATTGTGATATCCTCTGTTCAAAATGAATCCCTAAAATTAGGTATATATAAATCTTTTTCTTGTCCCTGGCAAGGTTCCTCATCTTTTCTGTCATCCCTTAGTGGCTCCCTACTGCATCCACATGTCTCGTATAAGGTTCATGGCCACTCTCTTAGCCTTTTCTACTAATTCCACCTACATGGTTTCTCTTAAGACTATGACATGTTCTAAGTTGCCTCTTCTGTAGTTTCCATGCCTGGAAATGTGTTTAGCTCTTCTGTAATACTTTCAATTCAAACATAGTCTCAATTCAGAACAGTCTGTTTTCAGTGCAATGCCTTTAAGAAATTTCATCTCAACGGCAGTAACATGGCTTTAAAGCCTCTCACTTGAATGCCATTCTCTCATTTCTCGTAGAGAAATATTAGTAGTAATACAGCCTTGAATAAATGCAGTGTCCTAATTTTCTTTTCCAATAACAGATCTACAATAACAGATGTGGTAGTACACGGAATTAGCCATAGTGATTCAGCTAGAAATTTTCCTGATCAACTGACTAATCATCATTTCTAGGTATGCAAGAAGGTGCAGGCACTACCTCCATCACATCTTTCTTACATTCAATCAGGACCTCCTTTCAAGTTCTACTGACTCAAAGAATATTTTTTTTGTTTTTGGGGATTTTATAGACTTTCCTTTCTCCTCAGCACCTCATAATAATGAAAGTTATAAATAAGATGTTCTTTTTTGTACATGTCTCTCCAATAAAATACATTTATTGTCCTATTTGTTTAAATTGGATGCATTCCTGTTTGAGGTAAATAAACTCATGATAAACTACTGAAAGTAAAGGCAATTTTGATATCCTCTCCCTCTTTGCTGAGGTACAACAGTAGATTTAAAGCACTGAAAATGACTTAGGTTTTTTGTTTAACTGGCAGGAATAAGAAGAGTTTGTAGTCCCTAATTAGAATTTATTTTGGACAGGGTATTTTAATTAGGACTAATAAAAAACTGGAGTATACTACTTTTCCCCTAATTACATCTAGTTAGGAGTTTCTTTAAAACAAAATTGTTCTGTAGATGAATATTAATTATTTTAATTTACATACTAATAAAAGGATAATGTTTGACAGGATCCTCAACGTGTGTTCACCAACAACATCGTGGTGAGGTTCCACCCAGCCCTCGAAATGGATGGAGATGAAGTGATCACGATAGTCTGCAGATATCCTCCACCAGTAGCACCCCCACCTGCAGCTCCCCCTGCATATATGTAAGTCAAACTAGAAGATGAATCAATATTCTTGGCTAAACATTAATACTTCACAGATGCGTGCTTGACCAAATTAATCTAGTAGTGGTCGTTCTGGGTAGTTTATTTACATAATAATTTTACTGGTTACTAGTTTTGCTATCTGAATGCAATTCCAGGCCTATTTTAATTATAAGCCTGAATATGGATGCACCTGTAAACAAATAAAAACATTATGCACAAAGACATCTTTCATATCCTGATTAATTCTTTCATGTTATAATCAAATTATGGTTAAGCATTGATCTCCTTTCAGAAATAACAGCATCATAAACAGAAAAAAAGTAATGTAAAATATATCTTTAATTTTATTATCACATCCTGAAAAATAAACCAACCACTTATTACAATACATTATTGTCAGACTTTCCTCCAAGCTGACAAAATACAAAACTGTTTTGTTTCATTAACTTAAAAATCAAAATTTTGCCATCATTAACTTAAAAATACTCAACTATAAATGCTTAACAATAACTTATGCATACAATTATGTAGATACAATTAAATTATACAAATTTAAATCCTTATTAATATTTCTCAAAGCTACTATCTTGATTGATAGCAAATCCTTATAGGACTCATATGAAAATCAATAAGGAAAAGGTTTCTTATGGAAAGTCTGAACTCATCCTCTTCCATACAACGAAATTGGTAAATTCTTAGAATACAGAAAAATGATTTACTTATGGTGTATAGAACATTTCGAATAATATTCTAGTATATAAGGACAATTGTAAAAATAAAAAAAAAAGAATTATTATTTTTAAGAAAATGCTAATTTGCTTAATATGAGTTAAAATCCCTTAATGCAGTTATTTTTTTAATTTATATTTGTTGTTTTTTCAAAACCAATAAGGAAAAAATAATTACTTGCAGAAAAAAAATTCTAAAAAAAGTATACAGATTTTAATCCCTTAATGTTGTCATTATTTTAATTAATATTTGGTGCATTAGCAAGACTAATAAAACAACAATGACTTCTAAAAACAAAATACTCAAAAAAGTATTACACAATTTTTTTGTTATATTTTTGTATGATGTTTCCGCTAACAATGCAAAATTTTAATAGTTTTCTTCACATTTTTCAGACAACATCATGAGGCTCCTTTACCACTGGCCCCTCCACTGAAAGGTTTCCAGATCCTTCTAATAATTTGCGGAATCCTCTTCTTGTCATTAGTTCTTCTTGGTCTTGGGTGTTCATATTACTTATTAAGAAGAAGGCGTGTCCAAGTAGTCAGAAGACACCCACTTTCTACAGGAACAGGTTCAGACATAACTAAACTATCTGGTTCCAGTTTGGGCAATATATCCATGTTTGAAGGTCTGAAAATCCCACGTGCTCATGCACAAGGAGGAAGCACATCTGGCTCTGAAGCAGCTTTAATAAGTGACACTCTGCCATCAGATTATCCCTCAGAGTCTCCAAGTTCTGCACATTCCGAAGTTGAACATGTTGACAGGAGGTCTCTAAGTTCTGGTGGCTCGTATGAAAACAAGGCTTATCTCCAGGACAGTTATTATACTGAGGAAATTGGTCAAACAACAGAGACACAGATGAGAAACATTATAGGCAAAAGGCTTCCCCCAGAACCCAAATTTGATGTTCAAGTAAGACTGAAGAAAGCTGCCCCCTTGCCACCAACTCCTACTCCACCTCCTTCAGAATCAGAAATGAGCATGAAGATGACTGAGAGAAATCTCACAACTATTTTAGAAGAAGGAAGGCCTGTTAAAACAACATTTACCTATGTTCCAGAAATACATAACCCTCCATCTCCAGCTAAATTGGCAACTCCGCCTCCAGTATATTCTACTATAATCCGTAAACATCCTGCAGAGAGTAAAAATGTTTCAACAGTTGAAGAAAGGTACACAAGGGAGGATACAGTTGATTACAGAAGACCTTCTTTGGCTAGTCTCAATACTGAAATGACGGAAACACGATCCATGACAGAAATAGTAGAACGATCTCCAACAAAAGTTTCGCCTCCTCCACCTCCTGTGGTGCCTCAGCAGTATATGAGGGAAAGTATGGAAGAATCAGTTGAAGTAATAGAGCCACCAGTTGTTGTTTCTCGTAGACCAGAGATTAAATCTCATGTTGTAGATGATGTTTTCCTCAGAACTATAACTGAAAAGAAAACTATTGAAGACATAGAACGCCACAGACGTCAAGTCACAGATTACAGAAAACCTCAACCAACAAAATGGGATGTAACAATTCGCAACTACCCTGGACCAGATGGTCTCGGAGGTGAAGATTCTGCCACTGATTGGGAAAGTTATTCAGAAACTTCATCTGTTTCTACATACGCAAACAGACAACCTCAATATAGAGCACAAGCAGAGCAGTGGCAACAAAGGAGACAAACAGACATTGAAATTGAAAATATATATCAGTCCACAGTTAAAGCACCTCCTTCACCAGAAAGGCCTCACAACTGGGATGTCTTGGTACGAGTCCTGGAACCACCACAATATGAATCTGCTGATGATAGATCTGATGTAGAAAGTGTTACATCCGTCTTGACTGTAGAAGACCGAAAGAAATGGCATGAAATAATTACAACAGAATCCAGCCTTCGGACAATGCTTACTGAAGCTTCAGTAAAAGAAGATTATGAGAGAATTAGAAAGGATGAGCGCTATCAAAAGCTTTTTGATCCCCAGAAATGGGATGTAATAATAAGAGTTTTAGCACCACCAGCTGAAAGACCACAGTATGACCAACGTGGAGGTGGTGGTACTAATAAGTATAGACGTAAGGCTGAATGGGATACGAGAAGTAGGCGTAGTTCTCTTCCGACATTATATGAGTATGATTCTGATGGAGGATCATCAATGAGAACATTGACTACAGAAGGAGGTCATGGGCCAGCAGTTGATCCTCTTCGATCAAGGAGGACCTCCAGATCTTCAGAGATGGATCTGCGATCTATGAGTGAAGTTACTGTAGACATGAGGGCTCATATTCCAGATAATGTCAGCGAAGTTAGTTCATATAACCCAAGGCGGGGTTACTATGATGATGAGTATGAAGATTCAAGGAGCCTAGTAAGATCCATGAGCCAACCCTCATTGGCTAGGTCGGGCTCTGAGTTCACAGAGCACTGGGCTATTAGATCTCGGCACTGGGAGAGCCCAGAAACCTCTCCTAAATCAGCTCGCTCCTCAAGAACTAGAGGATATAGAGTAACAGAAGCTAGATATCAGAAAACAACTGGTTGGTTTGGCGATGCCGACAGTGAAGCCAGCTATAAATAAACGAACGAACGAGCCATTAAATTACGATAATGATAACCATATGACTTATGTACTTAAACTTGTCAAATTGTGACTAACATGATAATTTCATTGCGAGAAACTGCAATTAATTACATAGATTATGTGCCAAACTCATAATTGAGTGCTTGTAAATTATAGAAAATTTTAGTATTAACATAGATTATATGTACTTTTAAGTTTAAATAAGTAAAATTAACTGCCAGTTTTAGCATATTTTTTATTTTCAATGTAATACTTGTTTAACAATGCAATCCTAAGTCTTAATATTTTGTAATAAGATTATTTACATTTTATTTTATTTTATTAATCAATAAGCTAATGCTCAAAGCTATTTAATTTTGTTCAAATGAAATATTATATATACCTTTCAATGTAAAATAGATAAATTCAAGACTTTGTGCAATAAGAAGAGAGTATAGGTTCCTAATCAACAATTTGGCATTTATTTAATTTGCAGTAATGTGTCCTGTGATAGATCTTGGAGGTAATAAAACAATGTCTTAGTAATGTATGACTGTAATTATTATTAGTTTTAAATGTACATAAAAAGCTGTTTTTTCATTCTCCCTACTCACTTGAAGAGATGCGATACCAAGATTTGAGTAGGACTGAGAAATCAGCTTCAATACTTTGACATTGTGTTGCTTGAATGATTAATTATTGTCTCTTAGTTTACATTTTTATAAAAGCGTTACTGTTACCTAGTTTGTGATGGTATGATTTTCGGAAGAATGATTATTTGTGTTGTGCCTAGAAAATCAACTGATGTTTTTTTAATATTAAATGAAACTGATGGCCTTATTTCTCATTGGTGATGGTTTATTATTAGTATTGAGATATAGATCATATACAGATTTAATGATAATTAAAACTTAAAGTCTCTTAGAGACTATGAAAATTATTTTCGAATCAAATGACTTCAAAAGAAAAATGTACTAAACTTTTTCTAAATATACCATAAATCTTTTAACTCAGAATTAATCTTTTATTTATTTCAAACCTTTCCTAAAATAAAAGAACCCCATCACACAGATGCTGCATAAACTAAGCAGATTTCCCTCATACTGGAATATGACACAATGATGATCTCATGTCAGCATTTATTCTCTGAAATGAAACCATAAATAACAGGAAGTAAAAAGTTAGCTGGACATAAGATGTATAGTGACTGAGGTCCTTAATGTGAATATCACATGAGTAGAAGTGAGGCTTTACAAAGCTCAAAAAAAAAAATACAAATAGCTCGGTTAATATTGAAGGTAGAGAAAACATGTATTGCGTTGTTCCTGAGCTGTAAAAAATTAAAATTTCAACAATATTATCATTTGCATTGTTCTTCAGTAACAACCGATGTGTTTTGTCTAACATTCTCTAACCAAAAAAGAAATTCTGAACGGCTCTGATTTGAGTATTCACAATCCCCAAAAGCCATGGATTCTTCTTGAATTTAAGACACACTTAAAAAAAGGAGATTTTTAGTATTAAACTTCTTATACCTCAGGTGTTTGTCAAGAAGGTCTTAGTTTTGTGGCGAGTGGGCTCTGATGAACTATTATACATTTTAGGTCTGAGGTGTGTGGTGAGTTGGTTCTATGGTGTTCAGTTGTAATTCTAGGAATTATTATTATTTTATTTACACATACTTTAAGTTATAATATATTAATAACAATACTAACACTAATTGGCCAGACTCTTGGCAACATGTTGTAAACATAAGCCAATAAAATATCTATCTATCTATCTGAGGTGTGTGGTGAGTTGGCTCTCATGAACTATTAAACATCTTATATCATAGGTGTGTAGCGAGAGGGCCCTGATGAACTATTATACATTTTAGGTCTGAGGTGTGTGGCGAGTTGGCTTTGATGAATTACTAAACATCTTAGATCTTAGGTGTGTTGCGAATGGGCTCTGATGAAATATTAAACATCTTAGATCTTAGTTGTGTTGCGAATGGGCTCTGATGAACTATTAAACATCTTAGATCTTAGGTGTGTAGCAAGTGCGCTCTGATGAAATATTAAACATCTTAGAGTTTAGGTGTGTAGCGAGAGAGCTCTGATGAATTATTAAACATCTTAGATCTTAGGTGTTTAGCAAGAGAGCCCTGATGAACTATTAAACATCTTAGATCATAGGAGTGTAGCAAGAGAGCTCTGATGAATTATTAAACATCTTAGATCTTAGGTGTGTAGCGAGAGGGCTCTGATGAACTATTAAACATCTTAGATGATAGGTGATTAGCAAGAGGGCTCTGATGAACTAGTAAACATCTTATATCAAAGGTGTATTGCGAATGGGCTCTGATGAACTATTAAACATCTTAGATCTTAGGTGTGTAGCAAGAGCGCTCTGATGAATTATTAAACATCTTAGATCATAGGTGTGTAGCAAGAGAGCTCTGATGAATTACTAAACATCTTAGATCATAGGTGTTTAGCAAGAGGGCCCTGATGAATTATTAAACATCTTAGATCTTAGTTGTGTAGCGAGAGAGCTTTGATGAATTATTAAACATCTTAGATCTTAGGTGTGTAGCAAGAGGGCTCTGATGAATTAGTAAACATCTTATATCATAGGTATAGCAAGAGAGCTCTGATGAATTATTAAACATCTTAGATCTTAGGTGTGTAGCGAGAGAGCTCTGATGAATTATTAAACATCTTAGATCTTAGGTGTGTAGCGAGAGAGCTCTGATGAATTATTAAACATCTTAGATCTTAGGTGTGTAGCGAGAGGGCTCTGATGAACTATAAAACATCTTTGATGATAGGTAATTAGCAAGAGAGCTCTGATGAACTAGTAAACATCTTATATCATAGGTGTGTAGCAAGAGAGCTCTGATGAATTATTAAACATCTTAGATCTTAGGTGTGTAGCGAGAGAGCTCTGATGAATTATTAAACGTCTTAGATCTTAGGTGTGTAGCGAGAGAGCTCTGATGAATTATTAAACATCTTAGATGTGTAGCGAGAGGGCTCTGATGAACTAGTAAACATCTTACATCATAGGTGTGTAGAGAGAGGGCTCGATGGACTCCGTTGATCAAAGGTGTGTGAGTGTGAATTCGTGTGTGTGTGTGTGTGTGTGTGTGTGTGTGTGTGTGTGTGTGTGTGTGTGTGTGTGTGTGTGCATGCGTGCGAGTGTGTGTATATGGTAGTGGGTTATTCATGCCTGTCATCTCCAGATGCCTTTGAGGATTCTGTGGCCGCCTGACCAATTAACTTGCAAGACTAAAAAAGGAGCATGTTACATCAATAAAGTAAGATCTGCCCATAATTGATATAGAAAATATGCCTTTTTTTTCCTCTTATCCTACATAACTATTTTGTTAAAACTGTTAAAGGTGTATTGAAACCATGTATTTATAAATTTAAAATAAATTCTTTAAAACAACATGCATACAAACAATGGAGTGTAGGGGAGTTTTGTTGGTTGGCAAAGTGGTCGATTGAGAGAGGCAAGATATAATTATAATAAAACAATGTTAATTGGGATAAAGAAAAAAAAAAAATTCTTAAATAGAAACAACATAAAATCCAGACTTGTAAGTATTACACAAATGTTTTCTGTTTTTTTGGGTGGGGGGGGGGAGGAGGCAGGATCCTAGCAAAGTTGATGTGGCTCAGAGGTAAGGATAATACTGGCAATATAGATAATTATCTTTTGAATTTTGGCGCTATGTATTATAAATATGTGTATTGAGACTATGTGGTAAACCCAGAGTGGCGAGTTTGATATGCAATAGAAATTTATTTAGTGATGAACTCATTAAATAAAATACTTAATACCACCCTGGCTAGAAAACCTGTAGATAACCCATCCCAATTAGCCATGTAGTACAAAGTGGACATTAATTTATAAAAATAACAATAATAAATATAGCTTTATGAGTCAACGCACAGTGAAATTGTTTATCTTTGGACAGCACCAAAATATACTGAATAAGTAGAATTCTTCTCTTAATCAAATAAAAGCTATGAAACAGGTGGAAAAATATAATTCAATTTTGACTGCTTGGAGAATGGACTGATAGTATTGGTTCATTTAGTTAAAATATACAAATGTTTAAATTAAATCTATTTTTAAAATAAAATCTAAACTTTAAATATAATAATAATGAAGGAAATGATAAATGAAAACACCAACACTAAAATTATCAAAAATAATCAAACCTTTATTATTTTATTTTTAAAAACTATATGTGTACACTACGACTAAAAATTAGATTTTAATAAATAAATATCACTTCTTTAATTAATGATCTCCATTATTTCAATTTGCACATTCCAATTACAATAATAATTTTATCCACACCATACTATAATTGAACTTTGAAGTGATGTGGTCAAATCTTATTTCATTCTTTCTTGAAGTTATACAGTTTACTTGAATGTTTAATTGATTCAGCCTGCTTGGGTTATGACTCTGCAATAGAAGAACTTTCATTATTTTGTAAAGCTAATACAGTAATTATGATAGTTAGGCACTTTACAATATTCTACACAAAGACAAGTGAATATTGTACATTTTTCACAGCAGAGTTGTAGGAAGTGAAGAATATTGTGTACTTGGAGAGAGAAAAAGATGTCCAATTCTTCACAAATGTTTTTTTATTTCAGCGCTAAGTGCTTATCGAGGACTATTGTCCATCTTCAGAGCTACTTGCATGCGCTCATAGGGAAAGACGGCAAGTGAATGTTGTACATGCAAAACATAGTATTACATTACATTATTATGAAAGATAAAGAAAAAATATAAAATCATACCTAGTTATTTGTTAAACAACTCTAGATCAAATATGTATGTTGTCAGTGAGATATACAAATAGATGTTAGTTAAAAAAAAGAAGAAGGTACTAATGGCATTGTGGGTAGTTCATTGTTTTTTAGCAGATTTATCTTCGGGGGAATCAGCTATTGAGGTCTTACTCATGATGTCATTTACAAAAAAAAGGCCTTCGATCCAGATGATGAAAATGAGGTCCATTCAAAATTATACGTGTGTGTGACACACAGACATCTTGCTAGCGCAATTACTTTTACCTTGAAATAGAGGCATATCATATGAAACCAAGAAGGGGAGATTTAGCGGGATGGGGGTAATCGAAACTTCAAAATATCTCTTATTATGGGGCAGATCAAAAAATGAATAGAAGTGCTCTTGTTGAAAATTGAGTTCTCCATAATTATTGTAATAAAGTCATTTTTTATTCCTTACTCGAATACTAAGGGGGCTATTTGTATACTTTTGTTTTCAGCCAGCAGTAAACCCTCACTTCTCTTTGATGTTCATTTGAGCTCTAATGTATTCGATATCAACAGTAAAGAGCATATTTTTTAATGGCTGAAATCAGACCAGGGAAGAGGGAGATTTTAGATGGGGGTGTTTAACTAATGTTCAAAATATCTCTTATTAAGGATCAAGACAAAAGTGGCTACATAACGAATGTTTTTGCACATTTAATTTTCTACAACTATTGTTTTATTCACGTTTCTCTGACTCCAATATTAAGCAAATATTTTGTATTTATAAGTGGTTTTGTAGTATCAGCCTTCTACACCCGCCCCCCTTCTGCACCCTATTTTTGCTCGGAGTAACTGAGCAGTGGCGGCTCGCGTATAGGCACTGTGGAACTGCAGCACCCCCAATTTCCACTTGATATTATCTATAACATTTAATATAATGAGACTTTTTTCTTTAATTCTTTCTTTATACTTGTATTATATATAATCCTTAAGCTTAATGCAGTAACCATCCCCCAGTTTATGGAAAAAGTCACAAAAATCTTTGTATGGAACTGTACACTTCACAGTTCCAGCAGCGAGGTGTTTGGCTGTTGTGCGCATGCCCTCAGAGGAAGCTCCACAAGGGTAGGGAGCACTGTCTTTCCCGCAGTGCCGGCTGAATAGATTAAGCTTGAACTGTAACAATTTAGGTTAAAGTAAGTAAAAAATGTTTGATTTTGTTCTTTTAGGATTTTATCAAGTTTCTGAATAAATTTTCTTTTTATACATGTTTGTTTCCTTTTACACAATTTTAAAACAAAGGCTAAAAATTTTCTGGAGCAGCACCCCGCTAATTTTAGCTACGAGCCGAGCCGCCACTGTAACTGAGCCACCAAATATGTCATGCCCATCTTTCATTTCAATTCCTAATTACTTCTTCTGTTAGGCAAATAAAAATCCATCACACATGGTCTGCATAATCTAAGCACATTTCCCATGTGCTGGTATAAGACACTTGTGATCTCATTCAATATTTCTATGTACAAAACCAATGAATAAAAGGGTTGTGGAGGTAGGGGTTAATGAAGGTAAAACAAGGTTGAAAGCTAAAAAGTCCTTCAAGCAGTGGCTGCGTAAACTAAGCCCCCTAAGATTTCCCTCGCGATGTTTAACAATAGATAAATCTACATACTGGTAACACAATAGCACCGTCAACATCAAGTGAATTAATACAAATGGTAAGAAACCTTCAGACGGGAAGCACCTGAAACGTAAACAAACAGGTGCGCCAACATCTCACTGGAAAAAAAACAATTACGGAAATATATCAGAATATAACATATTAATTTTATTGAAAACTATTTACTATATCTAGTACTGTAATTTATAATGCATCAGAATAATTTTTATCTCAATCAATCAAATTTTCGAGGAACTTAAGAAGGGGGGGGGGTCACGATAACATATTTGCATTTATCTCATATAATAAAGGTCTCTTGTCAACAATTTAAGGTATTTAAGCTTCAAATAATGTGGTTTATTACATAACAGAGTATTGTTTATGTAACATGAGTAGAAGTGGAGGTTTGGTGAAGGCTGAAAACTGAAAAATGCAATATCTTGGAAATATTCAAGATAGAGAATAAATGTATATAACAATGTTTATAGTACATTTAATTTGCAATAATATTGGATCTATACAATTTTTTGATCCAAGGTATACATACTAACGGAGATATTTCGAATTTTCGAAAAACCTTCCCTCTAAACACCCCCCCCCCACCACTAGTCTGATTTCAGCCATTAACGAACTTAATCTGTCTTTTTACTTAAAACGTTTAAATATCGAGTTTGGTTACGATCAAGCTAAAATTGCGACCGCTTGAACGTATATATATATATATATATATATATAATTTTGAAGGGACCTTATTTTCATCATCTGGGTAAGATTGATGGACATTTGAAGAAAAGTTTTCGAAAATCGAAATTTTACTTAGATATAGAAAATATGTGGGGAGATGAGATCAATAGTTTGTGTACCATCACGTGGAAATTTTGGTTTGGGCGGCCCCTGCGTGACTTTATCATTCTAGACTTAGTTTTATGAATAAAGAATCTTCTAGTATTAGCATTATTTTCTAGAATCTTATTTATAAGACTTCATTTACTATATATGTTAGAATCTAAAATTCTTGAAATAGTCTAAAAGCCATTCAGTTTAATTATAAATAGAAGTTAGGAGTACAGAACACAACTGAAAAAAGGTCTCTTAATGGTTTTCTTTGAACAATCTGTGGATTTTCAATTATCCTGCCTAGTATAAGTTGTGTTTAGTGAACTTTGGCATCTGAGGGGAAAAAATGAATTTCTGTTCATTTTTGAATCTCCTGGCTGGTGGGGGTCGATATATACATCCATGATTGAAAAGAGCTCAACACCTCCACTATGTTTTAAATGATTACTCCAGAGCTTTCGTGGTGCCAGCCATATCATAAGTTCTGTGTGATTGTGTGCCCTTTTTGGATGCCAGAGAAAGCATGACGAGCTGCATAACCACTTGAATCTCCTGGCTGGTGTGAGTTAATAGGTTGTAATAGGAAGTAAAAACATTGTTTTTACAAACTTGTGCAAAACAAGTAAAAAACGCATTTAATTTAAGTACGTCTGAATTCCTATTTGATATTTTGTTAAAAGAAAAAAACAAAAAAAAACAAAAAAAAAAACAAAACAAAACTCACTTATATGACTCGTAAATAATAAAAAAAAACGTTAATTCTTATAAACCAAATAATATTATTAGATATGTTTAATAAAACTATGAAAATGAAAGAATAGTAATTTCTTGATGTCTTTAGAAGTGCATGGTTATTCTTACCTTGTGAGATGTAATTTGAAGTTTTCATTAAAAACATTAGTGAGGTGTAAGCGAGATAACCAAAGGCAGAGTATCGTACAAAATTCAATACATTACTCAAAATTTTTATTCTGAAAAAAAAAAAAGTGATTTATAAAACTAATACAGTTTTCTTATAATATAACGCAATGAGAGGGACTAATTTATTAAGTCCATGAGGATTGTGTTAACTGTAATCCTTTAAAAATGCTTACAGAAACTGATTATACCTATCCTCAATAAGAAAAACTATATATTATATGGGAGGCCTGAAATTAAAAATAGCGTTATTGCTTTTTCGCCAAATATGCACATAACAAAAGTTGTTTATTTTGTTATTGAGAGTAACGTTTGTTATATTCACTTTTGTCTTATACCGAAATATAAATGAGTTATACGCTAAAAACTTTAAAAGAAAAACGAAAAAAAAAAATGTCGAAACAGATTGTTTAATTTGTTTAACTGATTATTTATACAGTCACGCTGAATTCACACAACGCGTGACAGCGGAAGTTGTGTGAATCAATCTCTTTAATTGTGGTATAAATTATCTTATTTCCTCTAATATGTTGACGTTATTGAATCGACTATGTGCTATCTATCACTATTAAATGTTACTTGGTAACGTCATTATAACAAAAAAAGTCCGTCACGCAGGGGCTGCGTAAACTAAGCAGATTTCCCACGTGATGTTTTACAATAGAGAAATTTCACGAGAGCCGAGCAGTTAAGGAAACGGCCGAACTAGCTTTTGGCGGGAAAGTCACTCGTCCGTTAGCCGCCCAGATTTAATAAAAATGCAAATATCGGCCGTCAGTAAAACCACACTAATACTCATGCTGTACTAACAATAAGCTGTTATATTTTGAAACCTAAATACCAAATATTGTTCTCATTGAACTTATACTTTTTGATATAAATACAAATGTTCTGAGATAAACTCAGATATGTGGTAAATCTGCTTAGTTAATAGAATATATGTATATAATTTTGAACGGAGCTAATTTTCCTCTTTCCTGGGTAGGATCGATGGACCTTTGAAGAAATTATTAGAAAACCGCGTCATGAGTACGACCTCAATAGCTGATTTCCTTTAATGGAAATCTGCTTAAGAAAAAAGTCCGACACGCAGGGGCTGCGTAAACTAAGCAGATTTCCCATGTGAAGTTTTACAATAGAGAAATTTCACGATAGCTGAGCAGTTAATGAAACGGCCGAACTAGCTTTTGGCAGGAAAGCCACTTCGTCCGTTAGCCGTCCAGATTTAATAAAAATTCAAATATCTCGGTTAATATTCAAGATAGAGAATAAATGTATATAACAATATCTATAGTAAATTTAATTTGCAATAAGATTGATTCTGTACAATTTTTCGATCCGACGTATAGTAACGGAAATATTTCGAATTTTCGAAAATCCTCCCCTCTAAACCCCCCTCCCACTGGTCCGATTTCAGCCGTTAACGAACTTGATCTTTCTTTTTACATAAAACGACTAAATATCGAGTTTAATAACGATAAGACAAAAATTGCGTATATAAATTAATACAAAATGTAGCTTTCATACTTACTTTTGTAAGCGGCGTCTTGATTTCTTTAAAGCCTCGTCATTCAAATCTTCTTTCATTATGTACTTTATTATCCCTCTACAAACACTCTCTAGTATCTCCACCTCTTTATTCTTAAAGTCGGAAACATCAATGGAAAATTGTTTCTTATCATTTTCATTGAGGTAATCTTCCAGTGACTCAAAATTTGTGGTTGGGAATTCAGTTTTCAAGGTAAGGAATCTATTATGCATTGTGTTTCCATTAGCTATTTTTATAGATAGTTTTATAAACCTGTAACATTCGAGCATAACAGAAAGTATGCGAAAGTTTATAAAAAAAAACAGTTATGTAAGTATTGCAAGGGGCAGCACGTTAGAGGCTCCCAGAGCTGTCCAGAAATGTCAATCAACAATGGTTCCAACCAACAGTTGGTTATGAAATTTTGAGGGGTCTTCAAGGAGTAAGTGCTAGCATAATCTTCTGATTGAAGCTCAACAAGACGTTGCACGGCTAGGAAGTATAAACTTTATTCAGAAGGTAACAGAACCAATTGATTGGGTGAGACTTTGAATACATTGGTCCGACTTGCAGATCGACATGCACCAGCGTCGTTGAACAAATCTGGAGTGAAAAAGTTCCGGATCTAAACCCAATACCAAAACCTTTGGCAAGCCAACAACTACATTAAATATCAACGAAGTAAAGGAACTTGTGATAGTCATAAAATTCCAGCTAAAATCGCAAAAGAAGACATAGAGATAGTAAAGTGACCGAATAATACCAACGGAGAAGATTGATACAAATTAAGCAACTCTTAAAATTCCCCATTCCACAAAGACAGAAGACGAAATCTCAAATGGTTGTTTGACAGGTAAAGAACAGAAGCCACCTAGAACGGATGACTCCACTGAAGGCGCCGAACAATGCTATAGGGTGTCCCAACTTCAAGTGCCACTCCTCCTTAAAATCGCCAATTGTTGATCTTGTCGCCAATTAATAAAAGGCTGAGTGTTGGTGTAGCAGAATTGTGACCCCTGAAGATTCTTTTCAGCATATATTTAACCAGGAAACTTTCTCTTGTACTTCTCCAGCGAACCCAATTTGGAATTTCCAATGGAATGCCATACTTTTTATGACGGATCCTTGTATGAAATTAAATTCTAAAGCGAGTTTTTATCGGTGAATTTTTCGATATGAAGCATTGTTGAGGTGCAAAATGCACAAATCTTTATTTCAGAAAAGGCACATTTAATGAAAAGTGCTGCGACATAAAAATTGTAGTCAACAAAATTATCATTGAAACAAGTCTATGGGAAGAGGTATGAATTCTGAAATAAAAAAAATTAAAACGAAATAACTCAAAAGTATTCTTGAGTGAATCCAAAAACTGTTTCCTTTAAAAACGTTCTTAGAATTCATTTATTTTAAACGCATTACGTAATAGTTATTTGTAAATGGAATACATTTTTCCATCTGCATAGTTTCATGAAAAGAAAACGGTGCGATATTTTCCAGGTAAGAATCATCGGCCCACATTTCTTTGTTAAAACATTAAATGGTAGTCTTCAACCGCTTCCTATATAAAGAATTTCTAAATTAAATACAAGCCATACCACTGATGCTAAGAAATGAAATGTGGCTGCAGCTTGACATCCGTCCTTCTCAACTTTTCAATCACTACTTGATCAACAATAAGATAAATCTTGTGACTACGCAGTATCTGTCGTAGCTTGAGAGGTCACCCGGATACCCCGATCTGACAGTAATGGGTTATTTTCTATGGGGGAGGGTCGAAAACACCTCTACCAGAACAGGTCCCAGAATATTGAAGACATGAAAAATAAAATCAGATAGGCGATAAATTCAATTTCAGTAGCAGAAATGCACATTGCCAAAAGGGATTTCAGATACCATCTTTTCAAGTGCATGATTGAGGAAGGACGCACTTTGGAACTTTTGTAACTACTACCTGTAACTATTGTGGTACAAAGAAAAAAATGGTTTCTGTTTTTACATGAATCTATGCCGATAGAAAAATTTATTCCTTTTACAAATAACTACTACGTAGTGAGTTTGAAATAAATTAATTCTAACAACGTTTTTTTGAAGTAAACATTATTTGGATACATTCAAGAATTCTTTTGCGTTAGTTCAATTACTTTTTTTTTTTCCTTTCAATGATAATTTTGTTGACTACAACTTTTATGTCTCAGCATTTTTCAATATATGTGCCGTTTCTGAAATAGAGATTTGTGCATTTTACGGCTAAACGATGCTTCAAATCGAAAAATTCACTGATAAAAACTCGTTTTAAAATTTGATTTTTTACAAGAATTCGAAATAAAAAGTAGGAAATTCCATTGTAAATTCCAGTTATGGTCGCTGGAGAAGGTTAGGAGATTGAATATTTACTGAAAAAATTCATCAGGGGTCCCACTTATGACACACCAAGTTTCAGCCTTGAATTAAAATAATTGGAGATTTTGAGTGGGGAAGCACGGAAGTTGGGACAACCTGTGTAATATAAGAAAAACTGTTTTACTTCATTTTTTTCAAGCAATATCTTAAGGTATACTTACATTGGTTTTCGTCGAAAAAGTTTTAAAAGAACATCCAGGAAAATTGCAGGAATGACTTGTCGATAAAGGAGAGCAATAGAATAAATGTAATCATTGTTTATGCACCAAACATCTGCAGGCCACAGTTTCAAGTTTGTAATCACTCTATTCTCAAACATTTGGACAGCTTTTATTGCTCTCTCATTACTAAATTGAATTATCTTCGAAGTTCCAAAATTATAAACCGAAATATTGGAATTCCTGGAAAAAAATATGATTTCCTTTTTACTTTGGAATATGTAGCCTGTTTATGCAAAAATAGTGACATAATGAAATGTTTCTCATTGAATTATCCGTCAACAAACACAATTACGAAAATCACCTATAATAAATATATATTGTGCGAAAATTAAATACATGAAAAATTGAACAGAGATAGTCACGTATTTGGGAAGTACGAAGGAGATGAAAGGAGCAGACCGAGGAAGGACAATTGGCGCCTGTAGTGTCAAGTGGAGCCTGGATTGTTCTAGACTAAAGAGTATAGTACGTTCGAGACTGCTTCCTTTGATGTTGCCGCTCCTCTATATAAGCTTGCACATCTCGCCCGACAGATTAGTTTGTTCTCAGCTGTCTTCAAGTGTTCATCAGTGCTACAGTGCGACTTAGTGCAGTGCGGTAAAGTGTTTTTATGTGAAGAACAGTGTTGTGCCGTTATTCTGTAAGTAACAGTGTAGTACCGTGTTCAAGACAGTGCAGTGCCGTTAACTTCGCGAAGTAAAGGACAGTACAGTGCCCTGTTTTTGTTAACTTCAGCGATCGTGAGTGAATTATTGGACTGTGTAATCTGATGAACAGTGAAGCTATCAGTGCATACTGTGAGTAGTAATTTAGAATAATTAACCGAGTGTGTAGTGCATTTTAAATAAATTTTGCAGTGATAAAAACTGTGAAGCTTGTGTGTGTTTAATTTTGCAAACCAAAAGAACTGTAATAAACAACGTTTATTACCGATTTTTTAATAAGCTTAACAATATTATAGAATTTTTTACTTCATACTCCAAACACAATAAATACTTTTTCCTACAGAAAGGATGACACATTTATGGGCACATGAAAGCTTCATTAAATAGAATTATTTATGTCCTTAGGTACATAAAAGTAAATACAAATAACTCTTGATTAAATAACTTGTTTTCCTTTCATGTTGGATTATTTTCAGTTCTATGAGGTGATAGAGACTCTAACAATATTTAAAACGAAATTATAGTTTTGTTTGAGTACTACATGAATCAATTTCATGAGTAACACTTGGCGCATAGCAGATCTTATTTAATCGGAATCGACTATATATAAACTATATTGAAGTTGTACTTATGGCACGATTTTTGAATAATCTTCAAATTTTCACCGATCCTACTCAGGAGATTACGAAAATGAGGCATGTTCAAAACGGTGTTTAGAAAATTCGATGTCTCAAACATTAGAAGGCATTGGGTCGAAATATAGTGTATACACTAAGCTTGTTATAAATATAATTAAACTATAAATCTGGCTCTACACATTTCTTGAGTATTTCGAATATTTCGACGCATGAATGTTTAGTAATTAGTCTTCAGTACAACCCCTATTCATCAAATACTATCCTATTAAGCAATTCACCAAAATAAAATCCAAGACTTAAAAATCCGTCCCGCAGGGGTTGCGTAAACTAAACAGATTTTCCACGTGGTTTTACAATAGAAAAATCTGCCTAATACAACTGAAGTAGTAAGAAACCTCTAAACCTATTCACGAGAGCTGAATAGTTACGGAAACGGCTGCCAGAGCTCTCGGCGGAAAATCCGACATAGCCGACCACACTCAGAATTCAAATGCCAATATCTCGGTTAATATTCAAGATAGGGAATAAATGTATATAACAATATTTATAGTAAATTTAATTTTCAATAAGATTGATTTTGTACAATTTTTCGATCCAACGTATAGTAACGGAGATATTTCGAATTTTCGAAAATCCTCTCCTCTAAATCCCCCCTCCCACTGGTCCGATTTCAGCCGTTAATGAACTTGATCTTTCTTTTTACATAAAACGACCAAATATCGAGTTTGGTAACGATCAAACAACAATGGCGACCGCTAGAGCGGTAACAGACATATATATATATATATATATATATATATATATATATATATATATATATATATATATACAGTTTTGAACGGATCTCATTTTCGTCATCTACTAGGTAGGATCGATGGACATTTGAAGAAAAATTTCGAAAATTCCGTCATGAGTACAACCTCAATAGCTGATTTCCCTTAAGGGAAATCTGCTAAAAAACATAAGTAATTTAACAATATACAGTTGACAAAGATGTTAAATGATTACCTTACCTATCAGTGAATTTTCCTATGGGCAACAGAATATTATCGTAGGTCTCCCAGAACTAAGATAACTATTGGTTTTCATGGTAATAGATACAAAAAACAACAAAACCAATCAAATGAATTCTACTCACGTTTCGACAGCTTTTTTGGCAGCTACGATTTCTGCTCGTGTAGCAATGTCAACTGGAACATGATCATTATAACTGTCTCCTTTGCATTTCAAAATTCGTAATACTCCCAAAAATATACCAAATCCTGTTGCTGAATAAGCTCCGAAAGTATCTGCCCATCCTACTAAAGGGTCTTCAAATAAGGATCCCATAACTAAACATTTTAAAAGTATGTTATAATTTGAACTTTATAAAAAATAGCATAAATACTTGTAAATAATGTGCAGCACTTGTGTAATGAGTAGAAATTATATGGTTCCGTGGACTTTTTCATTGGGTTGGCAAGCCTGATTGTAAAGACTTTGTTTTTCACAATCCAACAATTTCTTATGAACGTAGGACAGTTTCTCCTGATCCCAGGTTATGGGGGAGGGATTAGAATACTGAGTGACATTTATTTTCTGACTCTATAACGAGGATGTTGTTTATTCCATAAATAAATGTTAGGATACTATACAATAACAAAACTATTGAATTAAAGCCGGTCTTGACTGGAAAATGTTTATCTCATTTATACATTCTCTATATTTAACAGTTTAAATCAACACTAATGATCATATCTCATAATGGCTGAAATAGAAACAGGAATGAAGGAGGTTAGAGGGGGGGGGGTCAAAATTCAAAATACCTCCATTATAATGAGTTGGATCGTAAAATGTTATAGACCAATCTTGTGAAATTATTGATGTTCTCCAATTTTAGCTCTATGCATTTTATTGTAGCTTGTATTAAGCGAAATATTCGTACTTTCTAGTTCTCAGAGTTCAGTAACCCTCTCCCCCCTCCTTATCATCGTTTTTTACACAGAAATAGAGAATAAGTTGTGCGATGAGGTCACAAGCGTGTTGTACCAGCACGTGGGAAATTGACATAGTTTACGGAGCTCCTGGGTAACGGACTTTTAGTTGTATATCAATATAATTATTATTATTATTATTATTTATATCATTATTATTATTATTATTTATTAGAGTCTATGCTTTCCTACTATGGCAAATTGGGATTGGTTACTGAAGGTTGCCACCCATTTCTAGGCAGAATTCTATTTAATGAGTTCGTCACTGACAAGGGGACTGCACAGCATACCCCCACCGATTTGAACGAAAATGTTTTAATGTATAGAACCTTATGAAAAACTAATTCTCTTAAAACGTGAGAACGCACTTCTCACGCGTTCGCTTAAAAAATAAATAAATAAATAAAAGATTTGCACAATGTCTTGTTGCACAAATTTATTCCAAAGATGTGTGATTGAAAGAGCTTCGGTGGCTGAGTGGATAGGGTTTTCCTTTTTTAACCGCAATATCTCGAGATCGAATCATACATATTTATATATATTAATATATAAATAAAATGTTGTTTGAATTATTGGCACTTAAGTTTTAACTTTTTCTATATATTTAAAGAAAATTCGAATGCGTTCTGTCAAAAATATAATATAAGTAAATATTTAATATTATGGGAAAAATATATTATTATTAATTCAAAACAAATAAATTTAGCATATAATATTAATTAGTGGAATCTTGTAGTGTCTATGCAAGATGCTGGATGATGTTGATCATAAAAACAAAACATAATTTTATGGCACATCTTGCACATCAAAGAAATGCAGCTTTTTCCACATACAGGGCATTTGAAAAACGTCTGTAGGAAACTTGATTTAAAAAAAAAAAATTCTCTTTCATCGCAAGGTTTCGAAGCAAATCATGCGTACCATAACATATCAATAAATATTGGCGATGACAATCGGTGATGAAGAATAGAATAAATTTTAAATCAATCCTTATATTTTGATATTTTGCGATCCTGTTCCAATACGAGAAATTTTGGAGACGCTGAATAACATTTTTAACTTGATGATTGAAATATATGTGAGCATTCGAATTTTGTTTACATATATAGACACGTTAAATATTAAATGCTAATAATTCAAACAAATTTTTATTTATTTATAAATATTAAATAAACGCTCTAGAAACATAAAATTTAAAAAAAAGAAACATAGTCCTAGCTCCCGGCAAGATTCCATCTAGAAATCTTGCGGTTACAAAAGAAGAATGCTATCAGCTCAGGCACCGGAGCTCTTTGAAATCTTCGTCTTCGAAACAACTCAAGACTTCAACATTTTTTTTAGACGAACGCGTAAGACGAGCGTTCTCTCGCTTTAACGTAATTTGTTTTTAATTATGTACTACACATTAAGAAATGTTCGTTCAAATCGGTGCGCGGAAGGCCGTGCACTCCCCTTGTAAATAAATTCCTATTGTCCAGGCGGGAATCGAAATGGCCACTTTAGGTGAAACCAAATGGCCATACCAGTAACCAAAACAAAATTATATCTTGGCTACTCAAGAACCAATGCTCTGACACTAAAAAAAATAACTTGTTTAACAAATCTTAATTTGAAATAGAAAAACTTTTTTATTTACGCCCACTTATTACTACTTTGGCCAATTGGGACAGTTTATCTACAGGTTACAGCTCTTTTCTAACCAGGGTGTGACTATGGATTTTACTTACTTCAAATTTGACTAACTACTTCAACTTAGAATGTTACTTTTATACTATGAAATTTAAATATTTCATTTCTTAGGTCAGCTAAAATTATACATCACTGTTTAACATTGATATTTACCGTTGCTATCTCAATGAAATATTAGTAACATAGAGAACCCAACGACCAACAGGTACCCCCAGGGGAGGGAATCATAAAAATTAATGAATTCCCTATCCAGGAACTGTAGTAAAAGACATTTTGTACTTTAAATATCGAAAAAGAGTTATTACCTATTTTCATTCTTAGAATTGCCAAGTAAAAGCATGCCATATGGAGTAGTCTGTATGTTCGTAAGGTTACCTCCTCTATTCTTGTTTCGTGCGAATCCAAATTTTTTCCAATATTATTTGACCAGTCAGTAAAATAGTTAAGTCAATTTCAGGTTTGTTGGTTAATATATTTTATTTGTCAGTGGAATTGTAGGAAAAAGTTTGAGCATTATTTCAATAATTACTCACCCACTGACGGCCTCATCACAACGATAGGGAAATGAATACTGTATTCATTAACAACTTGCTCAGCTAAAGATTTACTCCAAGTGTATGGGTTCGGGTGGCCACAGAGCAGTCTAGAAAACAAAAAGTTTGTAAGTTATAACTTTATGTCGTACTTTAAGTTATTTTAAATTCTTATAAATGCAATTGAATGGTTGCAGAAGCTGGGTGTTAACTCTAACCCAGAGCACACAGCTTCATCCAATCATTTAATTGGGTAACACCACCGAGAGTGAGAACTACTTTTTTGCGAGTAGTGGGTTCTGTTGCATGGCCTCTATCGGTTTCCCTGATGCCGTCTCAGTAGAATGTGGCGTCATAATTAGCAATAACAAAAAAATAACTAAGATAGGTAAGCAATAATGTTGATGGAGTCATTCGATATTCTTTCCCAATTTCTTCCGTAATTTGTACATTATATATATATATATATATATATATATATACATACAAACATATAGCGGGGTGGTTCTGCCAGTATTTATAATACTATAATAATACCTGTAGGTAGATGCTGTCATTACTTGCTGCTCAGCCTGTAACGCCAACTACAGACTGGCATGACAATAGAGTACATACACATATTTGTCCTTTTGCGCATAGTTAGGGCAAGGCACACCGCCAGATAGCATTGCACATTACCATGCTTTAGTATTATACGTAACGCGTGGTGATGCCAAGCTAACAATAACTTTTTTATAAGGCCTTTAGGTAAATCGTTGGGTGTAACAAGGGGCAACGCTATCGCACGACACAGGGCCGCTACAAGCTCATTAATCACAAAGGGGAAAAAATAGTGGAACCAATCTCGGGTTTTGAGCATAGAGCTCATATTTCATATTATAATTTCATTTATTTAACCAAAATACCTCAAACATACTTCTCTTTCAGTAATTGCAAAGTTTCAGGTTCCGTTTTTTGGAGCTTCAGAAGCACCTTCCAGTCTTGACAAGCAGGTAGTATTTTCTCGATAGCTTCTGATGGGGGTTTGTTGTGGTTACTGTAAGCCGTTGAAATATGAACAAATACCTAATAACAATCCTGATGTTAATCCAAATTATTCACGAGACAATAAAGAGATGAAGAAAACATAAGTTTACCTTTAAATGTTTCATTTTCTTCGCTAAATCCAACATTTCTTTAACGCCTTTAACATTTTCACTTAAAGCGTCGTTTATACTAAAACTAAATTGAACGTCAGCAGCTCCATGGAAAATAATCGTAACATTTTCTTTTAGATCCTGCGAAAAATTCATTTTTCCTTCTAAGAATGCGATGGTCATTGTTTCATTAAGAAATTATCACTTGAACCGAAATCATAAAATAACATTTAATTTCAACAGGAGTATTGCAATATTAATAGTATAGTGTATGGGAAGTTTTCATTGGTTGATTTATTTCAGGTAAATTTAGTTATATTCAAATTGGGAAATCATTGTTTAATAAAGACAATACCTTAATATCTTTAAGGTTAAAGAAAGTAACTAAATAAGCATGCTCCCTTGATAAATGGAGACGGCATAAGCATATTACAAATTTTTTATAAAGACATTAATTTTTGTTTCTGCCAATAGGGAGAGGTAGTTGTAATGATAAGGGAAATTAAAGCTATTTGATATGAGCTGTCTAACATGGATAAATTTTACAATTTTTAATTAATTTGATGTTGAGCTTCTTTCGCTGGCCACACTGCTACAAAATGCAAAAAAACACCTCAAGTCATCAGAATAAAAGAAGACGATTAGTGAATGTAGAATCTGCATTGCTGGATAAATATGAAGATATACACCCAAATGAGGTTATGAAAGGTATTGCAAGAATCAAGTACTTAGATATCCGAAGGTGTTTCATTCGGGATTTTATTAAGAAGAAAGAATTAATTTTCTAATACTGTCGCTCGGAAGAAAACGAAGAAGGTATATTTACGAAACCACTGTTTTGAGAAAATGTCACGTCACATTATCAAAAATAGGAATACCATTCACTACGGATGATTTCAAGGGATAATGTTTAGATATAGATAGATAGATTTTATTGGCTAATATGTATATATTTTAGCCTGAGTCTGGCCCATTTAGTGTTAGTAATCTTACAAGTATTTTACAAAAAGAATATATATATATATATATATATATATATATATATGAAATGTTTAGATATATATGGTCTTGGAAAACGTCATCCTCTGTTATATTCACAAGCTATATAAATTTGGTTAGAATGGAATATTAACTCATGTATAATTATTTTGGATAAAATCCTTAGTCTCACCCAGGCTAGAAAAGGGTAGTAACTGGAGATAGCCCGTCCCAATTAGCCATAGTAGCAAAAAGTGAACGTTAATAAACAATAATTATTATTATTATGGCAATCATAACCAATAATAATAATAATAATAAAATATACCTATTATTAATACTTTAATGGAATTTTACATTTTTCGAACAATTCTTGTAGTGCCAAATAGAACTTTCTAATAGTTCTAATTTACAAGTTTTACCATTCATATGTACTAAATAAATTGAAAGGGATTTCATTAATTATTTGGCTGGTTTCAAATAATTAAACATCCAGTGAAGCCGTGGGCTATACGAGCTTAAAAAATGAAGAGACGAAGTCATACTTACAAAGCTACTATTGGACATACTCTACTGACACACTCATACTTGATGAAGAAACAAGACAAACCGATTTGTAGATGTTGTAATGTACCTCTGACAGTTAAACCTATACTGACTGACTGCAGTCAACGCAATTACTTAGGGGACTCCATACATATGCAGATACTATTCTCCAACATTTAAAGACTATACACTTCTATTTAAGAATCTGTACAAGTTATATATATTTAATTTAGTTTTACATTTATAATTTTGCAAAATTATTTGGCCTAAGTTTTCTTTTTAGTTTACACAAAAATTAAAATTTGTATTCGTTATATTTTTATTGTTGTTATATTGAATTTGTTGTTATATTGTTGAAGTACATCTACTTATTCTGTTCATTTTTAATATTTTTAATTAGTTCCCTAAAGCATTTAAAAATAATATTTATTTGTAAATAGTTTTTATATATTGCTTCGTTTCATTTTTTTTTTTTCAAATTTTGTTTAATTTGGTTGTAGTGCTATTATTTGTTATCCTTTGTTGTTTTCTATTCTTATTTTATTTCTATTCTATTTGTTGTTTTCTACTTTTATCTTATGTTTATGATATTTCGTTTAGAGCAATATGCCCCTATTTGCGGAGTTCCGAAATATATAAATAAATTCTTCTTCTTTTCTTACCTGTAAATCTACTGAGCTCAGTTCACAATTCTTTTTGCCTAGATCTCCAAGAACTAATTTCACTTTCTTCAGATTTTCTGGTTGCTCTTCTTTCAGCCTTTTAAACAACTAAAAAAGTTAATATAATTAATAAATTAGAGAAATGTTTTAAAATAAATAGGCCATCACAAAAACAAACAGAAAGAAATAGAAATAGAAGGCCAAGAATAACCACAATTGATTATCAACAATAGTTTGACTAGATAGTTCTATCCCCTTACCCTAACACTCCACCGTAATTGTTGTGGAAGGGGGTCAGAGGAAGCAGCGGAGGGGTTGTGGGTAGGTTTGTGGTTGAGGGGGTTGAAAAAACGGGGCTTGACGAGCACCAAGGGAATTGGGTGGTAGCAGTAGTAGAGATCATGGTACTGTTGTTGCAGGTAGAGGTGACGCTGGTTGATCCGCAGGCGACGTCAACCCGGGGTGCTCGCTCCAACGGTATAAGGCAAGGAAATCCGGGCTACTGTTGACACATATGAGTTTATTCGTCTAAGGAAAGTGGTGAAAAATGGCGGATCATGGGGTGAATGTTATTTGAACATACGGTATGTTAATAAAGGTTACTTGTTGAGATAGCACGCGGGGTTGTTTTACATGGTGTCAGGTGTAAACTGATAAAGGTTTAGTGGACTGGGGGAGGGGGTAAATAGTTCTGGTTCACTTTAACTAGTATATTAAAAATATTAGAACAATTTCAACTATTCTCTTTACACTATGTACAATTAGCACAGTTTCCACAGTCGCAGTTAGCACGAGACACATATAACGGTGTGTCAAAAAGTGGAGAGGGATTGATTAGGAACACCTTTTCATTTATTCTCCAAAACTAAAATTTCTATACAATTAGTTCCCAAAAGTTAACAGGCCTTTCGGAAAAACAATTCATCTTGGAGGGAAGTGTAATTGATGTTGTGTTTGTCAATTCCCTACTGAACAGCTGCTTCTATTCGGAGTTCCTTTTTGGGCCACTATTTGTTCTTACTCAGCCTGTCTTACACGACCTGGAAAGTTTTCTGATGCACAATCTGTTCCGCACTCTAAGAGTTCCTACCTGACCAGCTATCGGTTTAACACAGACTAGATCATTGTCTAGATGCCTGTTTTCCAACTCACAATCTGGTCTTTATTTTCAATTGGTCCTGGTCAACTCCTCCCCTATCCTCTATGCAACTATTACTTTCTCATCACTCATCCGATAGCTAGATTACTATGTTCAATCCTATTACTTCTAGCAATCTCTTACTAGTTGTAATTTTATTATTTATAACGCAACGTTATGAAATTAAACAATAGATTACCAAGATTGCCTTGACAGATTTGACCAAGTCCTTTTTATGCAGAAAAGTCGTGCACGAGTTCATTGGGGACTTCGATGTCTAAATGCTTCTCCATACGTGACTACAGAGTATAGTTATAATTTTTGCTATTCTATAGCAAAAAATACTGATGACTGAGTAATTCAATAATATCATTCCATATAGTTAGCATCCGTTTCCTTTTAGGAGGATCTGCCAATTAAATAAATGCCTTACCGGTAATTCAGTGATATCTTTCCATCTCTGTTCTATAGACTTCCCCTTCTTCTCCCTCATTATGAGATAGATACTGTCAACATCTGGGCAGCTCCGAAGGATTTTCTCGACGAGTACCTTGCCCATAAATCCAGTGCCACCGGTCACCAAGATCTTCTGCCCGGCGTAGAATTCCGGAACTGTTTGATACATGCCGGCCTTTTTATAATGTCTGATGACTTAGTTCTTCGATTATCTAATGCGTTCCTCAGTCTGGTGCGTGGTGGGATAGTCAACAGCAGTTCTCACTGTAGAACTGCAATAATATAATTCACAAATTAAAACATTTTTTTAAATTAGGACAGGAGTTGAAATTTAAGCTAGCCAATAGATATTTAGTGGTTTCAGAAAACCTCATAAGCTCGAATAGAAATTTAAAGAAGACAGACAATTAAACAAATTAGAAAATATCTATGTTAAATTTCGAGATAGAGAAAAAATTATAAAAAATAATTGTAAAACATATAAAACAATAATTGTAAAAACATATAAAACAATAATTGTAAAAATTAAATTTCCAGTAAGGATTAGATATAACATTTGTCGATTCGAAAAAGTAGCTGTGATAAGGGTTCTTATGGGGAGAGACTAGATAAAATATAGGAGTGAAACTGGGATTCAACGGGGCAACTAAGCAGCTTTCACTTGTGGTGGAAAATCTCGGGATCTGAAACCATTTATTCACAAGTTTTCCTAATAGGGGGTGTATGTAATTATGACTTAGAAATACCATTGTAGAAAATTGAATTTTTAATAAGATTGTTTGCATAAGATTTTTTGACCAGACTCAAAAAACGGAAATATTTGGAATTATTTATTTTATCCTCTCTAAAACCCCAATCATTGTGATCTGATTTCAGCCATTAACTTGCTATTTAGTCTATATAAAGAAAGCTTCTGACCATTCTAAGAACAATGACGCAAAGTTATGAGCAAAGTTGAAAATCCATCCTGTCCTGTTCACTTCCTATACTCCCGGTTGTTAATCTATACTTAAGAACGGGCCCGAAGCTGTATATGTATGTTTATATTTGTGAGTCAATTATTCCAATGTGCAATACAGGTTATGAGAATCCCAATTTTCAACTAGAAGGGGTGTTTAGTCTGTCGTGAAAATACATATTCGTCAATATCTTCGTTAGTATTGTGTTTAACAAGATAATGTAAGGAACGAATTTTGTGTAAAATAACGATTACGGTCCTAAATTATTTTAAGAATTTTGAAATTTTGACTACCATCTATGGGTACCAAAGATATTATTCATGTTCCATTTAAAATGCCTGAATGGAATTGGGAAATAGTTTGTATATGTATTAAGGCTGAGTATTGTTATATAAGCGATTTGATACATTACTAACACTCTATGGAAATGTTTTCTAATTTTATGCGGTTTAATGAAATTTAAACTTAATAATGAGATACGTTAGAATGTAAATTATTAGAGCCCTGAGTCCATTAATATATATAACAGATATTTTAATGATAACGACAAATGTTCCATACGTATATTTTGCTTTTTATTCGTACGGAATTATTTTTTTTATTAACCTCGTACCTCACCCCCTCCATTAGTCAATTTTAATCAAAAGGAGAGGTGCACAACAAAACGTTATAACAATCTCAAACATGAAATTTCCTCATTCTGAAGCTAGTCGGTTTGAGTTATGAAGGATTTGTACAAATTTACATGCGTACAGACGTCATGTCGAAAGTAGTCAAAATGGGTTATGGGTGGGTTCGAGGGATAGTTCCCTTGAAATTTGAAAACCTTTAAAAACTTTTCACGATTTTAATACCATATATTTGAAGCCTATTTACTTCGCACAAGGAAGTAAATGAACTTGAAACTTTAGCTGCACTCGTTAAGTTCTATGAATGGTTGCATAAATTAAAATCACACTTTTGAGAGCGGAGATTTTCTAAAAGCCGAATACGTGAATAAGCATATAAGTCTGTTAATCTTCAAATTTAAGAATAATGTAAAAAACAGTAAATAACTCTAATAACAAGATTACCCATACTACATATTTCAATCATACAAATTGTAACGACTTTTACGATTTTACTCCTCCTTAAAATACACACACCTGATCTTTAGTTTAACATAAAACGTTTAAATGTGGAGTTTGACCATTTTAATAAACACTCTTAACACTACAGTGCTAACTGGTAAATATATGTTTAACGTGTCCTATTATACGTGCAGAAAGTAATGTTTTTTTTTTTTTTTTTTTTATTATTATCGAATCCACATTTAGTAACAATGTTCTCTTTAATATCTGGAACTTCCACTAGAATATTGATGGTATATGAGTAAAATATTTTGAAATTAATATTAGTTAACTGAACTTCCAGTTACTTACAAGATGTTGCGTGTACTAACACTGGTAGAATCTCTTGACGTACTACTTGGACTTTATCAATTGAATTGACTACCATGTACGCAAACTGTGTCCTTACTTAATTCGTAAAGTACTTATGTAAAAAACTAGAAATCTATGAATATTTAGAATGTTATCTAGCAGGAAGATCAGGGCACGTGGAATCTTTTATGCATTTTTCCTAATAATACAGATTTATGCACATTTAAATGAGATAAAATGCATTTATCTCCTAAATCAAGTAAAGGATTGGAACCACCAGTATCATCTATACTAGCGTTTCCATCCCACCCCTTTATTGATTTGCCAGAGACAGCAGTCAAGCTAAGGTATTGTTAACTAGACTCGCCAACAGAACCATACTACTACACAAGACAATAACCAACATACGTTTCTACAAACAGTGCCTAGATAACAACGTCACCCCACGATACGCAACCGTACAGATTAAGACAAATACTTACGCCGCACAAAAGACAAAAAACTGAGGCACACAAACGCTGGATGAGGACAGAAATACGATTATTGTACATACATCAAGAAAGACCGACTGAACAACGAGATCTACAAACTACACCTACAAGTAACCAAGGTACTAACTCGCATGAACCTATACCTCTATTTCCAACCGTAATCGACTTACGTACTCAAGAAAGTACAACGGATTATGACTACCAAATACGACACAATGCACAGAAAGATGGAAACACTCACCAAGAAACAGACAACCAGTACAGGCCAACCCATCAAACTTTCACATTTTCATAATAGAGTATTCAACCTCAAATAAAAAAAGAATTTTTTTTTTATTTATTTATTTACTTGGAGCTTCGCAGCTGTGGCGATGTTGCTCGGGGAAAAAAAACTTCATAAAAAAAAAAAAAAAACGAAACGAAACAAAATTAATTTAAACGAACATAACAGAAATGTAACATGAAAAATAGAAAAGTAACACGAAACAGAAATAGAACACAAAAACAGGAATGTAACAGAAAGCAGAAACAGACAAACAGAACTGAAACGAAAAACAGGACTGGAATGGATCACAATAGCAAATGGAAAAACAAAACACAGAAATGGAAATCAAAAACAAAATGGAAAACAAAATACAGAAATGGAATATAAAACCAAAATGGGAAACAAAAAAAAGAAAAAAAAAAGAAATGGAACACAAAAACAGAAATAGAACAAAAACAGAAATGGAACACAAAAAAAGAAATGGAACACAAAAAAAGAAATGGAACACAAAAAAAGAAATGGAACACAAAACCAAAACGGGAAACAAAAACAGAAATGGAACACAAAAACAGAAATGGAAAAACAAAACAGAAATGGAACGCAAAACAGAAATAGAAAACCAAAATGGAACTCAAATAATAGAAATTGAACAATAAATTGAAATCGAACAATAAATAAAAATCCAACACAAATTGACAAACATAATATAGAATCCAAAACAAAAAATATTAAACAAGATATAATAAAATATATAAATTGTTGAATAAAATGGAATATGTATCTAAAATGAATTTAAAATAATTGAGATTTAGGAGAAAAAAAAAAAAAAAAGGAAAAAAAGAAGAAGAAAAAAAAAAAATCGTGTATCAGCGGAGTTGCATACATACATTGTTAAATGTTAAAAATACTTTAGGATTGCTTTAACAAAGTTACTAATATTAATTAAATTGCTTGTAAAATATTTCAACGATAATTCAAAGAATACATTTTCCGCCAACTATCACTTTAAGAATTTTATTAAATAATTTTTAATCTTGTTCCACGATTTGTTTTATATTACTCTTGTACAATAAGCTACTATTTTGCTTCACAAGACGGTATAAAGACACAGACACACACACACACACACACACACACACATATATATATATATATATATATATATATATATATATATACCGTTATGTTCAACAAAATATTAGCTTATTCTACAAAAATAATATCCTTTAGTGCTACAGAGAGACATCTCCTCCTTTACTGATTGTATTAATCTCTCCAAACAATAAAAATAAATCTATTTATAATGAAAAAAATTCATTATATCATTATAATCATTATTACAATAATAAATATTCAATTCAGAAAGAGAGATAGCCATCTTTGAAGCAATATAATGGGGACACTTGAACCTAATTAAACAAAATTTGAAATAAATAAAACAGCTGTTTTCTAGTAGTCTCCAAGAGCCGGCGTGAGGATGTACCAGCTGACGGCTGATGGAAGATCTGACCGGCAAGGACCTCTGAGGACCGACTGTCCTAATCCCTTCACGAGGTAACATTTTAGCAGATTTCCCTTAAGGGAAATCAGCTATTGAGGTTGTACTCATGAAGGTATTTTCGAAATTTTTCTTCAAATGTCCATCGATCCTACCTAGTAGGTGACGAAAATAAGGTCCGTTCAAAACTCTATATATATATATATATATATATATATATATATATATATATATTTATATATATATATATATATATATATATATATATATTTATATATATATATTTTTGTCTGTTACCGCTCTAGCGGTCGCAATTATTATTTGATCGTTACCAAACTCGATATTTAGTCGTTTTATGTAAAAAGAAAGATTAAGTTCATTAACAGTTGAAATCGGACCAGTGGGAGGGGGGGTTTAAAGGGAAAGCTTTTCGAAAATTCGAAATATTAACCGAGATATTTGCATTTGTATTAAATTTGGGCCGTAACGGACGACTGAGTTTCCCGCCAAAAGCTAGTTCAGCCCTTTGCCGTAACTGTTTGGCTCTCGTATGGAGATTTCTCTACTGTATAACTTCACGTGGGAAATCTGCTTAGTTTACGCAGCCCCTGCGTGATGGACTTTTATAGCCTAAGCCAATGATGAACATTGCACCAGCAAATCAAATATGCTCAAAATGTGCACTACATGTGATTTAATTATTGCAATTCATCTCGAATATTGTTCAGTGTATCGACTTTAGGAGCAGTGAATGTTAGTTTAAAAATTTAATGTCTTTAACTACCAAAATGTCAAACCACGTGGGGACTTAATTAAAAATTGAAAATAATACAGGTTCAAAACTCTATATTTAAATATTCATAAATATTAATCTATCTAATCTTTATGTTTGAATTACTCAAAATATAAAATATATGATAATTTATGACTCGTACATGTAATGCAACTTAGATAAATTACAACTTAAATTACGTTTGGAAACAAGACACCTATTTCAAATACTTTTCTAGCTCTTTGAACTTTAAGAATTCAGAATCTATCTGAATTCGTATTTTACTAACTTTTGACCATGGTCATTTGCCTTTAAATGACAGTTATAAACTAACAAATTTATGCTTAAGGCTTAAAGTTACTTGGTTATAGCAGATTTCCCTTATGGGAAATCAGCTATTGAGGTTGTACTCATGACGGAATTTTCGAAATTTTTCTTCAAATATCCATCGATCCTACCTAGTAGATAACGAAAATGAGGTCCGTTCAAAACTGTATATATATATATATATATATATATATATATATATATATATATATATATGTCTGTTACCGCTCGAGCGTTCGCAATTTTTGTTTAAGCGTTACCAAACTCGATATTTAGTCGTTTTATGTAAAAAGAAAGATCAAGTTCGTTAACGGCTGAAATCGGACCAGTGGGAGGGGGGGGGGTTTAGAGGGGAGGATTTTCGAAAATTCGAAATATCTCCGTTACTATACGTTGGATCGAACAATTGTACAGAATCAATCTTATTGAAAATTAAATTTACTATAAATATTGTTATATACATTTTTTCTCTATATTGAATATTAACCGACATATTTGCATTTTTATTAAAGAGGGGGGGCCTAACGGACGAGAGTTACTTTCCCGCCAAAAGCTAGTTCGGCCGTTTCCTTGACTGGCTCGGCTCTCGTGAAATTTCTCTATTGTAAAACTTCACGTGGGAAATCTGCTTAGTTTACGCAGCCCCTGCGTGACGGACTTTTTAATCATCAAATATAGTCCACATAGTCTGTCGATTCCACCAGAAACATGTTCCCTGTAACATTCAATTTGTGCCACTACACCAGACATCCATATTCAAGTGTCGGCCTGATTATTACTGTGTACATCCAATAGGGCATGTAGTACTTCATTCCCTATGTCTTTCCACACAGGCTCCTTCAGATCCTAAGGGCTCTAACAACCTTGTTGGCGTCCTAATTCAAATGCTCCTTCCAGTTTGGTCTTATATCAAGCATTATTCCCAGATGCATGACCTTATCTTTAAAAACTACTATCTCCCCTCTTAATCTAGGAGCTTCCAATACAGTTTCTTCCTCCTCGTAAAGGGTACAAACTACTGTTTTCGTTGAATTCTAAGTGAGTCCCGTTTTCTTACTCCTCTCTGTAAATCTCAATTCGTCACGCCCGATTTCACCGATTGCACTTTTCCTTGTAATGAATCTGACATTGCATTACATAAATCCATCATAAATTACTATATATTTTGAGTATTCCCAGCACAGAGCAGATTAAGATTATTATTAATGAATGCTTCAATGTATAGTTTTTACCTTTAAACCAGAGTTATACCCAATTTGGAGTTAAGTCACCATGTACTCTAGCATTTTTGAAGATAACGCCGATGTATTTTTATAATAGCATTCACAGCTCTTAACGTCGGTGCACTAAGTAATAATACGGATGAATTTCGATAATAAATTCCCTTTAAATACACTTTTTGAGCGTATTTTTATCGGCGCGATCAAAGTTTACCGCCTGGTTAGGTCTATATAAGGACCCCGTAACGAAGGATTATAATCAGTCATATTCGGCATCCTCTGGAGGGGAGACCCTTGTCGGTGAGACCTCGCTAATCCTTCAGCCCTGATCCGGGCCTGCCTGAGCCATACTACTTCTCGCCAGTACTATCTCTCACGGCCAAGTCTACACTTCTATTAAAACAGCTATGTGTTTTAATTGTAATATTGAATAAGTAGAAATAAGTGCCCCCATTACATTATTAAAAAGTGCCTCTTCATTTTCATTTTATAATTATTATGAGAGAATATTTTGATTATAAATAAATTTATAAATATTTGAATTTTGACTTGAGTCGATTGTTGGTGGTCCCTTCCTAGATTCCTGTTAGTGGTTTGGTTGTGAGATATTCCATCTCTTTGAGCTTCCACTGCCTATCGCCGCAGCCAGATCCCAACATCCTCTTATAATTATTACAACGTCATCGGCCCAACTATGCCTAATTGGGACGGGTTATTAGGAGCTTGCTACTCGTCTAGTTACGACAGGACTAAGGATATTATTTAATATGGATGTGGGACTCGAAACTTACACTCTAGGTTTACAACATTAGAATTACAATACAAATGGAGTAGAAAAATAGTTTTTAAAATTAATTATCTTTCTAGTAAGCAATAAGTAGCCGAGGTATTGACAAAGATACTTGAATAGTGCAAATTTAGAAATAAATTAATTAAAGTTTTGATTATTAATTAAAGGTCCGTTCAAAATTATATATATAATTGTATCTTCTCTCTGTACATTGATTTTTTTTCTCGAAAAACCTTTTCGTTTCACATGCCATTAACACAATATCTGCAATTTGTCTCTTTGTTGCCTGTTTGTTACCTTTTCACGTGTAAACTACTGAACCGAATTTTATGGAACTTGTTACGTATATTACTACTAACCCAACTTAAGAGTATGGGCTATCCTAATAAACTCAGAGATGAACAGGAATGTGCGTTATAACGGAGGCATGAAAAATCGCGATATTTCGTTACCTATTGCTTTTTCTCCAACCATGCACATAACAAATGTTGCTGATTTTCCTATTTAAAGTAACTTTTGTTATATACACTTTGGTCATATACCAAAGTAGAAATGAGTTATACGCTAAAAACTATAGCGGTAGTCAACAATTTTATTGGGTACAAACGATGGAGTCAAACTTAACGAAATGTGAAATAGCATTGTCTTCCATGATTATAAGCTGTACTAAAATTTTTAGGCGGTATTCTCTAGTATTTAATGGTTCAATTAACTCTGGTAAATCTTTTTTATTTTCTTCTATTCTTTTGAATTTGTCCAATTACATTCCCAGATTTCTATGTAATTATATCCTGCTTTCATACCATTTTAAGAAAGCTTCTCCATCCCATTGTATCGCACACAATAATAATTCGGTGATGGTATAGCAACAATAAAATCTTCATTCCCCTTCGTATTAAACAAGTGAAGAAAATTACATCTTTTTTAACTCTTTTAATAATGAGCTATAAATGTGTAATTTCTGTTTTCTTTTGATATTATTATGGTAAAGCTTTTAATAGATTCCCTTTAAGGGAAATCAGCTATTGAGGTCGTTCTCATGACGCGATTTTCCAAATTTTTCTTCAAATGTCCATTGATCCTACCTAGGAGATGACGAAAAACAGTGTGTGTATATATATATATATATATATATATATATATATATGTATGTGTGTGTGTGTGTGTGTCTGTATGTGTGTGCATACCGTCTTGTTGATTTTAAGCTGCTGTAAGAGTCAGAACAAATCAAAGCATTATTTTGCTCAATTAACAATAAGTTAAGAGCAGCTTTTATTGCTGTAAGTTCTGCAGTAAACACACTACTTACTCAGGGAAGGGAGTACATCAGAGAGAGATCCTTGACACATACATCTGAACCAACACCTCCGTCAGTTTTTAATCCATCTGTATACAAATGGAAATCTGGGGACGATTCGCACGACTCTAATTTTTATAAATTCATTAGTAAAAATAAATTCGTTGGTTATTTTTTTCAATTCCCAATTTATATTTGGTGGAAATAAGAGCCATGGTTCTAATTGATAGTTTTTATAGGAACAATTTCTATATTGTCCATCCCATACTTCCTGATAGATGTTTTAATAGGATGATTGTAATCATTATTATTAAGTAATATATTTCAGGCTGGGTGGATAATTTGTGAGGACACTTTAAAATAATATGGTATGCCTAACCAATCTCGTCTGTAATTTAAAGGTGCTTCACCAATATCAGCACACAAGTTTATTACTGGGCTGGACCTGAATGCACCAGATATCATTCTCAAACCACTGTAATGCACAGAATCAATCATTAGCAAAACCCGTGGTTGAGCTGTAGTGTAAATGATGCATCCATAATCCAAAAGCGATCTTACCAGACTTTTATAGAGCTTTAGAAGAGATAGTCGATCTGCTCCCCATTCCATGCTCGATATTGTTCTCAGTATATTTAATGATCCATTGCACTTATTTTAAATGTACTTCAGGTGAGGAATCCAGGTTAGTCGTTGGTCAAAGATCATACCTAAAAATTTGACGTCCTTTTGTGTAGGAATTTGGCAATCATTAATCTCTAATTCTGGGGTACTCGAATTCTTTAATTTTTGAACAATATTGCTTTTGTCTTATTTAAGGACATCGTAAAGCCCATGTAATTAAACCACTTCTAGTTATACCCAGTAATGCTAACATGACATTTTTCGCATCGTCTGCGTTGCTTGCTACAGTGTATAATACTATATGGTCAGCGTATAACAATATCTTAACATGGTGGGCAAATATATTAGGGAGTTCATTAATTCCAATTATAAAAATAAGTGGACTGAGTACGCTGCCTTGAGGTACTCTATTCTCAATGTAATGGATATCAGAAAAACGATGCGAACTCTAAAGTACCTCTTCTCAAGAAAATGTTTTATAAAATGCAACATATTTCCACCTAAACTGTAGTTAATAAGATAATCAAGACGGGCCGGGCCGATGCCATATTTTATCAAAAGCCTTAGTTAGGCCTATAAATTCAGCTAAGACAACTTTTTTTCCCTATGGAACGCTTGTAAGATGTCGTGTTGCAAAATAAAATGATTATTAAGAATTCCTCGTCCACTTCGGAAACCATTTTGTAAAGGACTTATATAATTCCCTGCATCCAAATACCAGTTAAGGCGATTTACAACCATTTTTTCAAAGATTTTACACATATTACACGTTAAAAAAATTGGTCTGTAACTGCTACATCTGTCGGGGGGTTTTCCTGGTCTAAGAATTGGAATTACAATGGATTGTTGCCATAATATAGGGATTTTTTTTTTTTAATAAATCGTATTAAAAAAATTTTAAGAGGATTATTTTGTTGCTTTTTGACAAATGTTTTAGCATACTTGGAGTAATTTCGTCAGGACCTGGAGCTTTTTCTTGTTGGTTGTCAAGAGCAGTGGAAACTTCAGTGTAAGAAAACGAAACATTCATGCTTGAATATATGTTTTCTAGAATACTAATGGGTATTTCTTCTTCCTGGTGTTTCTTTATTTCCTTTAAGGATTCTGAGTAAGCCTCAGTAAAAGAAATATAACTAAGGTATTTCCCAAAGGAATCACATATTTCTTTTTGATCAACAATAGCCCGATTTGAATCTCTAATTATGGAAATCGAATTAATTCTTCCACGACCCTTGATTTTTCTAATTTTATCCCAGACCTCAGACGGAGGAGTATTACAATTGATTGAATACATCTTGTCTACATGTCCTATTCTTGTCTCGAATAATAACCGTCCATTTTAAATCAGGAGATAATTGTGGTGAACATATTGAAAGATCGATACTAGTCATCTCTCCGGTTGATGAACTAATGAATGTTTTAGAAGTATTATTTAGGATGTTAAGGAAATCTACGTTTAGAAAAGTTTCAACTTCTTTACCTTTTAAATCACTGAAGCTATTACCCCATAATTGGCTATGCGAGTTAAAATCTCCTAATAATAAAAGTGGCCTCGGTAATTGGGGCACTATGTTGCTGAGGTCGTTTGCTGTGAAGCTGAGAAATGGTGGCAGGCAAAGACAGCATATTGTTACAACTCTTGGTTTGAGCACTTTGATAGCTACAGCTTGTATTAAACTTTGTAAACGAATCAATTCGAACGGGATATTCTCTTGAACTATTGTGCAAACTCTTCCACATGCTATTAGCCCACCGGTATAGTCATACCTAATTAAGTTATAAAAAGGAATCTGAAATTTGTGGATGGGTTTTAAATGTGTTTCTTGTAAGTACGTGTAACTCACCTAATAATGTAAATTTCGTATTAATAGTAGTAAATCGTTTTTCCTTTTAAGAGCAGAATTAACATTCCATTGGAGAATATTGAGAGCCATTGAAGAAGATTCAGAATAATAAAATGAACAAAATTACCTAGTATGATTAGATATTATAAACGAATAAAAGTTCAATGAAAAAAAAAACTAAATTTAATAAATTAATCTATTTAACTTTTTAACTTACTAGACCCTTCTCCTTTTACTGTTTTACCAATTGCTGCTCGAGGAGTATTATTTTTCTTTTTAAATTGATTGTTCTGTTTTGGTTTTACATCAGGCGTTTGATTTTCAGAAATTGTTACTGAAAGAGCATCATTTGTATTATGCTTGTTATTATTGACTTCCTTTGTTCCTATTTCCTGGTCTTTTTGTTTTTTTATTTTTAAGTTTGGAAATAACGTTTTCAATATTTGTCATACGTTGTGAAAGAGACTTGATTACCCAAAGTGAATGGGTGAGCCGATTAGTCAGAAGTTCCAACGGTGTAGGGGAGGCGACTACAGCTGAATAGCGCGGTGCATCAGATTTTGCTACCTACCATCTTTACTACCCCTTCCTTCGGCTTCTCTCAGAGATTCCCTATCTAATGTACTTATTTTTAGGATTTCTGTTTCTTTTTTGTAAATTTACGCAATTTGGTTCACACGGACCTTCATGTGGATTACTCCCACAATTTCTACAGACCTTGGCATTTACACAACGACTTCCTATATGCCTAAACTGAAAACATGAAAAACATTGGGTTGTCAGTGGTATGTATGGGCGAATTTTCACTGATAGGAAATCAAATGTGATACGTTCTGGCAGAACTTGCGTATTAAACGTTAAGTTAGACAGAGTTTTAGTTGGAATGAGCTGTTGCCCTATTTTTTTTAATAATTCCTTTAACCTCAACGACTCCCTGATTCGTTAATTCATTGATTATCTCATTTTCGGAACAGTTGAGAAGTTCGTAACAAGATACCCCCCCCCCTTTTGAGGTATTGAGATATGGTTAACATTTTCAAAGTCTTGCTTCGATTGAAAATGTAACAACACTTTTCCGTTCCTTTGAAATTTTACATCAGTTTCAGGAGCATAACTTTTAATAAATCGACATAATTCAAAAGGATTTAATTTAACATAAACCTTTTCATCAGTAGATAACATTGACATTAACTCATAACCTCAATATTGCAGGTTACTAAAGATAGGTTTATCACGTTTAGGGGGTTTGGTGTGATTAGAATCACTGCTGGAATGCATGGCTTCCAGGTCTTCTAAAACTACAAAAACAGCCCAGTTTAGAATTACATCAGTTAAACCATTTAACATTATGATTCCGATAAGCTCATTCTGTATTGGAGATCAAATATTATTAAGTTTCTGAGATAAAGGCATTATCTCATTTAAATATGCCTCCACATCGGTGAACTAGGAAAGATTCAGTTTGAAGAGACTTCTCAACAAAAACAGTCTTCTGGTCAAGCCTTTGACTTCATATGTATTCAACATTTTTTTCCATGCTACTTTTGTAGTCTTCAAGCCGAAGGATATAAATTAAAATGTAAATATAAATGTTCTTCCAACATTAGATTGATTCGCCACATCGCCAAGGCGTCTTTGTATACATCTGTTTTGTGGCCGGTAATGCACTCCCAAAGTCCTTCACCAATTAAATAATTTTCTATTCCAAAGCTCCAAGAACAATAATTGGAACGTCCCGCAAGTTTTCTAATTGAAGGTGATCTTGATTCGGCCATAGCTCCCTTTTTTCAAGCAGACGATAGCAGAGGGAGCTGTTGCGGACGGCATTATCAAGACACTATGGCTCCGCGCACTGCCACAAAACATACAGGCTAATTTAGTCAGTACAGAACAGAATGATGTTAATAAATTAGCGGAAATCGAGGTTACCCAACCAGAAGAATTTTGCTCATTGTCTACCAATCGTCCCGATTCCCTCTTGGACAAGAATGCTAGCATTATAGCCAGCTTAGAGGACGAAATTGAAAAATTATCGCGGCAAGTAGCAGAATTAGGTACATCCCGACAGGGAAGCAATTATCACGAGAATAATCATTGTCGAAGACGATCAAATAGTCGCTCTAAAAGCAACCCAAAAAACCAGGACTGGATATGTTTTCATCATTTTAAATTTAAACACATGGCCCAGAAGTGCGAGCAACCATGCACTTGGGACAGGAAGAAGACGAAGCCTGAGGAAAACTAAACAGCGGATTGGAAGTGGCGTTAACCGAATCCGCTGACTTCATATACCATTTTAACCTAATGGTGGACCTGAAGGGTAAGCAGCTAATTGACAGGACAACTGGTCTGACATCAAGAGGAAGAGTTGTGAAAGAGCTGTCCTCGGCTATTTCTTCTGTACCAGGTGATTACCCTTTTGCCAGCCTACTTCAAAAGTTCCCCGGAATCACCAGGTCTACTCCAACAAAGGAACCTCCACCGCATGGTACAGAGCATATCAAAGAAACAACTGGCCCTTCAGTACTAAAAATAGCGATATTTCGATTCCTATTGGTTTTTCGGCAAATATGCACAGGAATAAAGTTGTTTATTTTGTTATTTAGAGTAACTATTGTTATATTCACTTTTGTCGTATAACAAAGTATAAACGAGATATACACTAAAAAACTAAAGTAGAAGCCAACAATTTTATTGGGCACTAACGATTGAACCGAACTTAACAAAACTCTATATGTAAATTAGCATTAATTCTTCCAGAATTATAAGCTACATTCAATGTTTTAGGTTCGATCTGGGGTGGGGTTTAGTAGGGAGGCCTGAATAAAAAATTCGCGATATTTCATTTTCTATTTGTTATTAGGCAAATGTTCACATAACAAAATTTGTTTTTTTTTTTATTTTTGTTAAAACATAATATTATTAAATTTTATATCCTAATCGCTTGAAATATCATGCAGGACAACGTCTGTCGGGTCCGCTAGTATATATGTATGTATGTGTGTGTATATATATATATATATATATATATATACATATATATATATATACACGTGTATTCTTATTATTTTGATTGGACAAGGAGGAGAGGGTTTAGAGAAGGGGCAGAATAAAAAAATCAAAAATCTCTGATGTTATCACTCCTATCGAAAAATGTTACAGAACTATTCATGTTTCAAAAGTCATGTCCTACATTCACGATTTTTCATTTTCTATTTGGTTTTAGGCAAACGTACACATAACATGTTTTTTAGTTATTAAAAGTAGCTTTTGTTTTAAACATAATATTATTAAATTTAATATCCTAATCGCTTGAATTCTCATGCAGGACAACGTATGCCGGGTCCGCTAGTTAGATATATTAAATAAACCTATGAAAATGAAAGAATACTAATTTCTTGATGTCTTTAGAAGTATATAGTTATTCTTACCATGTGAGATATAATTTGAAGTTTTCATTAAAAACATTAGTAGGCGTAAGCGAGATAGCCAAAGGCAGAGTACTGAACGAAATTCACTACATTACTGAAGATTCTTATTCTGAAAAAAAATTTGGTTGATTAAGTTAATACAATTTTCAAATAATATAACACAATGGGAAGGACTAATTTATTAAGTCCATGAGGATTGTGTTAACAGTAATCCTTTATATTATGTCCTTTATATTACACCTATTCTCAATAAGAAAACTTTATTTAGTTGATGTTTCTGAAACATCTACTAACGGAGTTCTCAACTATAAAACAACTACTACTTGAAGACACCTTCTGAGCCCTTCACCAGAGCTGCACATTTTGACGAGAAGAGCTAATAAGGAGAACTTTCTCATAGTCACATTTTCCTAGCACACATTGAATACGATATACAAGTTGAAGACAAACACCAAAATATCCATAATTTATTGGCTCAGGAATAATTACCATAATTTTGATTGAATTCTTCATTTAATATCCGTATTTTCAGTTGCAAAAGATTATGAATATGTAAAATAAAGTCAATATTGAGTGGGACATAAAAAAGGGGCTCCTTAACTAAGCAAATTTCCCCTCTGCATCACATTTGCATTTATCTCAATCAGAACAATATTGTTATTTAGGCTTCAAATAAAGTGCTTCATAATATAATAGTTTATATGACATGAGTAGGAGTGAGGGTCTAATGGAGGCTGAAATCTAAAAAAAATGCAAATACCTCCTTCCTAATCGAGATAAAAAAACGTACATAACAAAATTCATAGACCATTACATTTGCAATAAGATTGGTTATATACAATTTTTCAATCCGATGCATAATAAAGGAGATATTAAGAATTTTCAAAATTCCCTTCCTCTAAACCACTGGTCGGATTTCAGCCACTAATGAACTCCATCATTAGGTTTACAGAAAATGTTTAAAAATCGAGTTTGGCAACGATCAAACAAAAATTGCGACCGCTAGACCGGTAACAGACCTATATATATATATATAATATTCTAGGTAGGATCGATGGGCATTTGAAGAAATTTCTCCAAAATCACATCATGAGTACAACCTCAAAAGCATCAACTATCTAAATTTTAGAAAGAAACTGTTTTATAGCGGTTCGGTAGATATTAAAAAATAGATGCTTCTTAGAATAGTAGATTATATATGTTCTTTTCAATTTTAGCAGATTCTCCTTTAAGAATATTAGCAACTGAGGTATTTCTCATGATGCTATTTTCGCACAATGTCGACCAATGACAATTAAATACCCAGATGGCAAAACATGCGCGTGTGTGTGTGTGTGTGTGTGTGTGTGTGTGTGTATATATATATATATATAGATATATATATATATATATTGTATTTATCTGTTATCGGTCCAGCAGTCACAATTTTCGTTTTTTCATTGCCGAAATTAATATTCCACACAAAACTAAGGACGAATAAGCCCAAAATTTGTGATATTTCAGTAATTATCGATCTTGTCGAGAAATTTTGTATAACCAATCTAATTGTAAATGCAATTTCATATAAATGTTGTTCTATGCAATTGACTCATGGATAATGGACATTATCCGAGATGTTTTCAGTTTTCAGAAATCAGTAACTCCCTCCCCCACTCTAGTCAAAATCGTTTTCTCTTTACATCTCATATCCAGCCAAATGTATTATCTATTACTGCTTATGTAAGCTTCTTATTGCGGGAGAAAGAAAGAATAGATGGAAAGTTAAATTCTCCAGTAGGCTAGATTGAGGGAAGTCTGCTTAGTTTATGCAGCCCTTATGTGTTTTTTTTTTTTTGAAATTCAGGACACCCACGAACTTTGTCATCATATTCACTCCATCCAAAAAAAAAAGAAGAAAAGTCAAAAGGACAACCTCAAAGCTGTCTACCCTGCAGATAAATTACTATTGCATATTTATTTGTGGATTCTGACGCATATATAATAGACTAATCCAATATGATAGAACAAATTTTACTTCATGATGACTAACAATTTGGGAAAAGCTCTGGAGTTGGTCATGTAAACACTTTATTTATTAAAGAATTAAATGTAGCTGCTCTCCGGAGTTGAGTAGCTGACTACACAGCTAAATTATCAATTACTTAACATTAAAAAATAAATAAAATAAAAGAGTATTTTAATGAAATAAAAGAAATAGGTATAAATATAATAAGAAATAAATATAATGAGGATAACAAATTAAAAAAAAGATAATTATTATTATTTGTTAACGTCCAGTTTTTGCTACTATGGCTAATTGGGACGGAGTATCTACAGGTTACCACTCTTTTCTAGCCAGGGTGGGACTAAAGATTTTATTTAAAGAGTTCGTCACTAAAAAAATTCCTATTGCCCAAGGTAGAATCAAATTTGCCACGCTAGGTTGACCATGTGAGATTCAAGGACAGCTTTAACTCACATGACTAACACAAGTCCCTAAAGGTAAATAAATTAAATATTAAAAAAAAATGTCTACAAATATGAGTGTATGTATATGCTAGGGAGTGAATATAATAATGAAAGATTTATATATCTCTTATATTTATATCTCTTTGGAATTGTAAAATATATAGGTTGGGAGTAGAAACATGTTTTGTAGATTCACAAGATAGGTTTTAGATTTCTGAGTCATGAGTTGAAGAATAAAGAGATACATACTGATTAATCATTCTAAACATTTTTTGTGCTTACGAACATGGTGTCAGGTGAATGCTAACAGTTGAAGAAAATGACAAGTAATATTCCTTTGCCAGAACCATTTGACTTTGCAAATAAGGAAAAAAAGGAGAGAACTGGGAGCAATTCAAACTGCAATAGGAGAACTACATAATGCTTGCAGAGACTTTAGGGCCAAAGGCATCCAAACTGAACCCGAAGATAAAGTTAGCTTTAATTTATTTGGTTATAGGCCAAAATGGATCGATGCTAATTCGAAAGATCTCTGAACCTGATGCAACGATTGATGTCATAATTGCCCGTCTAAATCAGTATTTTAGCTACAAAAAAAATGTAACCTATGAGCGGTTTGTTTTTAAGAGTGCAACTCAGCTTCCTACAGAGACGTGTATTATATCAATCGGCTTCATGAGTTAGTTGGCTGCAATGTGTTCCTTTGATAATTTAGCAGAGCTATCAAAACTTTAAATAGAAGAAAATTTGATACGTGATCACTTGGTCGCAGGGATTTCCAATTCCTGAATAGGAAAAAGACTTTTAGCCAAAACATCATTGACATTAGAGCAAGCAATAGAGATAAGTATCTCAGATGAGAAAGCTGAGATTTTAGCATTAAAAATGAAAGAAATAGATCAAGAAAAAACTGTACATGACTCGAATTTCACAATTAAGGCCAAGGCAAAGGTTAGTTGCCGGTTTTGTGGCGGTCAGCATAATAGAGGTGCTACCAACCTGTACCAACTGTCCAGCCTATGGAAAAACATGCTTTAAGTGTAAGAAGCTGAACCATTTTAGTTCAGTATGCTTGCAGAAAAAAGAAACCGTGAGGAATGCAAGTAATGAGGAAATTGTGCATTCGGGCAATCTCGATGAGGATAATGAAAAAACAAAATAAATTGAGAATATGTATGATCCCCATTACTTAAATAAGGCCATTCGGCGACCACTTTACCAAGCGCCAACAGTGGAAGAAGTTTTCCAGGGCTCGAATAATTAGTGTGTTAGATTGCAAGGACGGTTTCTGGCATATTAAGCTCAGTGAAAGAGCTAGTAAACTCACCACGTTTTGGACACAAGTAGGAAGATATCGTTGGCTGCGGATGCCTTAAGGAATAAATTCGGCACCCGAAGAGTTTCAATGACGGGTCCATGAAGCAATGGATAGCCTAGAGGGGGCGTCTTTGGTATAGCTGATGATGGCTCAGGTGATAATGATGAAAAAGCCCTTCAAAATCATAATGAAAATTTACGCGCTCTCCTGGAAAGAGCTCATGCCTTAAATATGAAATTAAACATGACAAAATTGCATTGAGATCAAATATATGGGTAATGTTCTTTCCAAAGATGGGCTTAGGCCTGACCCGGAAAAGGTATCTGCAGTTTCATTAATGAAATCTCCAACTAACAAAAGTCCGTCACGCAGGGGCTGCCTAAACTAAGCAGATTTCCCACGTGGTTTTACAATAGAGAAATCTGCCCAATAACAACTGTAGTAGTAAGAAACGTCTATACCTATTCACGAGGGACGAATTGTTACGGAAATGGCCGCTAGAGCTCTCGGCGGAAAGTCCGAACATAGCCGACTCCTGCCGACCACACCCAGAATACAAATGCAAATATCTCGGTTAATATTCAAGATACAGAATAAATGTATAGAACAATATTTATAGTAAATTTAATTTGCAATAAGATTGATTTTTTACAATTTTTCGATCCGACGTATAGTAATGGAGATATTTCGAATATTCGAAAATCCTCCCCTCTAAACCCCCCCCCCCTCCCACTGGTCAGATAACGAACACGATCTTGATATACGAAACTGTATATATATATATATATATATATATATATATATATATATATATATATATATATTTACAGTTTTGAACGGACCTCATTTTCGTCATCTACTAGGTAGGATCGATGGACATTTGAAGAAAAATGTCGAAAATTCCGTCATGAGTACAACCTCAATAGCTGATTTCCCTTAAGGGAAATCTGCTAAAAAAAGGAAACCCAAAGATTTCTAGGGTTCGTCACATGCCTGGGAAAGTTTTTCCCACGCTTGACAGAGATAGCTGCCCCCCTCCGCTCGCTGGTGAAAGAAGATGCAGTGTGGCTCTGGGAGTCCGAACATGAGCATACCTTCCGAGCTTTAGTCAAGGTGGTCACGTCAGCTCCCACTTTTAAATATTTCGATGCACAATAACCGGCTGTACTTCAATGCGATTCCAGCCAATTTGGACTTGGGGCATCCTTAACTACGCCTTTGAGAGACTAGAACAATTTCTGTTCGGGAAGTCAGATATACTGGTTGAGACGGGCCACAAACCATTGGAGACTATTTTTAAGAAACCTTTAACAAAAGCGCCAAGACGACTTCCGCGGATGATGCTGAGATTGCAAAGGTTTTCTTTTAATGTGACTTATAAGCCAGGAAGGTCAATGCATGTAGCAGATTTGTTGTCTCGAGCCCCAGCGACGAATGACTTGCACCAGGACAAAAATAAATTATAATCATTAGTGTAAAACAAGAAATCATATTAAATGATCTGGAAAAATACAGGGGGCTTGAGTTCGTAAATGTGACGGATGAGAGAGAAGTGAAAACAAAAACTACAGAAGATGAGACATTGCAAAATTTAATGGTTATTTTTCAAAGAAGCTGACCTGAGAGAAAATCTTAATTATTAGATGAGGTACGCAAGTTCTGGAATTTCCGAGATGAACTGGTAGTAGAAGATGGTGTAATACTTAATGGAGAAAGAATTGTTTTATCTTCACTAATGATTAAAAATCTTCAGTAATTCGAAAATGCCCCCTCTAAACCCCCCCCCCCTCCCACTGGTCCGATTTCAGCCATTAACGATCTTGATCTGTCTTTTTGCATAAAACGTTTAAATATCGAGTTAGGTAACGATCAAACAAAAATTGCGACCGCTAGAGCGTTAACAGACAAATATATATATAAAATTTTGTACGGACCTCATTTTCGTCATCTCCTGGGTAGGATCGATGGACACTTGAAGAAATTTTTCGAAACTCGCGTCATGAGTACGACCTCAATAGCTGATTTCCCTTAAGGGAAATCTGCTAAAACATTTCTATAATAAGATGAAATGTTCAAAACATGAAAACAGTAATGATTACTATTATACAAAGAAATTAAAGTTAATAACATTGAACTAGTCAAGCAATAAACTAAGATACCAGTTACTAGAATATAAGTTAGTTAATTATTTTAAACATCAACTAGTCCATTCAGGTACAAGATTTTTAAAGGCTATCATTGGCATGTAGGACTTCTTGATCTAAAAAGATGCTTATATTTAGAGTCACAAGGAATCCTTGGTTCCAGTTGCATCCTTGTGAAGAGAATGGCACTGAAGTTGGAGCAATGCAATGAAATGGCTCTGTCCCATAGAATAAATAACTGCGAAGGAAACATTGTAATATCATTAATGATGGAGCATAGGTAATAAGCTCCTTCACTATAGGAAACACTTCAAGAAATTATTCTGTTACTTAGATTTTAAAACTTATCTTTTTATAAGCTGCCTCTAGCATGTAATCCTTCTTGTCCTAAAAAGATGCATAGTTAGAAAAGTTACAGCATTGGCGATATCCTCATTTGTCCAATGGCCTTTTACTTTTTTGTTTAGTCAGCACTGAATTTAAGCTTTGGATAATATTGGATGAAAAATCCTTTCCAGTTCTTCTTCCACAGCAATTTTTCTTCTTTTTGCATTCATTTTTAGCTGGTGATTATCTGATAGCAATCTAGTAACTTGTTTTTTCAAATTAATGTTTTTACTTTTTAAATGTTTTACTTGCATCAGCACGGACTTTAATTTGGATTCATATTCAGAAACTTTATTCTTTAAGAGAATACATTCATTACAATCAACTTCTTCTGTATTACCTGAAAAATCACTTTTCTTCTTATTGGGAGAAATCTCAATAATGTGACTCAGGGCACGTTCACGTATTTCACGCTTTTAGCAGATTTCCCTAGGGGGAAATCAGCTATTGAGGTCGTACTCATGACGCGATTTTCGAAATTTTTCTTCAAATGTCCATCGATCCTATCCAAAAGATGACGAAAATGAGGTCCATTCAAAACTTTATATATATATATATATATATATATATATATATATATATATATATATATATATGTTTGTTACCGCTCTAGTGGTCGCAATTATTGTTTAATCGTTACCAAACACGATATTTAGTCCTTTTATATAAAAAGAAAGATCAAGTTCGTTAACAACTGAAATCGGACCAGGTGGAGGGGGGGGGGGTTAAAGGGGGAGAAATTTAAAAATTCGAAATCGTCGGATCGAAAAAATGTATAGAATCAATCTTATAGCAAATTAAATGTACATTAAATGTTGTTATATACATTTATTCTTTATCCTCAATATTAACCGAGATATTTGAATTTTTCAGTTTTCAGTACTGAGTAAACCCCCACTTCTACTAGTGTTACGTAAACAATGTTCGGTTATATAATAAAACATATTAACTGAAGCCTAAATACCAAATATTGTTTTCATTAAGCATTTACTTTGTGAGATATATGCAAATACGTTCTGTTGACCCCCCCCCCCTTCCACTCCCCCCCCCTTGTTTTTGGACTACTAAAATTTGAGTGATTGAGATAAAACTAATTCTGATTCATTACAAATTACAGCACGAGCTTTAGTAAATTGTTTTCAATAAAATTAATGTGTTATAATTAGATATATTTCATTAATTGTTTGTCTTTCCGGTCTATCTTTGCAGCGCTACGAGGCTGGCTGGCCTGTTTGTTTACAATTCAGCCGGTTTCCTTTTTTAGGGATTATTAACTTGTATATTTACTGAGCATTCACAGTACTGTTACCTGTATGTATACTGTTTTTCTTTCACCTGAGCCGATGTCAGACCTGTTTGTTTACATTTCAGAAGATTCCCGTCGGGAGGTTTCTTATTATAGTTTGTATTTATTCACTTAATATTCACGGTGGTGTTGTTACCGGTATGTAGATTTATCTATTATTAAACTTCAAGCGGGAAATCTGCTTAGTTTACGCAGCCCCTGCGTGACGGACTTTTTACTCCTATGTTGTCTAGATGTTTCACTTTTTGAGTCAGAAGTAGAGATAGTAGATGTTTGTTTACTTAAGGACGACAATGGTAAATTTAGATGGGGCACAGCTTCTTCTTTTAATTGCAATTTATTAGGAACATACTCTAACAATTCTGCTTGTAAATTCCTTTCATATTCACTACAGCTGAAATGTTCTGAACAAACCGAAGATATATCAGGATTAAAGTTCCAATCTCCTCGTCACTGTTTCTTAATTTCTGGGTTTTTCGGGAACCGGTGATAAGATACTTGCCTGATTTCCTAGGGTTGTTGGGACATGTTACTACAGCACAATCACTCGGCATTTTGCAAAAAAAATCACTTATAACAATAGAAAATAAAACAATTCACTAAAAAACACCGATGCTCACTAAAATGCACCGATGTTCACGATGTAAACAAAGCTAAAAGTGGAAATTCGTTACGTCAGGCGCCAAAGTCATAAAAAAGTTACAATCTGCGCACCTGCCGAATGGCACCCCCCTGATTTATATCCCTTTGGAATTGTAAGATATAGGTTAGGTGTAGAAACATATGTTTTTTTAGATACACAAGATAGGTTTTTGTTTTCTGAGTCATGAGTTTATTATTTATTATTATTATTTATTAACGTCCACTTTTTGCAACTCAGGCTAACTGGACGGGTTATCTACAGGTTACCACCCTTTTCTAGCCAGGGTGGGGCTTAGGATGCTATTAAATGAATTTCGTCACTAAATAATTTCCTTTGCCCAGGCGAGAATCGAAATCGCCACTCTAGATTTACCATGTGAGATTAAAGTCAACGCTTTAACTCACATAGCTAACCTGGGCCCCAATAAGACCGGAGTCATGAGTTGAAGAATAAAGAGATACATTCTGATTAAACATCCTAAACCTTTTTTTGTGCTTAAGAACAGAATGTATATATAAAAAACAATCAATAATAATTTAACAGTATGATAGAGACATCTTGTACTCCTAATATACTAAATATACAAAAGGTTTGGTTACATTTCATTTGAAAGAAAGTTACGATATCTCCTTCCAATGCGTCCGATCGAAAAATACAAAAGACCATAGTTTATAGATGTTTTTATGATAAAAAAAAAGATCCAGTACAATTTTTTTGTACCTCTAATGCATACAGGGAAATTGGATATTCTTTCATATTCGCTGTCCTGTAAACATTCATTCCTCATTAGTTGATTTCTACCAAAGGGAAGGTGAAATGTTAGCCGTTTTTGAGTTACCTACATACTACGGGGTTCACATCAAAATTGTCAAAATGGGTTCAGGGAGAGGAAAAGCGCATTATTCCGTTGAAATATGAAATAACGAGAATTTCCTCGATTATAATACATCCCTTACTTCGTACAAGGAAGTAAAAAGTTCTCTACAACCATGCCCTTAATCATCATTTTTTCTACCTAAAACGACTTATTTGTATATTTCAAATTGTCAGTGACTTCTACCCATACGAGTATCATTTGAAGCAATCTTAACAATGACCATCTTGTGTCCTGTTGTGGTAAAGGTTATGTTAAACACATGTTCATTTGGTAAAAGCTATGTTAAACATATGTTCATTTGGTAAAAGCTATGTTAAACATATGTTCGTTTATCTTTTATTAGTTCAGTTAATAAATGTTGCTCGTTGAGGTAGCACGTGGTGCTCCTTATTTTACATGGTGTCAGGTGTAAATTGATAAAGGTGATAAAGTGATTGTGAGAGTCGAAAATATCATGAGGATATGATACTGCTTAAACTAGTTACAGGTATTTGGGATCAGCAGCTGTCGAGACATCTTCAGATTCAGGAAGGTCTGACCCTTACTAAAGCCAAAGAGATGGTTAGACGGTCAGAAGCAATAAATTCTCAAAAAGATTTGTTTGACAGAGATTCTGGGGAAGTTATGGAGGCTAGGAGAGAAAATCGAGCTTCTAAAGACGCAGGTAATCCAACCAAATTTTTCAATGTTACTTCCAGATGTGCTCGATGTGGGTCTTTAAAGGATCATTCTTTGGAAAATTGTCCTGCACTTGGTAAAACCTGTTTTCGATGTGGTTTTAAGAACCACTTTAAAATTTTCTGTGGCTCAAAACGTGGTGTAAGGAAAATAGTCAGCTGTTCAAATTAACCAAGATCATCTCCATTAGCTCTATTACGATAGGAGAAAGTGTTGCTAGGGGTATTCGAGTTGACACTTTTACTATCCAGCTGTTGGTTAACGATTGCCATTTTGTACGCTTTAAAATAGATGGTGCAGATGTCAGTTGTATAGGTTACAAGTATGCAGAACGCCTTGGATTAGAACTGAGGCCCACAAAAATTCGTTTGAATGGTCCTGACAACACTAAGCTGAAAGTAGTAGGGGTTTCGAAGGTTAAGCTTGAAACAGGGGGAATGTCGCATTCTGAGAACGTGTTTGCTTTAAACTGCCAAAATGAGTCACTTTTAGGAAGGGGTGGTATAATCGCATTCTCCTTGTGCCAACTAAATGAAGTTTCATTAGACAAAAGAGGAAAATTCCCCAAATTATTTAATGGATTAGGAAGCTTTGGTGAACCTTATTATAGTAAATTAAATAAAAATGCAAAGCCCGTTGCAGTTGTAACCCCTCGCAGAATTCCTGTAAGCTTAAAGACCAAAGTCAAAGACGAACTTGATCGTATGGTAAAGAACGGTGTTATTTCCCCGATTACGGAAGCAACTGAATGGTGCTCTCCTATTGTGGTTCTGCCAATGAGATCAGGCGATGTCCGGTTTTGTGTGGATGTCACTGCTCTTAATCAATACGTGGGAAGAGAGTCGAGGAAACATTGGCTCAAATTTCTGGTGCCAGGTACTTTTCGAAATTGGACACAAATAGTGGCTTCTGTCAGGTGCGATTAGATGAAAGAACAGCTAAAATTACAACCTTTGTTACGCCTTTTGGAAGATATTATTTTAAGCACTTACCCTTTGGCATTTCATCAGCCCCTGAACATTTCCAACGAAAAATGCTTCAGGTCTTGATGGGAATGGAGGGAAGTGTCAACTTGATAGACGATATTTGTGTTTTTGGGAGACCTAAAGAGGAACATGATGTTAGGCTTAATATGGTCCTTGAAAGGCTTATGGAATTAGGTGTAACATTGACCCCTGCCAAGTGTGAATTTTCAAAGTCCAGAATTTTATTTCTGGGGCACTTAATCGATAATGGGAAGGTATTGCCAGATCCAGAAAAAGCCAAGGCAATAAAAGAATTTCCCAGGCTTAAAAACCAAAGTGAGCTGAGACGATTTTTAGGAATGGTGAATTATATGATGAAATATTTGCCGAATCTTTCTAAACTGCCTAAGCCTCTTAATGATATTTTATCTTCAAAAAATGAGTGGCATTGGTCGCAAAATCATGAAGTTTTTGTTTCAATAACAGATGCTTTGCTTAAGGCTCCGGTTTTACACCTTTATATATATGGGTCGAGGGTAGGGTGAATTATCCGGTTGGGATCTCTTTGGAGGGACGTATGCCGGACAGTTTTACGGACGAGTCCGTTCTGGAAGGATTGGAGGTTGGAGAGGGAGGTTTTGGTAAGGTAACGGAGGACAGGGGAACCATATAGGAGGGCTGGTTGAATTACGCCTTTGAGGATCAGGAGATTTAGGCGGAGGCTGAGGACGGGAGAGGTGAGGAGGTAGTTAAGGGACCGGAATCTATGTTTAACGGATTTGAGGGAGGGAGAGAGGGGAGAACCCTGAGGCACTCCCACTCGGAGAGGGTAGGATGAGGACAAGGATTCTACGACCCTTACTTGGAAGGTTCGGCTGTGTAGGAAGGATCGTAGCATGGCAAGGTGTTGGCTGGGAGAACCATGCTTACTGAGGGTGTTGAGGAGTTGGGCGTGATCAACGGAATTAAAAGCCTGAGTGCAGTCAATAGAAATCATGGCCGTGACGACGTTTCTGCGGAGGTTGGAGCATGTATTGTTGTGGATTTGGGCGAGGGGGGTGAAGGGAACAATGCTGGGGGCGGAAACCAGACTGCTCATTGGGTATAAGGGAGGCCTTCTCACTGAAATCCACAAAATACTGGAGGATGATTCGTTCCAGTATCTTGGAGATATGAGGGAGGAGGCTGATTGGGCGGTAGTGGTCGAGAGCGGTACCGAACTTATTGGGTTTGCAGAGTGGCACGACTATGGCGTGCTTCCGCATGTAGGGGAAATGTCGGAGGCGGAGACAGGAGTTAAAGAGATGGTTGAGAGGAGGAAGAGACAGCGGCGTGGGAGCTGACAAACAGCACGTACTGCACCCTGTCAACACCAGGGGATTTACCCTCTTTAGTGCGGCGTTTGGGTGGGTTGTCGTGTTAGGGATGGGGGTGGAGGATGGGATTGTCGAGCAGTCCAGGGGTTGCGGGTGGGGGGAGGAGCGGGAATGTAGGTGGACCGGGGTCTTTGCGCCTGGCCTGTACAGCTTGTAAGATTTGTTGCCTATGGGTGCAGTTCCTGAATGAGGCCGGATGTTCATCTCCACAGTTAACGCAGGTCAGCGGGTTGTGAGAACGGTCGCAGGCGGCAACCAAGTGGGCACCTGAGCATCTCACGCACTTGGGGGGAAGCGAGCAATAGGCCTTGGTGTGGCCAAACTTTTGGAACCTGTGGCATTGTGGTACCTCCTTCTCTGGGATGTATTCCTTGACTCTGATCACTATGAGTTCCATTTTTGTTTTCTATTTCTGTTTTGCGTTCCATTTCTGTTTTTGTTCTATTTCTATTTTTGTGTTCCATTTCTGTTTTTATTTCCCATTTTGGTTTTGTGTTCCATTTCTGTTTTTGTTCTATTTCTGTTTTTGTGTTCCATTTCTGTTTTTATTGCCCATTTTGGTTTTGTGTTCACTTTCTGTTTTTGTTCTATTTCTATTTTTGTGTCCCATCCTTGTTTTTGTTTCCCATTTTGGTTTTGTGTTCCATTTCTGTATTTTGTTTTTGTGTTCCATTTCTGTCTTTGTTTTTCCATTTTGTTTTGTGTTCCATTTCTGGTTTTTGTTTTCCATTTTGTTTTTGTGTTCCATTTCTGGCTTTTGTTTTCCATTTTGTTTTTGATTCCCATTTCTGTGTTTTGTTTTTCCATTTGGTATTGTGATCCATTCCAGTCCTGTTTTTCATTACAGTTCTGTTTGTCTGTTTCTGTTTTCTGTTCCAGTCCTGTTTTTGTGTTACTTTTCTATTTTTCATGTTACATCTCTGTTATGTTTCGTTTAAATTAATTTTGTTTCGTTTCGTTTTTTTTTTGTTTTTATGTTGTATTTTTTAATTTTATACAGTTTTTCCCCCGAGCAACATCGCCACAGCTGCGAAGCTCCGAATGAATAAATAAATAATAAAAATGATCACTATGTGATCTATGTCTCTGATCTGCCCCAAGTGCGTGTGGAATTTATAGCCGGGCTTGAAGGTAGCCAGGATGGGCTCTATGTTCCTCTTGGTGCCGTCCGGGGTCGTTCTACGCATTCGCATGACGCTGATGAGGTCGTCGTGCTTCAGGGCTGCGCGAACATCTTCAATTGGGTGGGATTTGTCCAGGCCGAGTATGAGATATTTGGGGTTGCGCATGTTGCCCCGGTGGGCGTACGTATGGAAAGGGACTTTGTCGGCGGGATGATTGAACAGGGAGATGATTTGTGAGTGGGCTTCCATGATTGTCGGGAGTATACGGAGGTCCCGGTGTGTCGTCTGGACCCGAAATTGGGCCTGAGGTGTATCGATACAGCGGAAGCTCCGTAGATCTCCTTCTGGAGGATGATAGGTGGATGCGAGGGAGGTTTGGATGTTGAGGGGGGGTGGGTTGTCGGCAGGGAGGATGGAAAGTGGGGTAAAAGAGTTGAAAGTGGTGGTAGGGGTGGGGGAGTTTGGGAGGGAGGGGGGATATTGCCCTTCTTGTTTTTCTTGTGGGTGACTTGGGTGAAGCCCTCGTCGTCTGGGCTCTCATTGGCCCGCTTGGATAGGGGGTGGAAAACCACCTCCATGGCCTCTGATTGGGCCGCTTGAGTTGTAGAAGGGTGGGGGGAGGGAGGGGGTAGCACAAGGAGTGAAGTCAGAGGCTGGTGGTGGGGGAGACACTGGTCAGGGGGCGGTGAACTAACCTGGCCGTCGGGGTATAACACCCGATTACGCCGCTCTATTAATCTGTCTATGATGGTCTCATTGCGGGCCTTCCTTCCCGCCGGATAAGACGCCTTGCGCCTGCGACTTGTGGTGGTCCCGCTCTCGGGTTTACAGAGGGGGTGGAAGAAGGGGGCTGGTTGTCAACCGGTGCCTGGGACACTATTGGGTCTTTAGAAAGACCGTCAGAAGACAGGACGGTGGACGAGTGGGGAGGGAGAGAGTGTTTAGAAGGGGGGGGGACTGCCAGTCCTTACCTGAGCAGGCAGGGCGACCTTAAGGGTCCGGTTAGTCTCCCAACCGATATCCAATTCCCTTGGATTCCCGGGAATCCGGCTACGGAAGTCGGTCAGGGTAGAGGAAATCTGCTACTCTTTTCTGTTCCAAAGATAATGATCCCTGGGCTGGTCACTAGTAGCTGAAGGTGGGCTCCGAGCAACAATGGTCCACGACCAACTTGCCTACTGAAGAGGAGATGTTGACTCCTCGGTTTCAGGAGCAGGAATGTTTTCTGACTAGCTCGTGGCTGGCCGGTTCTTTATATAGGTCGTCGGCATACATCAAAGGGGGAATTGGCTGGACCCTTCGACGTCTGGACTGGAAGGGCCTAGTACGGGCTAGACCAAGTAGCGGCACCTCTTTGATCTCCACGTTCCCCAAACACGTGTACATCTCTTTCCAATTCTTCCAAGTATTTAATTTACACAACACTATATATATATATATATATATATATATATATATATATATATAAAATCAACATACATTCTTGATATACAAAATTTATTTTAAGTAATTGACATATTTACTGTGGAAATATGATGTAACGGACCATACAAATGAACTCTACTGCTTTCTCATAGGATCAGGAATAAAGACCATTTGGTTCTTTAATGACGAAAGTCAAAACTTCGAAATTCATAAATTCAAATAAATTTACGCCCAATATCATTGTTGTAAACACAATATGATTCTTATATTTTCCATCTAAATATAAAGATTGGATTAATCAAAACTCTGAATAATCCCTTTATTTTATCAGAATATAATACATTATAATTATTGAAAAATATTTACTAATGAATCAGAATAATGTTTATCTCGATCAATCAAATTTTAGTAGTCCAAGAACTTAAGACGGGGTGGGGGGGGGGGGTCACCAGAACATATTTGAGTGTATCTCGTATAATAAATGTCTCTTGAAAACAATATTTGGTATTTAAGCTTCGAATGATGTGGTTTATTACATAACCGAGTATTGTTTATGTAAAATGAGCAGGAGTGGGGGTTTGCTGAAGGCTGAAAACTGAAAAACACAAATATCCCGGTTAATATTGAAAATAGAGAATAATTGTACATAACAATATGTATAATGGTTCTACGATTTCCGCTACAGACCCATCATGGGCAGAAAAAAGTGGCATACTAATCACTTCCATTTGAATGTCTTCGGGAACTGTATCCACATCGATATTAAATGGCGAGGAAAACATTTTCATGGAATGTCTATATATTGTGCGTATTTTTAAGAAGTAGGAACGTTTTCTTTTTCTAAATGTGGAAAGTGAGACATATTACTCTGCAAAAAATGCTGTTTCCACAATTTTAATTTGCGCTCAAAGCCCTGAATTTTATCATGAAAATTGCAAATAAACTGCCCTTTGCCTTGAAGTTTCACGTTAAGATCATTGAGATGCTGAGTCAAGTCGATAAGAAACACAAAATCTCACATCCATTCTTTATTACCAAAATGAGGAAAGGCATATCCCTTCATATCCAAGAACAATTGTATTTCACTTTTTAAGTTGTATACTCTTTTTAGCATTGCACCTCTACTAAGCCAACGTACTTCGGTAATGAAAATCACGTCTCTATATTCAGTTTCTAAATATTTCCGGAATTCTTTAAATTCACGGTGATTTAATGCGCGCGACTTTATAAAACTTATTAGTTTAATTATTGGCAGTTGGCAAACTCAACCTTTTCGCACACAAATTTTCTTGGTGAATTATGCGGTGGTTAACGAATGTTCCCCTTTCTTGTGGTCTTCTTAATGTCTTGAAGTAGCCTTCCTGATATTTCTATCACATTGATCGTGCTCCATCTGTTGATATACTGTCGATAAATTGAAATGTTTTCCAAAAAAATACTTTAGTTCGTACCGGTCTTTGCCGGTTGTAGTCTCTTGCATTGGAATCAGTGAACGCAATTCTTCGGTAATATTAAATTTGGTGTCAATACCACGTACAAATATAGCCAGTTGTGCAGTGTCGCTAATATCGCTACTCTCATCAAGTGCCAAAGAACAGTATTTGAATTTTGCAATGCGTTTATGAAGCGTTATTGCTATGTTCTCGGACAAGTTTTCAATTTTCCTTGCAATGGTGAATCTTGATAAACTAATGCTAGAAATAATATTTATTTTATCAAGAAATGCTATTTCTCCAACAGCAGTCAGACGTTCTTTTATCATCTCTCTATCCGCAAAGGGTTTCATTTCTTTTTTGCCAGTATTTGACTGACAATAAAACTAGCCTTAACTGGAGTATTTGATTAATTAGTTTGATTTTTAAAAAGTTCTGTTAACATAAGGCCTATTCCTTGTTATAAGGAAAATTCTTGTAAGCAATAAATAGATAAGGTGTTGCTACTGCACTTTGCCATATTGTTGTAAATGCCTGTAAAAGTCATATACGTCCAGATCTTTGATTGAATTTGACCAAACTTGAGAGTCAATTTATTTGCAAAGCCCTTGCGATGTTTAAGGTGCCTCATATTTTATAACTGCCTATGGATATACATTTTATTGGTAATGACTGATAATGCAACATTATACACTTCCCATCAAAATAAAAAATTACCTTAGATGACATTGGTTCATTTCATTGATATGTCCTGAGTCTTTCATGCTTTAATTATTCCATGAAATTACAATTCAGCAAGAAAAATAAAAATGCTGATTGCTTATATAGAGCTTATGAAGTTGATCTACTAGAATATTTTGAATTTTATATTGCAGAAGAAGTTAATCAAGTTTGAGCTGATGAAATTTTCAAAATAAAAGCTACATCATTCATAGACATGATCCAGAACTTTGGAAAATTGTCCATAATCTCCAGAATAAATGCATTAACTCTGAATATACACTACATGACAGTATAAGTGGTAGGTTGTAAGAGAAATAATTTTATTTAAATTAAATACAACTCTGTATTTGTTTGTGATTCTTTTTATTTTCTTGAAACAACCGTGATACATATTTGACAACTGAATAAACAATAGACTAATTTTTATAAAAACCAAACATTTTATATGTTAAATAAGCCGATGACAATGAAAGAATGCTAATTCCTTACTGCCTCTAGATGTTCATGATATTTTTGCTTATCAGATTAAATTTAGTCTATTTATTGTATACATTAGTGAGCTCCAAGCAAGATAGCCATATGTGGAGTACTCTATGGCTCTGAATAAATTTCTCAATAGTTTTATTCTGTAAACAAAAGGAAATTGGTACAATTAATATAATCTAAAAATAATATAAAAATAATTTACTTATTGTTAGCCCATGATGGTTATGGTATCAATATTTTATTTATCAATTCTTATAAAAAATTGATTTTTTGAAGATAGTCGGCTTTAGACTAAACTAGTACTCCATCAAAACGAGTATTGATTTTTTTGTGGCTAACGTTTTGGACACTTGGTACCAATCTTTAGAATAACAAAGGTTGATGGGAAGAGCAAAGAGAACCCAGGCTCATTTGCATATTCATACTGAGTAGCAGTCAGAAGTTGAATGAAAAATTCAAGGGGTTTTTACACAAAAATAAATTCTAGCATTTTCATTGAATGCTTCATTAAGTAATATATCTATACAGGATTGAGTATAAACCAATGGGGTGCTGCATATACCAAGCAAATTTCCCATGTGCTGGAATGCTAAGCAGATGATATATCAAATTTAATTTTCTATTTCTTCATTTAAGGAACCTATATAACCACAATTCAAATTTAAGTTACACATGAAATGATTAACGAGACAATTCCCAGCTCATAATGCGGGTTAACTGAAGGCAGAAAAAATATAATACAAATAACTTAAAATCATAATGTTCAAATTAAAGAAGCTGTGCATAGAAAAATTATGTTCTACGTCCAATAAGTGAAGGTAAGTTTTATGAATAATAATTGTAGGGCTCTAAATAGTGAACCAGATTTACTGTGCAACATTTTCCCACATAACTCTACTCAAAATAACAAGAGATATTTAACTTTTTTTTTGTTATCAACTCCCCCCCTCTCCACACACAAATATGTGCAGACACAAACATGTTTCTTGTCATGTTGATTAGAATGTGCTCTGACATATTTAATATTTTCATGTCAGTAAATTTCTTTTGTTTGTTTATTACAATTGAGATTGCTACCTTGCCTTTGTCCTGACTGCTATCTGAATATACTTCATATTCTGTTGGTTGCAATTTAGTTTTTAGCAGATTTCCCTTAAGGGAAATCAGCAATTGAGGTAGAACTCATGACAATTTCTTCTCATACAATTTTTCCTCATATGCCAATCGATCCTCCCTAGGAGATGACGAAAATGAGGTCCATTCAGAACTGTATACATATATATATATATATATATATATATATATATATATATATATATATATATAATGAATATTAACCGAGATATTTTTATAGTTTTACGCTTTCAGCAAACCCCCAATCCTACTAGTGTCATATTAATAATAAGCTGTTATATCATGAACCATTTCATACAAGGTTAAATACCAAATATTGTTTTCAACAAAGATTTATTATACGAGATACAAACAAATACGTTCTCTTGACCCCCCCCCTCCTTCTTTTGTTCTTGGATTACTAAAATCTAAGTGATAACATAGAAATTATTCTGATTTATTTCAAATTACTCCAATAGCTATAGTAAATATTTAAAAAAAAAATAATATGTTATATTCAGATATTTCATTAATTTTTCGTCTTTCCGGTCTAGAATAATTCTATCTATTAAGCATTGCTAAGGTGACTACCCTGTTTGTTTACAATTCAGACGCATTCTGTTTTAGATATCATTAATTTGTAAATTGACTGAATGATTTCTTATTACCGTTTGTATTTATTCCATTATCACACACGGTGGTGTTAGCAGTATGTAGGTTTAACTGTTGTAAACCTTTCCCATGGGAAATCTGCTTAGTTTATGCTGCCCCTGCATGACCGACTTTTATGTTAATATGGTATTTTTGCTGGGTATGTCCAATCTGATTTGTTAACAGGCTTATTAATGTATTCTGAATATAAACAGATCTTTGTAATTTGTTAAGTGTATAGTCTATTTTATTGTGTTTTACAAGCATTTTGATGGGTATTATTTTCGCTTGCACAAATTACTTTGTAGGATATAGTTCAGTTACCCTTTATTATTTAAGCTCTTTGGTAAATCACTTTTTCTAAGACTTTACCCCCACAATTACACTACTCGCTTATATAGAGCTGATATTACTTGTTGGTTTTCATAGCCTCCAGAGATTTCCATTCTTTGGTAAATTTGCCATTTTCAGAACATTTTTGGTGAATTTTAAAGACAAACTTAGATAAGTATTTATATTTTTTTTTTTTAATATTTCACCAGTGATTCTATCTAAACCTAGAGTTATTTAATTATTTAGGCTGTACACAATCCTGGTAAGTTTGTGGCCTATAAGAGGTAAATCTTTGATGAAATTCGGTTTTAATTTTACTATTGCTGGAATATTGGCATATATTGAGATCTCCGGGGTTTCATCATCAGTTCTAATAAGCTTGTCTAATATGTGATAGCAATTAAGTCTTTTGTATAAGTACTATAGTCCGTTCATAGTTTTTTCTATTATAAATGGTCATCATTCATGCAGTTAGGACATGTGTAAGCCCATTTCACGAGATTAGATGGATTTTTTGAGTCACAATATTCTATGCAAGACTATAATTTCTTTCTTTTATTGGCTTTGGAATAAATGTTCTATTTATGAAAATAAGTTTGTATGTATTTTTTATGTACTGGTTTGATAATTTTCATACATTGGTAGACTTGCTTTTGTATCAAAAATTATTTTGACCACAAATTAATGCAAGAATTTCATTTACAAGAAAAGAATGAAGTTATTGATTAAGTGTTATAAGATAACATACAATAACCATGGGGGAATTATTGAATCATACAGTCAAAAGAATTGAAAAAGGCAACAATTTAAAAAAATTTATTTCATTATTTAAATTTATTTTCTGACGGTAATTTTGCTTATAATATTATTTTAATGTTTAAATAGTAATTATTAATTTGTTATATTTTAATTGTAATTGTGTTTTTGAATATAGGTGTTATTATTGGAAAAAAATTGTATAATGTTATAGACTGTTTGTTATATGACCAACTATGTAAAACATTTTTAAGAACTGATTTTTAGACTCCTTTATTATGGTGTTACATTGTTTTTTAGCTCTGAGGATGGGGATTTAGTCCCCGAAAGCGCTCAGCGTTTATAAGAAATAAAATTGTGAGGAGCCATAAAAAAGTTTTGTGATTAACCATTCATCACCCTCACCACCAGCTAAAAATAAATATCAAAAAATTTAATTCCATCATCAGGCCACTGTTCATTATATACAAATGGATCTCTCAATTTTCCCATAACACTCAAGTAAAAAAAAAAAAAATGTAAAGTAAGAGAGAAGAAACTTTACTGCTCAAATATCCTATTAAAATCGGCATAGTATAGATAACCTATTGAAAAAACATATATTTTTTATGCAAAAATCATTATTAAACCTCACAAACTATAATTAAATAAGAAAGAATTTTTATTAGAGAGAAATTAGTCTTATTAAAAAAGTCGGTCATGCAGGGGCTGCGTAAACTAAGCAGATTTCCCACGTGAAGTTATACAATAGAGAAATCTGCCTCATAACAACATTAGTAGTAAGGAATCTCTAAACCTATTCAAGAGGGACGAACAGTTACGGAAACGGCCGCCCTAGCTCTCGGCGGTAAGTCCCGAACATAGCCGACTCCAGCCGACCACACACACAATACAAATGCAAATATCACGGTTAATATTCAAGATACAGAATAAATGTATACAACAATATTTGTAGTAAATTTAATTTGCAATAAGATTGGTACTATACAATTTTTCGACCCGACGCATAATAACGGGGATATTTCGAATTTTCAAAAATCCCCCCTCCCACTGGTCCGATTTCAGCTATTATCGAACTTGATCTTCCTTTATACATAAAACGATTAAATTTCGAGTTTGGTAACGGTCAAATAAAAATTGCGACCGCTAGAGAGATCACAGACACAAATATATATATATATATATATATATATATATATATATATATATATATATATATAATTTTGAACAGACCTCATTATCGTCATCTCCTGGGTAGGATCGATGGACATTGGAAGAAATTTTTCGATAATTTCATGAGTACGACCTCAATAGCTGATTTCCCTCAAGGTAAATCTGCTAATAGGTAGAAATCCATCAAGTCATAGATATTAGAATTATTCCCTGAAAAATTCCAAAGAACACACCACGTTTTGTTGTTTCCTTTAATTGTCTCACCTTCTCCGATAGAATAAATAGTGTCAAAGTTGATTTCTATGTACTACAACTACTGAGGTACAGGCAATGCAATAGCCTCAACCATGTTGCAACCAATTGTAAAAGACCTATTTGTGGCAAATATTTACTTGGAAAGCACAAAGGACTTTCACTCAAATCAAATGTTGCCTGTGCAAATCAGCTCACTATTCATGGGATAAAGCATGTTCTATTTATGTCATTAAAGTTGATATAATTAACACTATGCCATTTCAGAAGGATTCTTTTTTAAGCTAAGAAAGAAAAGAATATGTTGTGTGAAAGATCTTAATCCAATTGCATTTAATATACTCGAAAATGAAATTATATCAATCTTCAATTAGTGGCACAGATTCCAAACCTGATCAAGAAAATTGTCCAATTATTAAGTATTGTCATGAATATAGGTACTATGAAGACTATCTTTATTAGTTAAAACCAGGATTCAGTTCGCACAGTTAGCTGTGAAAAACAATGAATTTTAGGCAAATCAGTGTTGCAGTGTAGTAGCAGTAAAAATGTAATTGGCATCTGTTTATTTCAAAATCATAATGAAGTAAGTCCTGGTTCTTTTCAACAGATGTATTCATCAGAGCTCAGTAACACTCAGAGTGAAAAGGAAATGTTCCCAATTTATTTCGGCTGATGGGAGTGCCATAGGTACATTAAATTAATAATAAGGGTAACTTTTGTCTGAAGAAGATGTTGGGAAACACTAGAAAACTGGACTCATCCAAAAATGTCACAGTATGTAGAACGTATTACAAAACAGTGTAGACTCGGTAACATTTAGAGTATCCATGAGACTTAAAAACCATTTCTACCATACAAGATTCCGGAACTGAGGACTCAAAAAGTAGGTTGTCATTTTGATATATTATATTATACGTACCTTGATTTTGACATTTGGGGCAATGCATTGCCTGGTTTTCGTTGATTATCTTTCTCGCTTGATAGAACTTAGGTTACAGAAAAATAAATTACATATGAGTGTTAGGTATAGGTCAATTACAAGAAGGTTTTATAAAGTAAAACATCAAATTTTGGCGGCATATGAACATTTTGTTCCCTTCATTAGAAATCAAATCGTATTATTAAGCTTAACCCCAAATAGTCTTCAATGGTCTAATTATATAAAAATGTGTAGGTATCGATCTTCCTTCCTATTTTTGTATATTGATGTACGTTGTGGTTGTAGATTTTTTACACAATAAAAAGGTGTTAGCTAAGTGTAGAAAACTTGCAGGACGTTCCAAGTATTCTACTTGGAGATTTGGAATGGAAAATTATTTAATTGGTTAAGGACTTTGGAAGTGCATCACCGGCAACAAAACAGATGTAAAAAAATACACCTTGGCGAAATCGTGAATCAACTTAATTTTGGAAGAACATTTATATCCAGTTGTTGTCGGCTTGAAGACTGCAAAATAAATGATGATGGTTTAGGAGTAACTATAGTAGTTATAGATCACGAATGCTCAAGTGAAGAGTTTAGAGGTTTTGATGATGTAAATCGGATTGATGTTGAGTCTGTGAATTCAGAAGATGTTGGACAAACATGTGAAAGGAGATATTCGACAAGGGAGAGAAGAAAACCAAGTCGTTTCATGGACTACAGAAAGAGAAAAAGTCCGTCACGCAGGGGCTGCGTAAACTAAGCAGATTTCCCCTGTGAAGTTTTACAATAGAGAAATCTGCATACTGGTAACACAATAACACCGTGATTAGATAATGAGAAATCTTTCAGTTAATTAAAATAAATACCCAACTGAAACGGCTTCTGAATTGTAAGAATAATTTATATTTTAATAACTCAAATTTTAGTAGTCTAAGAACTAAAGGAGGGGGGGGGGCGGATGAACAGAACGTATTTGCATAAATCTCACAAAGTAAGGAAGGTAAGGTAAGGTTAAAAACGCCAGGTTAGAAGAAGCTTCCGCCTGAGCCGAGAAATGACGAAGATGGCCGACATAATCCGAACTATACCCCACCACAGACTTCATAAAAATGCCAATATCTCGGTTAATATTCAAGATAGTGAATTAATGTATATAACAATATTTATAGTAAATTTAATTTGCAATAAGATTGGTTCTGTACAATTTTTCGATCCGATGCATAATAACGGAGATATTTTGAATTTTCGAAAATCCCCCCCTCCCTCTGGTCCGATTTCAGCCATTAACGAACTTGATCTGTCTTTTTACATAAAACGGTTAAATATCGAGTTTCGTAACGATCAAACAAAAATTGCGACCGCTAGAGCGCTAACAGACAAATATATATATATATATATATATATATATATATATATATATATATATATATATATATAATTTTAAATGGACCTCATTTTCGTCATCTCCTGGGTAGGATCGATGGACATTTGAAGAAAATTTTCGAAAATCGCGTCATGAGTACGACCTCAATAGCTGATTTCCCTTAAGGGAAATCTGCTAAAAGAAGTAATCTTCAAGAATCGACCTAGAAATGAAAAGGTAGCAGACTACTTAACAAAAGGACTAAGTGTGGGAAAGCAGTAATATTTTTTTGGAAAATTCTGGACTGAGTAAATTTTATTAGACATTTTTTTTAATATAATTGAGGGAGAGCGTTGGAAATATTTCTAATTATATAAAAATATGTAGTTATCGATAAGAGTATCGATTATGTGTGTCTCTTCCTTCCTGTTTATGTATATTGATGTACGTTGCAGTTGTAGCTTTTGTTCAACAATAATAAGGTGTTAGCTAAGTCTTTTTAGTTACTCATAAAATGTGTTAAAAACCTTATTTCCATGAGTTTAATTTGCCATTAGAGATTTTAAATTGACTTGTTCTCATATTAGTTTTGTCTTGTAGAATTTCAAAAAGAACTGAAGCAGCAACAACAGAAGTCAGAACCGTAACAAGATGAATGCAAAATGTTTTGAGTCAAGGTAATGAAATTATGTAGGTATCTTAAAAGAAATTATTTTAAATGATTATTTCAGAAGTAACAAAAAATTATAGTTCGACCGAGTGTGTTGATGGTGTATTCACATAGTCATAATTGACCAGTAGGTGGTGATCAAAAAGACTAATCTTCTTTCTATACTAATATATAGAAAGGTAATAAAAAAAAGCCATACTACAAGTATTTTATAAGAATGGCAATGCAGAGGCTTTCTTTTTAACTTCTGCAATGGAAGAATTTTAGTAAAAGTTCCATTTATAATTCACTGAGCCTATTATGATGTGCATAAGCCAAAACATCACTTTCCATATAAAATTATACATATTACTTTTTTTTTTATTATTGTTTTTAATTTAGAATTATCCACTTTATTTTCATTTTTCTTCTCCGTTTTTGATGAATGACTTGTTTTTCTGTCATGTTGTGACCTTAATTAAACTACAAATAAAAATAATAAAGCCTGTAAAAACATTCTGAGTTGATTCTTGATCCAACCTTTTATGCCCCCTTTCATGCCCAGCCATAAGAATTGACCTCCAGTTAGATTAGTAAGAATGTAAAGTAAATAATAGTTTTTATACTCACTTCTGATAGCGGGGCCTTAATTTCTCTACAGCTTCTTTGCTCAAATCGGCTTTTAATATATACATTAATGTACCTTTATTAATAATCTCTACATCATCTTCCAGCTTATCTTTATGGTCAGAAATATCAACAGAAAATTGTTCCTTATCCTTTTCATGTAGGTAATCTTCCAGTGATTCAAAATTTTCTGTTGGAAACACAATTTTCATATTGGTAAATCTGCTTAACATTTTATTTGCACAGGCTAATTTTTTAGAGATTTTTAGAAACCTGCAAAATTAAAGAGCAATGTCAGAGATTATACTTATGTCATTACATTATAATTGTGTATCAACTTTTTATTGTGTTTTATAATCTGAAATCCATTTATCCACATTCTTTAAAAGGAAATGAGCTATTAATACACACATAAACCATTATGAATTCAATACGCCCTATTGCCATATTTTACTTCACAGGAATTAAAATTGAATGACTGTACAGTTATTGTTCACGTTACAGGATAATTCTGTTAAGTGATGAAAATAAGATATGGATTTCTTTATAAGTTTGTAACAGCAACTCACTACGTCAACTTAACCGTCCGTCTATTTATATAGATTACAAGGATGACAAATTATTAAACTTATTTAATATATTGAAAAGGCTTATACCTAACATAAGCCCTCAATTATAAATATATACCACTAATAGTAAAATAATTCAGTGTTTTCCTTTTTAGGAATAGATAAGACTAACCAGAATTGTAATATTCATCTAATGGCAATCATTAAATGAAAGTCAGCTTAAGGATACATTAGAAAAAAAAAACAACTCCTCGCTCCTGGAGAAATTTGGACTTAATAAAAACGTATAATTAGCATAAAACATACATAACAATGACACATAATAGAAGTTAGCTTACTTATTAAACAGATTATTCAAAATACTCTGATATTTGAAAATTCATCAATGTGAAACAACATGGCTGCCGCACAGCTGTCTTGGCGGGAATAAAATAATACAAACGTCATCAATCTTGAGTCTCAAAACATGTACGTCATCAACTTACGTCCCTACGTCATCAACATTAATATCTCTCTAGTTAGCACAAAACTCCAACAATTGTCAAGCCAAGGGAAGGTTACAAGACAAGGCGGGCTTCCGGCGACAGTGTTGACCGACAGATGACAATTTAAAACTAAAATTAATGTAATTATTAAGTGGGTACACTGCGAGTAACCAGAAAGTTACCTTTTAGTTAGTGTGTTTCCTTCCTGTTGTGTGTGCACGTGTCTACCGCTAACGAACAGAATTAACAGAGTTTTTATTTGAGTGTTTTATGTTTATTATTTATTTTATCAGTATTTTACAATATAGTGCATTATTTTAATTTTGAAGCGGTTGTTATTACTTTTTTTATACCTCGTGGACTAAAAGTTAATCCAATCTTTATATAAACGTGGGAAGGCGTGTACGGCTATAATACAAATATAGAAAAAATATATATATTTAGAGTAATATATTGTAGTAAAATAAAAATAAAAAGTCGTCGATACAGGGGTTCCTTAAACTAAACAGATAATTTCGTTTTAGTTGCCAAATATTCAGGTGTATGACCTAATCAAGGATATGGGGAAATGTAAAAATATTGTGCACATAAAAGCCTTGCCAAAAAAGAAAAAAAATTCGCCATCATTATGCCTCTAATGATTTCCCGAGGGAAACCGGGTACGACAGCTATTAATGTCTAAAATGAGACGTATTGGTACTCTTATAGGAGATGGATAGTGCGGAGAATGAGTCACCTGATGATTCAGATCTACACTTAAATTAACATAATTTATTGATGTTGATAACATTTGTAATAAATAGAAATTAAAAAACTTTAATATTTCATTTTCTTAATGCAATTTCTTGAAGCATACTTACATAGGCTTTTCTCCGACAAGTTTTAAAACAATATCCAGGAAAATTGCTGGGAGGACTTGACGATAGACGAAGACAATAGGATATAGATAATCATTACCTATGAACCAAACATACATAGGCCAAATTTTCTCTTTTGTCAGGTATTTTTCTTCAATTTTTTTTGCAGCTTTTAGGACTTTGCCATTACGAAATGTAAGAATCTTAGAAGTTCCACAATTGTAAACAGAAATTCTGGTATGCCTGAAAATATGATCTCTTTTTTACTTTTTGGTATGTATACATATGCAGCAATTTTCAGAATTAATATGGGCTAAGTAGATTGTTTCAATAAATAGATCATTAAAAATTGAAATTTTACATAAGTAATTAATACTACATAATGCATATGATGAAGGTTTAATGATTCCGCGTTAAAACTTGAAAGTTACTCTATTCCAGGTTTTTTTTAGTTACAATAATAATGAGGCATATTTATATACATGGAAGATTGAAGTTCATACAGGAGTACTTACAACATTTTATAGCATGCGCGGATGTACATAAATAAAATTGAATTCATAATATTTTATTCAACATTTAAACTCACCTGCAAATAATGGTCCATTTCATGTTTGACCATCTTTTGATAATATTTAAAATTCTTTTTACAGTTTTATATATATCTTGCGGCAGATTTCCCTTAAGCTAAATTAGGTCTTTGAGGTTGTTCTCATTACGAGATTTTCTAAAAAGTTCCTGAAATGTCCATCAATTCAACCCAGGAGTTGACGAAAATCAGGGCAGTTCAAAATTTTATATATATTCTGTTAACGCTCTAGTGGTCACAATTTCAGTTTGATCGCAACCAAACTAGATATTTAATCCGTTTATGTAAAAAATAAGGTCAGGGTCGTTAATGTATAGAAATCAAAACCGTCGGAGAGGGGGGAGGAGGGTTTATTTAAAAAATTCGAAATATCTCCGTTATTATACGCCCAATATAAAAATGCTATAGAGAGAATCTTATTGAAAATTAAATGTACTATAATATTGTTAAACATATTTATTCACTATCTTGAATACAAACCGAGATATTTGCATTTTTTTAGTTTTCAGCCTTCAGCAAACCCCCACTCCTACTCACGTCACATAAGCAATACTCTGTTATATAATAAACCACTTTATTCGAACCTTAAATACCAAATATTGATATCAAGAGACCTTTATTATATGAGATAAATGCAAATGTGACCCCACCCCTCCGTTTTACGTTCTTGGACTACTAAAATTTGATTGATTGATATAAAAATTATTCTGATTCATTATAAATTACAGTACTAGATTTAGTATATAGTTTTCAATAAAATTAATATGTTATATCAAACAGTCCTGTAATATCCATCTGTTCTGTATTTCTGACGTAGCAAAGCGTATGTAAATATAAATTGAAATTTGCGCTGGGACGAGATTTTTTGTGAATCAGTTACTTAAATCAAAAATCAAGAGAGGGAGGAGTGGGATTAACTGAAATACATTGATCACCAATTGTAGGAAATTAAATGTTCAATAAGATTTAATTTAATAGCATTTAGGAGATATTTTGAACTCTCGAAATCCCACCTATTCTTGGTCCGGGTTCAGACTTGAAATGAAACCAAATATATGTTTAGTGTTGAATGAAACATTTAAACATTGAGCATGGCATAGATCAAATAAACATTTTCAAGTCACGAGCGTAAAATCATGATTGACGGCCCCATCTGACAGCGTATTTGTATGTTTCTCACATATTAACGGTTATTTGAAAACCATATTTGGTATTTAAATCTGTAATAAGATCTATCACAATTTATTGGCTTATTGTTATCGTGCAATGGCTAAAACTGGGGGTTTACTGAAGGCTAAAAATTATAAAATGCAAGTATCTCGGATAATAACCGGGATACAGAAATAGGAGAAATTCTCCCAATCTATAGCCTCCCCCTCCAACTGGTCTGATTTCAGCAGTTCAACAATCTTGAGCTATAGTTTTTACATATTTAGGTATATATCAAATTTGGTAACGATGAGGAAAAAATTACGGTCGTTAGAGCATTAACAGACAGACAGACAGATACACACACACACACACACAATTTTCACTTAAAGGAAATTTGCTAACAGTTACTCAATCATTAAACGTTGAGAACGACCTCAATAGCTGATTTCTCTTCAGGGAAATCTGCTAAAAATTGTGTATAGCCCATAAATAGTAAATTAAAAAGAATTTTACTCACGTTTCGACAGCTTTTTTCGCAGCTATGAGCTCTGCTCGTGTTGCTATATCAACAGGAATGTGATCATTATGATTGTCCCCATTGCTTTTCACAACCCTTATTATTCCCAAGAAAATGCCTATTGTTGTTGCTGAATAGGCTCCTAATGTATCTGCCCACGCCAATATAGGGTCTTCACGCATGCTTCCAATAACTAAACATTTTAAAACTTTAATTTATTAAGATACTAGCTGTACATTGCGCGCGTTCCTACGACACTAACTAAAATACTAAATTACGATAAAGATATATATAATCAAAGTTACTCTAAATATCAAATTAAACATATTTTGTCATATGCACGTTCGCCAAAAAAAACAATAGGAAACGAAATATGGCAATTTTTCATTTGATGCCTCCCTAATAACCCCCACTCCTATTGGTTTATATCAAAAGTTGCTTTAAATAACAAAATAAACAACTTTTGTTATGTGATTAATTGCCAAAAAACCAATAGAACACGAAATATCTCTATTTTTAATTGCATTCCTCCCTTACAACCCCCACTTAACATATATAATAATATAGCTTATAATCAGGGAGGTGTTAATACCAAATCACATACGGAGTTTAGTTTGGTTGACTCTTTTGTGCCATATAAAATTGTTGACTCCCACTATTGTTTTTAGCATATAACTCAATTATACTTCAGTATACGACAAAGGTGTATATTGCAAAACTTACTCTAAAAACCAAAATAAACAACTTTTGTTATGTGCATATTTGCCGAGAAACCAAAAGGAAACGAAATATCGCTATTTTTAATTTCAGGCATCCCTTATAACTCCCACTACTGTTCGTCTCAGAGAATATTAATATAGCCAGAAACCTAACCTGGGTTAGTAGAAATATATTTACCAAGTTTCATAAAATTCGGTTCAGCCGTTTACGATTCTATAAAGGACATACAAACAAACATTCATTTATATATATATATATATAAATATATATATATATATATATATATACTCAATGTGTACAATTGCACTTCCCATCTGGGCGTATTGTTCACTTGTAAGTGCCAGGTAACTATAGGGCACTTAGTTATGAGGAATGGATGAAAATGACTTCCTAATCAGTCCCTCTTCCACTGTTTGACACACTAATAACTGAATATCATCTATAATGTACATATTTCCTGTTAAAAACTAAGCCGAGCACACCTTCTATAAGTATAGTTATATTCATAACATTATATTCATCTTAGAAAATGTCAGTTGAAAATAACTCCAATAATGCGAAAATTTGGCAGGTAATACAACTGTGCTACCTTCCAGACAACTTCCGCTCCACGTGAGGGTTAACTTAAATTATTTATTCAGAACATTAAACCATTCGAATTTGCTAATAATTTATATATCTGTTGGAATTATTGACTGTGGTACCCTAAAAATAATTTAATTAATATTCAATGAGGGGAAGAGATTGTACCTTAAAATATCATATTGAATTTTAACCGAATTGTCTTTTGCATTAATAAGATAACCAAATAACGCTTAATAGTTATAGATAGATCATAGTTATTTCAATGACGTCAACATATCAGATGAAATAAGACAATATTTACCAGAATAAAGAGTTTTATTCCGCTGAAATTCCGCTATCACACGTTGTGTAAATTCAACATGACTTTTTTTAAAATAATGTATTTTAAAAATTAAATAATCAAAAAAAAACTCTAATAGTTTAAATTTATATTGGAAATAAATAACGGAATTATTTTCTACTGGAAATAAATAACAAACCTAGAGGTGGGGGGCTGATATTTACATCAATAATCCGAATCGTACTCAGAACTAGCATATAATCCTAAAAAGTCCTTCACGCAGGGGCTGCGTAAACTAAGCAGAGCTCCCAAGTGCTGGTTTAACAAACTAGTGATCTCATCTTATTGTCAATTTTGACTGTAATCAAGAAAATGGGAATAACTCGTTTAATACTTAAATTACGAAGAAATGCAAAGAACAACTATTATAGAATATTAATATTTTCGCAAGAATGAGTCTATAACATTTTACGAAGCGACTCATTATAACGGAGATATTTTGAATTTTTGAATCCTCCCGCCTCTAAACCCCTCCTATGCCAGGCCCGATTTCAGCCATTAACAAATATCATATTTAGTGCCGGCTAAATATGGTGTATGATATAGATAAAATAAACATTTATGAGTTAAGAAAGTACATTACACAAGGTAATTGCATGTACCTACCTCACCCAGTATATTTTCAATGAAAACAATATTTAGTATTTACACTTAGAATAATATAACAGCTGACTGTTGAAAAGACATAAATGGGAGTGGAGGTTTACTGAAGGCTGAAAACTAAAAAAAAAAAATCAAATATCTCGTTTAATATTCATGATAGAGAAAATATGTATATAATAACATTTATTGGACATTAAATTTTCAGTAACATTCATTCTTAGCACTTTTCCGATCAGATATATAATAACGATGATATTTCTAATTTTCGAAATTCCTCTCCTCTAACCCCCCCCTCTCTCCCTAATAGTTCCATTTCAGCCGTTAACGAACTTCATCTTTCTTTTTACATGAAACGCTTATAAACCATTTGAGAAAATTTTTCGAAAATCACGTCGTGAGTACAACCTCAATAGCTGATTTCCCTTTAATGGAAACCTGCAAAAACATAACATCATTTGCCATAACATACCTGTATCTAATAAACTTTAATGAGTACTAATAAAATTGCTCTCCTGGAATAGTCTATAGTTTATATATGTTCAGCAGCTGGCGTCAGGAGATGAGGAAAATGAGGTCCACTCAAAATTGTATTACCGTTTGTATTTACTTTTAGTGTCTCACGATGGTGTTGTGTTGCCAGTATGCAGATTTCTTTATAGATAACTTCACGTGGGAAATCTGCTTAGTTTACGCACCCCCTACGTGACGGGCTTGATTTACTATTTATACTTCATAATCCGATAACAAAGTTTATAACAAATGGTGCTTTAAATAAAATATTCAACAACTTTTATTGTGTGCACCTTTGCCGAAAAACCAATAGGAAAGTAAGTCGATTTTTCTTATAACGCCTCCTTTACTATAGTATGGGAACTCACATACCGAGTTTTGTCAAGTTCGGTTCAATCGTTAGGGCCCATTAAAATTGTTGACTTCCTCTTTAGTTTTTAGCAGATTTCCCTTAAGGAGGAAATTTATTGAGGTCGTACTCATGACGAGATTTTCGAAATTTTTCTTAAAATGTCCATCGATCCTACCCAGGAGATGACGAAAATGAGGTCGGTTCAAAACTGTATAAATATATATATATATATATATATATATATATATATATATATATATATATATAAAACCCAGCGTACTGATCAGTAACCCTAGGGTACTGATATTTTATATGAATTTCAATGATATTCTTCTGCTATGAAGCGCCATTCTCAACCCTGTCTAAAATTTTACTAACGCTGCTTGTATATACGATAGCTATCATTAGATCTTACAATGCTATGAAACAGTACTTTCACTTTCGTTCTTAGAATTTTTCAAGTACATAGATGTCGTTAGGAGCTGCCTTAGAGCTTATATGATTAGTTCGTTTCTTGGGCAAGAGTTTTTTCGTGGCAGTCCTAATTTTTCATAGTGTTCAACACGCAAATTAATTAGCCAATTTAATGTTTGGTTTAAATATTCTGCTTTTCATTGGAATTTTAAATTTGTTCAATGAAGTCTATGCATTATGTTAATAGCTACTCACCTACTGATGGCCTCATCACGACGACAGGAAAGTGAATACTGTATTCATTAACAACTTGCTCAGCTAAAGATTTACTCCAAGTGTATGGGTTCGGGTGGCCACAGAGCAGTCTAGAAAACATAAAGTATTGTACGTTATAACATAATGGTTATAATATTATTTTTATGGTAGCAATATTATTTTATATTTTTATGGTATTGCTAATTTCTAGAAATACAATTAGAAGTGTGGCTGCAGCGCATATATGCTCATGTGTATATGACAACAACACGGCCTCCCCCCAAGACCATTTGTGTCTAGGCCTACTAGTGCCAGTATGTATTGTTAATAGAAATAAACTTCCATTATGCAGGGGTTGTGTAAACTAAGGTATCTCCCACGTAATGAAGTAATACAATGGTGGTAATATCTCCAATTTCATTCTGTAATTCTCAACTACTAAGAACACTATCTACACAGCACTTGAAATTTCTGCTGTGACAGAGATATTTCACGCACATAAGATTTATTTTGATCCGTTTGAAAGTAACTGTGTAGGAAAAATATATATATCCCAGCAACCTATTATCGGATTAATCGATTTACACAGTGGCACCTACAGAAACACTAACTAATCTTGCTAGACAAGCCTAGAGTAGTTATTGAAAATAGGTGTATGTAAAGCCTATGATGAAGATAGTAGTGTTGCTAGAGCGGGTCATAAAGAACAGTAATGTAGCTAGACGAGGCCATGGAAAACAGTAGTGTGCCTAAAGCCGGTCATGGAGACAGTAGTGTGCCTAGAGCCAGTCAAGAAAGGCAGAAGTGTGCCTATAGCCAGTCATGAAGACAGTAGTGGGCCTAGAGCCAATCATAGTGGCAGTAGTGTGCCTAGAGCCAGTTATTGAAGCAGTAGTGTGCCTAGAGCCATTCATGAAGACAGTAGTGTGCCTAAAGCAAGTCATGAAGACAGTAGTGGGCCTAGAGCCAATCATGAAAGACAGAAGTGTGCCTAAAGCCAGTCATGGAGACATTAGTGTGACTAAAGCCAGTCATGGAGACAGTAGTGTGCCTAGAGCCAGTCCTGAAAGACAGTAGTGTGCCTAGAGCCAGTCATGAAAGACAGAAGTGTGCCTATAGCCAGTCATGGAGACATTAGTGTGACTAAAGCCAGTCATGGAGACAGTAGTGTGCCTAAAGCCAGTCATGGAGACATTAGTGTGTCTAAAGGCAATCATCAAGACAGTAGTGTACCTAAAGCCAGTCATGGAGACATTAATGTGACTAAAGCCAGTCATGGAGACAGTAGTGTGCCTAGAGCCAGTCATGGAGACAGTAGTGTGCCTACTAAAGCCAGCCAGTCATGGAGACATTAGTGGGCCTAAACCCAGTCATGAAAGACAGAAGTGTGCCTATAGCCAGTCATGGAGACATTAGTGTGACTAAAGCCAGTCATGGAGACATTAGTGTGACTAAAGCCAGTCATGGAGACAGTAGTGTGCCTAGAGCCAGTCATGAAAGACAGAAGTGTGCCTATAGCCAGTCATGGAGACATTAGTGTGACTAAAGCCAGTCATGGAGACATTAGTGTGCCTTAAGCCAGTCATGGAGACATTAGTGTGACTAAAGCCAGTCATGGAGACAGTAGTGTGCCTAGAGCCAGTCATGAAAGACAGAAGTGTGCCTATAGCCAGTCATGGAGACATTAGTGTGACTAAAGCCAGTCATGGAGACAGTAGTGTGCCTAGAGCCAGTCATGAAAGACAGAAGTGTGCCTATAGCCAGTCATGGAGGCATTAGTGTGACTAAAGCCAGTCATGGAGACATTAGTGTGCCTTAAGCCAGTATTGGAGACATTAGTGTGACTAAAGCCAGTCATGGAGACAGTAGTGTGCCTAGAGCCAGTCATGAAAGACAGAAGTGTGCCTATAGCCAGTCATGGAGACATTAGTGTGACTAAAGCCAGTCATGGAGACAGTAGTGTGCCTAGAGCCAGTCATGAAAGACAGAAGTGTGCCTATAGCCAGTCATGGAGACATTAGTGTGACTAAAGCCAGTCATGGAGACAGTTGTGTGCCTAAAGCCAGTCATGAAAGACAGAAGTGGGCCTATAGCCAGTCATGGAGACATTAGTGTGACTAAAGCCAGTCATGGAGACAGTAGTGTGCCTAAAGCCAGTCATGGAGACAGTAGTGTGCCTAAAGCCAGTCATGGAGACAGTAGTGTGCTTATAGCCAGTCATGGAGACAGTAGTGTGCCTATAGCCAGTCATGGAGACATTAGTGTGCCTAAAGCCAGTCATGGAGTCAGAAGTGTGCCTAGAGCCAGTCATGAAAGACAGAAGTGTGCCTATAGCCAGTCATGGAGACATTAGTGTGACTAAAGCCAGTCATGGAGACATTAGTGTGCCTAAAGCCAGTCATGGAGACATTAGTGTGCCTAAAGGCAATCATCAAGACAGTAGTGTGCTTAGAAACAGTCACGGAGACAGTAGAGTGCCTAGAGCCAGTCATGGAGACCAGTTGTCGGATCTAAGAGAGTCATAATGGTTAGTCATGCAAATGGCAAACAAAGATATATATTATCGCTCTAATCCACTAACATAGCGTCTGGTAGCGAACTCGTGAATTAATAGCGTGCTGAGAGTAGCGGCAGATGTACCCACGCCTTAACCTTTCCCTTAATATATATATATATATATATATATATATATATATATATATATATATATATATATAATACATTAAGAGTTTTAGTTTTGCTTTGTGCCACTTAACACAAGTGTGGCACTGTACTAGTAATTGCTCCACAAAAAAAGGAATTGTGTAAGGAAATTGTGTGTAGGAATTGAGTTTCTAGTAAAGAAGACCAGCGCTCTACTGCTAGGCCCGGCTTCATTGTCTTCTACATCACATATATTTATAATATTTTAGTACAATAACATACTTTTCTTTTAGGAGTTGCAAAAGTTTTGGTTCAGTTTCTTGTAGTTTCAAAAGTACTCTCCAGTCCTGGCAAGAAGGCAGTATTCTCTCAATGGCTTCAGTTGGATGTTTGTTGTGGTTACTGTAGGCCGTTGAAATATGAACGAATACCTAGCATAGAATCATAATTAAAGTAAATAATTGAATAGATAACAGAGAGAAGCACGAATCATAAATTTACCTTTAAATGGTCCATGCTCTTTGCTAAATCTAACATTGCTTTAACTCCTTTCACATTTTCTAGTAAAGCGTCATTTATACTCACGCTAAATTGAACGTCAGCTGCTGCATGGAAAATAATTGTGACATTTTCTTTTAGATCCTGCAACAATTTATGTTTGTTATTAATAATGCAATTATGTTCTACCTATAAATAAAAAGTTATTTGTTGTAAACAGTGAATAATAAATCACAATTTTTCTCAACAAATGGATTGAATGGTTACCTTAGGTATGAATTTTTTTCGTCTGATCCTAAGAACTCACGAAAACCGTTTTCTGCTTCCTCTTGATAATTGGACAGTCTTCCCCGAAGAAAACCATCAAGTTCTTCAATATTATCAATTATTCTTGTGGATAGTTACAGTTTCATCTTGGCATAGAATCTTTCAATTGACCAGGGCAAGGCATTTCTGAACCAGAACTTCATACAACCCCTCCAATCCCTGAGAATAAAGTTCTGTATTGTTAGGTTTTATATTTTCGCTGTATACTTGGAACCAGTCCAAGTATACTACACCATCGAAATTTCACCAACACAAAACATAGAGTATCTTTAATGCTGGTAAGCAGTTGTTATGCTTCCCGACGTTGGCTTGCCTTCAAATCACGCGAATTCGTTAACACGTCTGTACTTTGGTAATAATAGGAATATCCACAGCACGGTCAGTTTTCATCGATTCGTCCCAATGTATCCTTACATTGTCCTTTGTAACACTTTTTGAAGAATTTAGCGATAATAAGTGACCTTCAATTACTAGGTCTTAGAAAGCAGTAATGTCATCTTCAGTTCATGAAAACAGTTTTTCAGAGTTGAGCCATCCTTCAGAATAAGACAAATCTGGAGCTTCGGGTCAGAAAGGCGACCGTAGTAACAACCGTCAAGCTTCTTCCTCCTTTTTCCCTCTGTAAATACAGCCTTGCCACAGATAAAATTGAATAGTGCATTCTATCAGCAAGTCTAGGTAGCTCATCAAGAGTAGTGTCTGACTATTTTATATTGTCAAACTATGGAGAAGAAGTGTAATTGTTCAGCTTTTATTTTAGATAGCTGTCAAATATAAGACTCGAACGCTTAATAAATACATTTTTTAAATTGCCTTTTAAATGCTGTTTTGCTAATTTCAGATGCTTTGAAAACCAAGTTATTTATTTGACTAAGTACTTTCTAACTCGTGAATGTAGGTTATATTCTCAGGTTATTTTCTTACTTCATAAAATACGCAAGACTGCACATTTGCCTATCCCAAAAGACATGCAAGCAAAATCACTATACAATCTCTACCATGCTTTGCATCTGGGTAGGTGTCTTTGCATTTAACTTCGGACCATCCATAAAAAGGCTATGGTTACTTTGATATCGTTCATGAGAATAGAAATTTCGTAACTTTATCAAGAGAATTTATTATTATTTTGATATATGATACTAATAAATACGATCCCTAGTACTAATTTGCTTTGAAATTGGAGCTTTTATATGTACTAAGTAACCTATGTAGCATTTTTTTGTGTGTGAAACGTGAATAAATGTGTTTTAGTGCATAAGTGCTTATTAGCTCGGAAGAGGTAAAAATAATTATTAGTGTGAATTGACCGGCTTTTTACCTGTAAATCTATAGAGCTCATTCCAAATTTGTCTTTTCCGAGGTCTCCAGGAATCAATTTTACTTTCTTTAGATTTTCTGGTCTTTCTGTATTCAGCTTTTCGAACAACTGGAAATTTGATCAAAAATAGAGTATATACATATTTTAATATTATAAATAAATTGAATTTTAATGTGAAATTTATTTTTATTTTCCCTTAAAGATGATTTGACACACCTATTTGCACTAAAAGTAAAATGAATATCGGAGTGGCAGAGATAAGATCTCCATTATGTCTTAATCTGAAATTCAATTCAATGGGGCTTTTGTGAAGCTTATAGCATGCATGAAGTATTCGAAATCGAGGGTTAGTTAAAACTGCCCGAAACATGTAAGCACGTCCAATAAAACTCTCTATAAAAAGAATTAAGAAACCACTCTTTGGCCTATACCCAACAATCCTCTACTAGCTTGCGATATCTAACGGCTAACAATACAACAAATTGATCATGGATAAGTTGGAATATTAGTCTGTATTAAATGTAATGAAATTTGTTTAGTCATTACTGGTCATAACTGAATTAGAAAAAAAAATGAAAATTCATTTACATTGGATGCATTTGAAAACAGTTCATTTGCATTTAAGGAAGTAATGACAATAGTCCATTCAGTGGAAACTGTGTAAAGTAAGTAGTTTCCACGTGCAGGAAAGGAATTTGTTCATATTCTATATTTAAGTCATTCTTAGTCCTCCATCAGTAGTCAAAGATTACATAGATTCTTTCTAAAATACTATCTGTGTCTGCTCAATAACCGATTCAAGCCGATCCACTGAAGGTTCCTTTCAAACCGACCTGCAATTGCCTTCTGTTGCAATGGGTTCCTTAACACTACCGATTCTCCATGTAACCGGTCCAAATGATGATCAAATGATCTGCTAAAATGATTAAATGAATGCCATACCGATAATCCAGTAATATTTTACCTAGACAAGATGTATTTATCTTAAGGGAAATCTGCTAAAACGATCTAGTGAATGGGTAACCGGCAACTCAGTAATATCATTCCACCTAGGAAGAACGTTTTTCCATTCTGGGAATCCTTAGTCCCACCCTGGCTAGAAAAGGGTGGTAACCTGTAGATAACCCGTCCCGATTAGCCATAGTAGCATAAATTGGACGTAAATAAATAACTAAAAAAAAACATTCTGGGAAATCTGATGAAATAATTAAGTGAATTACTAAAAGGTAGGTGGATCTATATCTATCTATATATATATATATATATATATATATATATATATATATATTTGTCTGCTAACGCTCTACGGGTCGCAATTTTTGTTTGATCGTTACCAAACTTCATATTTAATCGTTTTATGTTAAAGGAAAGATCAAGTTCGTTAACGGCTGAAATTGGACCAGTGGGAGGGGAGGTTTAGAGGAGGGATTTTTGAAAAGTCGAAATATCTGCGTTATTATGCGTCGGATCGAAACATTGTATAGAACCAATCTTATTTCAAATTAAGTTTACTATAAATATTGTTCTATACATTTATTCTGTATCTTCAATATTAACCGAGATATTTGCATTTGTATTTGAGTGTGGTCGGCAGGAGTTGGCTATGTTCGGGAGTTTCCGCCGAGCGCTAGTGCGGCCGTTTCCCTAACTATTCGTCCCTCGTGAATAGGTTACTACTACTGTTATTATTAGGCAGATTTCTCTATTGTAAAAGTTCACGTGGGAAATCTGCTTAGTTTACGCAGCCCCTGCGTGACGGACTTTTCAACAACCCACCCGGTATCACCAGCTACCGGGTAACCTACCCTCGTTGTTCCATTACATCGCATCACAATTACCACCTCCCTTATAATCAGTAGAAGGGGAACTATCATTCTTACCCCTGGTAGGTCACACTACCTTACCACCAACTGAAACATCAAGCTGGGTCTCAGATAAAAAAAATAAAAAAAGTTTTTCTCTTCAGCGAAACATGCTAATATGATTAAATTATTATCTTACCGGTAATTCAGTGATATCTTTCCACCTCTGTTCTATAGACTTCCCCTTCTTCTCCCTCATTATGAGATAGATACTGTCAACATCTGGGCAGCTCCGAAGGATTTTCTCGACGAGTACCTTGCCCATAAATCCAGTGCCACCTGTCACCAAGATCTTCTGCCCGGCATAGAATTCCGGAACTGTCTGATAAATCTCTGTGCTGGGAGTTGTCAGATGCATCCTTGCATAAATTCAACTTCTTTTATTAGAGTAGAAGAGTTTTATTCTCTGTAGAAATAAAATAATCAATTTGGGTTAATTTTGGATAGAATCGTAAAGGAAGCTGCATAATATGATCACATGCCTATACATTACAGTAAAATGACAAAAATAATTGTGAAACATAAATTGCTTATTAATGAATTCATGTTGGTACAGAGAAGACATCATACGTTACTCGTAAAAAACGTCATTCTCAAAACTGGGGGACTATTTAAAGTCCTCCCAGTAAAGGCTGCGTTAATTAGGCGTTTCCCACGTGCTGGTACTACTGAGAGCTCACCATACCATTCTCTATTCCTAAAGTGGGGGGGGGGGTGAAACTAAGGCCTGAAAACAAGAAAGTAGGAGCTTAATATTTGAGTATCGAAAAAACGTATAGAGTAGAAAACGTATGTTAGGGAGAGTAATGAAGGATTGTTGTGTTTATAGATAGCTCTTTGGAATATTTATAACTCTCTTTATAGCTAAGGTGTAAAACATATGTTTTGTGGATACGAGGATTGATGTTTTGTTCTTGGACAATCATGAGTTGAATAATAAAAGATACATACTGTTAAAGACTCTAAACCTTTTTTTGTGCTTAAGAACAGAACAACAATTGTATACATCAATAGATAAACAAAATTGGTTATATACGTTTTTCGATCAGACTCATAATAACGGAAGTATGAATTTTCGAGCTCCCTCTCCCTCTACCCCCCCCAACCCCCACCATTCCACGATACGGGGCCATTAACGAATGTGATCAATAGTATTAAACGAAACGGTTAAATATCGAGTAAGTTATAGATCAATATTTATCAATAATATTTTTGAGTCAAGAAAAAAAAATTAATTGATGAAGTCATCACACTATGTATTTCCATGTAGCTCATCTCTTGGAGACAATTTTTGCTAATAATGCTTGGAATAAAGCTTTTCTGGGCGGGGGTTACTGAGGCCTGAGTACGGAATAATTCGCTTGAATATTTGAGTTTTCCAAAAAAATGCTTAGAGAAACAATTGTAGAGCATATTTACAACATTGGTTTCTATAACATTTTTTGAACCGATTCATCATAATTCAGATATTTTTAATTTTCGAATCCTCCCTCTATAACCATCTCCACCTATTCCTGGTCCGATTGTTGCCAATCACAAATATGATCTTTAGTGTAGGCTGAAACGGTTAAATATCAAGTAAGGAATAAACCAAATGAAAATTTTTGAAACAAAAACGTAAACTCATAATTGATGATGTACAACGAATTAGTATGTACATCGCAAAATAAAGATCTCATAAAAACAATATTTAGGCTTAGAATAAAGAGGTCCATGTTATAACAGCTTATTGTTATTATGACATGTCTAGGAGTGGGGGTTTACTGAAGGCCGAAAACTATAAAATGCAAATATCTCGGTTAATAATTCAGATAATGAAAAGATATATAACAACATTTATAGAACATTACATTTACAATATGATTGATTTTACACAATTTTTCGTTCCTGCTCATAATAACGGCGATATTAAGAATTATCTAAACTCCTCCCCCTAACCCCCCCCCTGCCGCTGGTTGGATTTTGGCCATTAACGAACTTGATCTTTCTTTTTACATAAAACGACTAAATATCGAGTTTGGTAACGATTAAACCAAAATTGCAACCGTAGAGCGGTAACAGTCAGACACACACACACACACACTGAACGGACATCATTTTCGTCATCTACTAGGTAGGATCGATGGACATTTGATGAAATTGGTCTTTGACTGCATTCATATTTTACAATAGATAGTTGGGTTAGTAAGGGTAATTTGAAATAATGCAAATCACCAAAATTAGTTTCTTGTTCTTTTTCCCTCAAACTTTTACTTTGGGCCGAGTTGTTGGATGATGTTACCTAACCATAAACCAATTGATAATAACTCATTAAACTTTATTTAGTTCTGGCATATTATGATAAATTTATTTATTTAATACGACCCCGACAATGGCAATCAATTTACTATGATACAAATAACGTTACGTTTTTAGGCTTACATGATCGTTATAAGTATGATTCGAGTTAGTGAGTAAATACTGAAACATCGGCCACCTCACATTCTTAGCACATGAAGTCTAACATTAAACTATTAGTGATACTATTGCTGAAAAGAGTAAATTCGATGTGCAGGAAGAGCAGGGAGCTGTATGCTTAAAAAAATATGAATGAATCGATTCAAGTTCCAGTTAGAGAAACAGTACCTATTTACATATATATCACCAAAATTGTAGGGTAGTGTACGAGTAAGTAGATTTTGTAAAACATTTTCAGTTCGTGTCAAAACAAGGGAGATATTTAATTTTTTTTATATGGACTAATACCCTCTAATCTTTAACTTGATCTGTCTTTTTGCATAAAACGTTTAAATATGGTGTTTTGTAACGATCAAACAAAAATTGCGACCGCTAAAGCGTTAACAGACAAATATATATATATATATATATAATTTTGAACGGACCTCATTTTCGTCATCTCTTGGGTAGGACATTTGAAGAAATTTTTCGAAAATCGCGTCATGAGTACGACCTCAATAGCTGATTTCCCTTACGGGAATCTGCTAAAAGGTGGTAATCTGAAGGTAACCCGTCCAAAGTAAAAGGTTTCCCCTAAGGGAAATCACCTATTGATGTCGTACGAAATTTATCTTCAAATGTCCATCGGTCCTAACTAGGAGATGACGAAAATGAGGTCCGTTGAAAATTGTGACTCTAGCGGTCGCAATTATTGTTTAATCGATACCAAACCCGATATTTAGTCGTTTTATGCAAAAAAAAAAAGATCAAGTTCATTAACGGCTGAAATCGGACCAGGGGGAGGGGGGGATTAGAGGGGAGGATTTTCGAAATATCTCTGTTACTATAAGTCGGATCGAAAAAGTGTATAGAATCAATCTTATTGCAAATTAAATTTACTATAAATATTGTTATATACATTTATTCTCTATCTTGAATATTAACCGAGATATTTGCATTTTTATTAAATGTGGGCGGATAACGGACAAGGGTGTTTCCCGCCAAAAGCTAATTCGTCTGTATTCGTAACTGTTCGGCACTCGTGAAATTTCTCTCTTGTTAAACTTCACGTGGGAAATCTGCTTAGTTTACGCAGCCCCTCCATGACAAGACTTTTTCATTTGATGCATGCGGGCCATGGGCCCTGGGCATTTGCCGACCTGACCAGTCTGGCGCTGTTAGTAGGTAGGTGTTTAATTTGTATTTATGCCTTTTTATCACTAACGATATCTCCTAGCATCAAACACTCCCCCTAAATTAAAATATTTTTTTTATTGATTGGGCGAAACGACGAAAGGATATGTTTGTTTCTTAAGGTTTTTGGGCGAAAAACTACTTGGTTATCATCGTCCGGTAATATCTATAACTATCGTTTCGGATAAGTGCGAGCACTTTGGGAGTAAACTATTTTAATTTAACATTATAATCAAACCAAGGTAGGTGTGGACATATTGGATAAAATGTGTTCACTTTATAATGTATCTAGAAATACCAGATGGTGGCCTATGGTAGTATTTTTTTCACTTTTGAATATTACGGGGATCAATTCCCAAGTAATATATTTAGGAAATCGCCATATTTCATTTTATAAACCTACCTAACTATTTTATTTTATTTTATAAACCAATCTATATATTGTGTATGTATAACATATGTATATATCAATTTTATATTCTGTAAGCCAAGATAATGTGTGAAATATTTTTTTATCTTATTATATAATCATAAATCATGTATATTCTTCATATAATGTATCAATTATAACTTTTATACAAATATTAGTAGTGGCTAAATTAAAACTAACCTTCTTACTTTAATACTTAAGGAAAGTTGGTAAGTCTGAGAGATGACATCTTGTACCACTCTTGTACTGACGAGGGGTAGGCGCTACTGGAGTGATATATGATGATAGTTAACTCTGAGTTATACTTCCCACATATCGGGGGTTGCTCTTTTGTCATAAGATAACCATGCGTACGTCTTGTGTGGCCTATCCGCAGCCTTTCTAGAACCACTTCATCTCTTCTGTTGTCTCTTATCGAATATTTTCATGGGCGGCTGGAAGTTTTAATAGTTTTAATTTTATTCTTCTGGGCGTAAAATATACAGCTGACATCATCTGTCTATGACTCACTACGCAGTCATTCGAGCTTTATCCCTGCACTTGGGACACTTTCGGAAATTAAACAGCTCCTATGGCAGAATTCGTCTTTTATGGTCAAATTTTGATGTCACCCCTTTCTCCAGTCAGTGTCCTTTTAAACCTCAGAAGACACTGGGCAGTTAGCTTTATTTCTTCATGAATATGAAGGATTTAACCCTCCGTCGGGCGCGTGATCTCTCAGATACACAGTTTCTAGAGAAATATTTGCCACACCTCCTAGCAAAGAGTGGTGGTGTAGTGCTTCGAGTTATATTCTTTATACGTCAAGGTCAGTAGTGTCAGTTTGTTCGATGGAGTCGTGTGATTCACCTGACATTCAGTTGTATCTCCTAGATACCACGCGCCCGAGTTTTTTTGAAATCGGTATTTCATAAATATATACATCAATTAAGTTTCTCTTTATTAAATGGAATCATATAAACCTATTCTTCTATTATATTGTTCATACATGAGCTTTCAAAAGAACTTGTACAAGAAAATATTGTACGACGCAGACAACAGTAGACCTTTACCAACCGAACTAAGGATGAAACTTGAAGAGTACAGAGACTCTTTGGACCATACATTGAACTCAAGTATAAAAACATCATAAAGAAGACAAAAAGTCATTCCGCTACAATGAACAAAAGAAAATGATGTGAACCATGCGAAACTAAGAAGAAATGTAGGTTTACTAATTACTCTCCAAAATTTGTTGACAACATATTTCCATTCTTTGTCCTAATTGTAATGCAGCTCTGCAAAAGAAATACTAATTAAACTGCTATTTTAAAAAGTATTTGTACATTAAAATTTAGATGATTTTTAATAAGTCTTATCTAAAAGTGATTTCTTGCTACTTATTTTTGAATGAAGTTATATTTAGATAATTTGTTTATATATTGTTCACAAACTGAAATGAATTATATATAATTAAGACATGTGCATTTAAACAATTTCTTTTGATATTTGTATTTTTTAATTATATCTTAAAAATTATTGTCCACGGTTTTAATAATAATGAATCTATAACCAACTTGATTATTTTATCTACCAAGATTTTTTTTATTATAATACTTGTCAATTTTGAAAATTATTTACTTCTTTCAAACAAATACTTTCTCTGTTATGGTTTCTAATCACACGCTGAACATTTTAGAACAAAATATATATTAAAAAACTGTATTTCCGTAAAAACGGTTAAGGATGATCTCTCAGATACACGCGCCCGAAGACGGAACATTCTTGACACGCCCGACTGAGGGTTAAATAAAACCTGCTACGTAGAAATGACGCATGCTTGGCATAATGACAGTATTAGTTGTTGTGGCTTATTTGTCGCCTGCTGGGCAGAATAGCCATTGAATCTATATACGTCAAATTTTCGCAATCTGGGTTATTTCAGTATTTTTTTCCTCCATTTCAGAATAACGGATAAAGTAATTACTAATGCAAATGGGTTTTGGATGGTTTTTAAAGAATTAAATGAGGATAAAGAAAATTGTGAAGATATTGTCGAAATAGTAACCAATGGAGAAGATAACAACGATAGCGAGGGAACTGCTAGTGATCTAGAAAGTATTGAAAACAGTACAGTAAGTAAAATACAATATTCTGGAGAAGAGATTTCTACACTTGATGGAAAGCAGGAAGTAAGTATAGAGATAAACCTTAATTCTGTAAATAAAGGTCTATCTGATAAAGCTGACATAATAAAAGATCGAATTAAAATAATTACAAGAGAAATTAGAATGGAAAAAGTAAGCGATTCAGGGTAGATAGACTTGATGAAGCAGGAGCTGTTAATATTTTTGAAAACTATCAAAATAAAAGGGATACTGAATTACAGGAAAAAGTTATATTTCCACAACTAGAGTTATTTTTCTGTAAAGACTTCCCGAAAATACATAAGAGTTGTCAAAACACATGCAAAAAAATATTATTCATGTAAAAGACCTTCCCCTTAACTCTGAATAAAATCACTCATGATCTACTTGAATCATTGTCACTATTTTTACCAGATGCTATTTTAAATAAATTAATTCTTCGCTCAAAGTGTTCGTCATGTACAAAGTAAAAATCATATAAACAATTATTTTTAATGTTATAAATAATTTTTCACATTAACATTTTTTATTCTGTGTTAATTTTTTTTTCTTTTTTTAAATAATGTAATATAATTTCTTAATTTGTATTTACAAAGTGTTAATAATGTAAAACTATCTTTAATTAAATAAAATGCCTTAAAAATGTTTTACCTATGTATATAAATTAATTTATGCTGTTAAAAATGATCATTATTGGTACGCATCAAATGTTTGGAAATATTGGGATTAAAGTGAACATTAGGAATCCAAAGTTAATTAAAATGCCATTAAATTAGCACTGTTAACTAAATTTCTTATTATTATACTTACAAAACCTTCTAAGGACTAACACAGGTAAAAATCTCTGGACGTATAACGAGGCCCCTCTCAGTACAATTGACTTCCAGAAAAGACGCTTTCTTAATGGATTCAAGGAACATAATTATGTAAATTAATTGAATCTATGAATATTCTTACAATGTTGAACGAATACTAGCAAAGTTAGAAGTGCATAAAATATTGCGAGTGACAATGCATTGAATGTTCTGCAAATAGCAATGTATTTACTTTCGTTAATTGTTGAAAAACATAATAAGATAGTTAAAAAATATTCTTGGTTTGATTTAACAAGGTTACCAATGCTCATCAGTTTCAAAATGATGATATATAAATTTCAATATTTGTTCTCGATTAGTTTTTTATTATTTTCGTAAAATAAGATAATATTTTGTATAAGAATAAAAAGTATTATTCGATGTACATATGTAAAGAATACATTTTTTGTTCCTAATACAGACGACTAAAATCTCATCTTCCTCTTAAATATAACTCTTATTGCACCTTATCCTTAAGGGAAATCAGCTATTGAGGATGTAGTCGTGTCGCGATTTTCTTAAAAAAAAAAAAAAAAAAAAAAAAAAAAAAAAAGGGTGAAATATCTTCAAATGTCCATCAATTCTACCTAGTAGATGACGAAAATGAGGACCGTTCAAAATTTTATATATATATATATATATATATATATATATATATAAAATTTTCTTCGCCCGGGAATTGATTTGAGACTGAATGGTGATGGTATTTTTTTGGCAAGGCTTTACCTTGCGCAATATTTTGACATTTACCCGTCCCAGTGTTTAGGGTTGATACCGGTCGTTTCCGTGGATTTGTTAAGAATAAAATTATTTTTTTATGTAAGACTTCACTGTCCTCCATATTGTCATATTTCCCGTCTCCTGTGCATTATGCATAGATTTCAGTTATTAAGGACAAAATATTAACATTGATTTGAATTAATTTTTCCAGCTGAGGTACCTGATAGTTCAAATAGGAATGAATTGTTGAGCATATTAATATTTCTACGCAAATTACTTGCTCCACACATTGTTCCTGGAGAAATGTATAAAAAAAAAAACGTTAGTCTAAATAACAAAGTAAACAACTTTTGTTATGTACATGTTTGTCGAAAAACAAATAGACAATGAAATATCGCGAATTTTTATTTCAGGCCTTCCTTATAACCCCCACTCCCGTTCTAACCTAAACATTTTAATATAGCTTATAATCATGGAAGAATTAATGCTAATTTATATACCGAGTTTTGTTAAGTTCGGTTCATTCGTTAGCACCCAATAAAATTGTTGGCTCCCGCTTTTGTTTATAGTGTATATCTCGTTTTTATTTAGTTAAAAGACAAAAATGAATATCACAAAATTTACTCTAAATAACAAAAAAAACAACTTTTGTTATGAACATTTATTTATTTATTTATTAACGTCCACTTTTTGCAACTTAGGCTAATCGGGACGGGTTATCTGTCCCATATCAAAATATGTTATGAACATATTTGCTGAAAAAGCAATAGGAAACGAAATATCGCTATTTTTAATTTCAAGCCTCTGTTATAACCCCCACTCCTGCCCGTCCCTAGAAATGTTAGTATGGCTTATTATAAGGAAATCGTTAGTATTAATTCACATAGCGAGTTTGGTTTAGTTCGGTTGAGTCTTTTGTGCCAAATAAAATTGTGGACTCCCGCTATAGTTTTTAGCGTATAACTCATTTATACTTCCGTATACGGCAAAAGTGCATATACCATACGTTACTCTAAATTACAAAATAAACAACTTTTGTTATGAGCATATTTGCTGAAAAAGCAATAGGAAACGAAATATCGCTATTTTTAATTTCATGCCTCCCTTATAACCCCCCCTCCTGTTCGTCTTAGAGAATATTAATATAGCCTAAAGTCTAAGTTGGGCTAGTAGTAATATACATACCAAGTTTCATAAAATTCGGTTCAGCCGTTTATGCGTGAAAAGGTAACAAACAAACAAATGAACAAACAGACACGAAAGAAACAAAATGTAGTTATGGTGTCTATGACATGTGAAACGAAAAGTTATCGTGAAATTTCGCGAAAAAAATAAATGTACATAAAGAGGTTAAAATTTTATATATATATATATATATATATATATATATATATATATATATATATATATAAAATTGTAACCTCTGTCTGTACATTGATTTTTTTCGCGAAATTTCACGATAACTTTTCGTTTCACATGTCATAGACACCATATCTGCATTTTGTTTCTTTCGTGTATGTTTGTTTGTTTGTTACCTTTTCACGCATAAACGGCTGAACCGAATTTTATGAAACTTGGTATGTATATTACTACTAACCCAACTTAGACTTTAGGCTATATTAATTTTCTCTGAGACGAACAGGAGTGGGGGTTATAAGGGAAGCCTGAAATTAAAAATAACGATATTTCGTTTTCTATTGGTTTTTCGGCAAATATGCACATAACAAAAGTTGTTTATTTTGTTATTTAGAGTAAATTTTGTTATATACACTTTTGTCGTATACCGAAGTTTAAATGCGTTATACGCTAAAAATTATAGCGGGAGTCAACAATATTATTTGCCAAAAAAGACTCAACCGAACTAAATAAAACTCGGTATGTGTATTAGCAGTGAGGCCTTTATTATAATAAGCCATACCAACATTTCTATGGACGGGCAGGAGTGGGGGTTATAAGGGAAGCCTGAAATTAAAAAGAGCGATATTTCGTTTCCTATTGGTTTTTCCTGAAATACAAACATAACAAAAGTTGTTTACTTTGTTATTTGGAGTAACTTTTGTTATATACACTTTTGTCGTATACCTAAGTATAAATGAGTTATACGTTAAAACTTTAGCGGGCACTAACGGCTGAACCGAACTTAACAAAACTCGGTATGTCAATTAGCATTAATTCTTCCATGATTATAAGTTATACTACAATTTTTAGGTTCGAACGGGAGGGGGGTTATAAGGGAGGCCAGAAATAAAAATTCACCATATTTACATGTATAAGAGACGGGAAATATAAAAATATCGAAGACTGTGAAGAATTATCGAACAAATAATTCTATTATTAGCAAATCACCGGCAACGACGGGTATCAATCCTAAACACTGGGACGGGTAAATGTCAAAATATTGTGCAATGTAAAGCCTGCTAAAAAATACCATCACCATTCATCCTCAAATGAATTCCCGGGCGAAGCCGGGTATCTGAGCTAGTATATATATATATATAGATATACTAGCTCAGATACCCGGCTTCGCCCGGGAATTCATTTGAGGCTGAATGGTGATGGTATTTTTTAGCAGGCTTTACATTGCACAATATTTTGACATTTACCCGTCCCAGTGTTTAGGATTGATACCCGTCGTTGCCGTGGATTTGCTAATAATAGAATTATTTGTTCGATAAGGCTTCACTGTCTTCGATATTTTTATATTTCCCGTCTCTAATACATGTAAATATGGTGAATTTTTATTTCAGGCCTCCCTTATAATCCCCACTCCCGTTCGAACCTAAAAATTTTAATATAACTTATAATCATGGAAGAATTAATGCTAATTGACATACCGAGTTTTGTTAAGTTCGGTTCAGCCGTTAGTGCCCAAAAAAATTGTTGGCTCCCGCTAAAGTTTTAAAGTATCAATCCTTTATACTTAGGTATACGACAAAAGTGTATATAAGAAAAGTTACTCCAAATAACAAAATAAACAACTTTTGTTATGTTTATATTTGCGGAAAAACCAATAGGAAACGAAATATCGCTATTTTTAATTTCAGGCTTCCCTTATAACCCCCACTCCTGCCCATCCATAGAAATGTTGGTATGGGTTATTATAATGAAGGCCTCGCTGCTAATACATATACCGAGTTTTATTTAGTCCGGTTGAGTCTTTTTTGGCAAATAATATTGTTGACTCCCGCTATAATTTTTAGCGTATAACGCATTTAAACTTTGGTATACGACAAAAGTGTATATATTAAAAGTTACTCTAAATAACAAAATAAACAACTTTTGTTATGTGCATATTTGCCGAAAAACCAATAGAAAACGAAATATCGCTAGTTTTAATTTCAGGCTTCCCTTATAACCCCCACTCCTCTTCGTCTCAGAGAAAATTAATATAGCCTAAAGTCTAAGTTTGGTCAGTAGTAATGTACATACTAAGTTTCATAAAATTTGGTTCAGCCGTTTATGCGTGAAAAGGTAACAAACAAACAAACATACACGAAAGAAACAAAATGCAGATATGTTGTCTATGACATGTGAAACGAATAGTTATCGTGAAATTTCGCGAAAAAAAATCAATGTACAGACAGAGGTTACAATTTTATATATATACTAGCTCAGATACCCGGCTTCGCTCGGGAATTCATTTGAGGCCGAATGGTGATAATATTTTTTTGGCAAGGCTTTACTTTGCACAATCTTTTGACATTTACCCGTCCCAGTGTTTAGAGTAAATACCCGTCGTTTCTGTGGATTTGTTTATAATTCAATTATTTTTTTATGAAGGACTTCACTGTCCTCCATATTGTCATATTTCCCATTTCCTGTGCATTCTGCATAGATTTGAATTAGTAGTTTTTAACGTATAACTCATTTATACTTAGGTATACGACGAAAGTGTATATAACAAAAGTTACTCCAAATAACAAAATAAACAATTTTTGTTATGTGCATAATTGCCGAAACCTCAATAGGAAACGAAATATCACTATTTTGAATTTCAGGTCTCCCTTATAACCCCCACTCCTGCCCGCCCTAGAAATGTTTGTATGGCTTATTATAAGGAAGGCGTTAGTGCTAATACAAATACCGAGTGTTTTATTTGGTTCGGTTGAGTCTTTTGTGCCAAATAAAATTGTTGACTCCCGCTATAATTTTTAGCGTATAACGTCTTTATACTTCGGTATACGACGATAGTGTATATAACCAAAGTTTCTCTAAATAACAAAATAAACAACTTTTGTTATGTGCACTTTTGCCGAAACCCCAATAGGAAACGAAATATCACTATTTTTAATTTCAGGCCTCCCTTATAACCCCCACTCCTGCCCGTCCCTAGAAATGTTAGTATGGCATATTATAATGAAGGAGTTAGTACTAATTCACATACCGAGTTTGGTTTAATTCGGTTGAGTCTTTAGTGCCAAATAAAATTGTGGACTCCCGCTTTCGTTGATAGCGTATAACTCATTTATGCTTCCGTATACGGCAAAAGTGTATATAACAAACGTTACTGTAAATAACAAAATAAACAACTTTTGTTATGTGCATACTTGCTGAAAAAGCAATAGGAAACGAAATATTGCTATTTTTAATTTCAGGCCTCCCTTATAACCCCCACTCCTGTTTGTCTGAGAGAATATTAATATAGCCTAAAGTCTAAGTTGGGCTATTAGAAATATACATTCCAAGTTTCATAAAATTCGGTTCAGCCGTTTATGCGTGAAAAGGTAAACAAAAAAACAAACATATACGAAATAAATAAATTGCAGATATGGTGTCTATGACATGTGAAACGAAAAGTTATCGTGAAATTTTGAAAAAAAAATCAATGTGCAGACAGAGGTCACAATTTTATTTATATATAGATTTTAAATAAAAATATAAAATCTCCAGATATAACGACCTTCTATTCATCCCATATAAGAAAGATGCCTGACATATTAGATATTCTACTAACCAAAACATCTTCCAAATTTGTCTTCGTACCACAATGCAATAATCTTCAGATTAAATTTTGACGCTGCAAAAATGCCAAAAGAAACTGAACACTGAACAATAAACTGGCCCAAATTTCGTACAATTTTCTCCTAAAATATCACCATTAATAAGAAATTAATTCTCCGGATACATTAGAACAGTATATTAAGGATATCAAATAATACTTACATCCTCTGAAGTCCTCCTTTTTCAGACATTCAGAGACCATAATTTCCTCCTCAAGATAGATAAGTGTCTGATCCTTCAATCAAAAATTGAATATCTTGGAAAACCCGAGACCAACAATATTAGCAAATGTCCAAAAGGACTTCTGTCATTATGAAGATCCCCTGACCCAAAAAAAAGTCCGTCACGCAGGGACTGCGTAAACTAAGCAGATTTCCCACGTGAAGTTTTACAATAGAGAAATCTGACTAATAACAACTGTTGTAGTAAGAAACCTCTAAACCTATTCACGAGGGACGAATAGTTACGAAAACGGCCGCCAGAACTCACGGCGGAAAGTCCGAACATAGACTGCTGCCGAGCACACGCAGAATACAAATGCAAATATCTCAGTTAATATTCAAGATACAGAATAAATGTATAGAACAATATTTATAGTACATTCAATTTGCAATAAGATTGATTCTGTAATCGTTTTTGATCCGACGTATAGTAACGGAGATATTTCGAATTTTCGAAAATCCTCCCCTCTAAACCCCCCACCCCCTCCCACTAGTCCGATTTCAGCCGTTAACGAACTTCATCTTTCTTTTTACATAAAACAACTAAATATCGAATTTGGTAACGATCAAACAAAAATTGCGACAGCTAGACCGGTAACAGACAAATATATATATATATATATATATATATATATATATATATATATATATATATATATATATATATATATATACAGTTTTGAACGGGCCTCATTTTCGTCATCTACTAGGTAGGATCGATGGACATTTGAAGAAAAATCTCGAAAATTCCGTCATGAGTACAACCTCAATAGCTGATTTCCCTTAGGGGAAATCTGCTAATACATACAGGTCATCTAACATGTTTCTTGGGCTTTGTTACATATGATACAAAATTATTCTGGATATACCCTTAATGCAATGCAAATGCTTTAAATGGATTTGGGCATCCATCTCTCAAGTTGTTTTGTGGTTTATGAAGGAAGAGCGTCATAGTGATGCTGTTCTCATTTCCTTACACCCTATGTAACCTTTAATTCAAACAACAGATGCCAGCCCTGTAGGCATTGCTACTGCACTTTGCCATATTTTCGTAAATGGCTGTAAAAGTCATTTACATCCAGATCTTTGATTCAATTTGACCAAACTGGAGGAGCCTGTCAATAAGATAGATGAATGGGGTTTCTTTTACTCTGGGGTGTTAGAATAGCCTACAGACAGAGGGCGTCACTTAAGGATTTTGTCTCTAAAATCAAGGATGCTACTCCTCTAGGAGACAGATCAGGGGTGTACACGATGAAGTGTGGGATGTGTGAAGCCAGCTACGTTGGGAGGACAGAGAGGAAGTTACGGATCAGGGCTAAGGAACACATGAGAGCAGGCTCAGAGTTTTATGCACACTGTAAGGAGCACAACCACCATGCAGGGGACCACCAGATTAAATTAATTCATAGTGGCGTTAGGGGTTATCTGATGGACATGGTGGAGGCTATTGAAATAAAACTTGAAAAAGCCATAAATAAAGGCAATGTAAATGTGCAGACTGACACAAACGCGTCTCTTATGTCCAGACTTGTCTCTGCCCCCTCCCTAGCGGCTTGGAACGATCCCCTTCGCCTCAGTGCATCGGCAGGGTTTAGCCTGGTAGCAAGTCTATAGGATAGCCCTACGCTCTGGCGGTAATTTTGATTATAATATTATTTTAATGTTTAAATAGTAATTATTAATTTGTTATATTTTAATTGGAATTGTGTTTTTGAATATAGGTGTTATTATTGTAAAAGTGTATAATGTTATGGACTGTTTGTTATATGACCAACTATGTAAACATTTTTTAAGAACTGATTATTAGACTCCTTAATTATGGTGTTACATTGTTTTGTAGCTCTGAGGATGGGGATTTAGTCCCCGAAAGCGCTCAGCGTTTATAGGAAATAAAATTGTGAGGAGCCATAAAAAAGTTTTGTGATTAACCATTCATCACCCTCACCACCAGCTAAAAATAAATATGGGGATTATACACTTCCTATCAAAGTAAAAAATTACCTTAGATGACATTGGTTCATTTTCTTTGATATGTCCTGAGTCTTTCATGCTTCAACTATTCCATGAAATTCCAATTCAGCAAGGAAAATAAAAATGCTGACTGCTAATATTGAGCTTCTGAAGTTGATCAACTAGAATATTTTGAATTTTATATTGCACAAGACGTTAATCGAGTTTGAGCTGATGTAATTTTCCAAATAAAAGCTGCATCATTCAGAGACATGATCCAGAACTTTGGAAAATTGTCCATAATCTCCAGCAAGCAAGCATTAACTCTGAATATACACTACATGACAGTATAAGTGGTAGGTTGTAGGAGAAATAATTTTATTTAAATTAAATACAACTCTGTATTTGTTTGTGATTCTTTTTATTTTCTTGAAACAACCGTGATACATATTTGATATGTCAATAAACAGTAGACTAATTTTTATAAAAACCAAGCATTTTATATGTTAAATAAGCCGATAACAATGAAAGAATGTTAATTCCTTACTGCCTCTAGATGTTCATGATATTTTTGCTTATCAGATTAAATTTAGTCTATTTATTGTATACATTAGTGAGCTCCAAGCAAGATAGCCAAAGGTGGAGTACCCTATGGCTCTGAAGAAATTTCTCAATAGTTTTATTCTGTAAACAAAAGGAAATTGGTACAATTAATATAATCTAAAAATAATATAGCAATAATTTACTTATTGTTAGCCCATGATGGTTATGGTATCAATATTTTATTTATCAATTCTTATAAAAATTTGATTTTTTGAAGATAGTCGGTTTAGACTAATCTAGTTCTCCATCAAAATGAGTATTGATTATTTTGTGGCTAACGTTTTGGTCACTTGGTACCAATCTTTAGAATAACAAAGCTTGATGGGAAGAGCAAAGAGAACCCAGGCTCATTTGCATATTCATACTGAGTAGCAGTCAGAAGTTGAATGAAAAATTCAAGGGGTTTTTACACAAAAATAAATTCTAGCATTTTCATTGAATGCTTCATTAAGTAATATATCTATACAGGATTGAGTATAAACTAATGGGGTGCTGCATATACCAAGCAAATTTCCCATGTGCTGAAATGCTAAGCAGATGATATATCAAATTTTATTTTCTATTTCTTCTTGTATTTAAGGAACCTATATAACCACAATTCAAATTTAAGTTACACATGAAATGATTAACGAGGCAATTCCCAGCTCATAATGCGGGTTAACTGAAGGCAGAAAAAATATAATACAAATAACTTACAATCATAATATTCAAATTAAAGAAGCTGTGCATAGAAAAATTATGTTCTACATCCAATAAGTGAAGGTAAGTTTTATGAACAATAATTGTAGGGCTCTAAATAGTGAACCAGATTTACTGTGCAACATTTTCCCACATAACTCTACTCAAAATAACATGAGATATTTACATGTTTTTAAGTTATCACACACACATACACACAAACGTGTTGTGTCTTGTCATATTGATTAGAATGTGTTCTATCATATTTAATATTTTCATGTCAGTAAATTTATTGTTTGTTTATTACAATTGAGATCGCTACTTTGCCTTTGTCCTGGCTGCTATCTGAATATACTTCATATTCTGTTGGTTGCAATTTAGTTTTTATGTTTATGTGGTATTTTTGCTGGGTATGTCCAATCCGATTTGTTAACAGGCTTCTGAATTTTAACAGATCTTTGTAACTTGTTAAGTGTATAGTCTATTTTACTGTGTTTTACAAGCATTTTGATAGGTATTATTTTCGCTAGCAAACATTACTTTTTATGATATAGTTCAGTTACCCTTCATTATTTAAGCTCTTTGATAAATCACTTTTTCTAAGACTTTATCCCCACAATTACACTAATGGCTTATATAGAGTTGATATTACTGGTTGGTTTATATATATATATATATATATATATATATATATATATATATATATATATAAAAGTATTTGTCTGTTACCGTTCTAGTGGTCACAATTATTGTTTAATCATTACCAAAGTTGATATTTAGTCGTTTTATGTATAAAAAAAAAGATCAAGTTCGTTAACGGCAGAAATCGGATGAATTATATATGCTAAGGTGCCCGGCTTTGCTGGGGAAATCATTTGAGGCGAAGAGATGGTATTTGGTTTTTGGCAAAGCTTCTATGTGTACGAAAGCTTCATTTCCCGGTTGGGCTCCTTGATTTCCCGTAATGGTTAGTTGGGCGACTTATAGAAAAGAAATTTTAGTTTTGAAGAATAATTGAAAATGTTTTCCTCATCAAACCCTCTCCACTTTTTGACACACCGTTTTGGAATAATTCAAACAATAATCATGGATAGGACTTATTATAATTAAATATCTATAATGTACAAATTTCTCCTCAAAACTAATCGGAGCACATATAGTTTAAGCATAGTTTGCACACGAGATTATATTCGTAATAGTAAATCTCAGTAGAAATCATTCCAGTAATAATCATTCCAGCATTTCACAGGAAATAAGTTAACTTAATTAACTGGTTTAGCCTTTGATATATTGTTTATTATTCAATTGTTTTAATTAACACATGTTATTTAACCAAACCTCATTTAGTGTAGTGTGATTTTGTAGAGTTAACATGTGACACATTTTTGTCTAATAAAACCTAGTCCACATGTTATCTATAGTTAAATTATTTCAGCCTTTCATCTTCAGCTTCCGTATGAGCGTAAATAAAATAATGGAAATGCACTTATAGTTCAAATTTCTATTGGAAATAAATAACAAGGTTATAAAATAAATAAATGAGGGGACGACGGAGATTCATAACCTCACTAATCCAAATGATACGTAGAACTATCATATAAGACTAAAACATAACACCATTTGCCATAATATGCATATATTAAAACACTTAAATAAGTACTAATACTCGCTAACTGTTGACTACCGCTATAGTTTTAGCGTAAATCCCGTGTTTATATCAATTTACGACATAAGTGAATGCTGCAAAAGTTACCCTAAATAAAAAAATGATCACCTTCTAATACGTGCATGTTTGCACTCATGTATACTTAGGCATACTACAAAAGTGTAAAAAAACAAACAAAAGTTCTAAATTTACAAAAAAAAAAAAAATCTAAATAACAAGATAAACAACTTTTATTATGTGCATATTTATCGAAAAATCGATGCGAATAGAAATATCGCTATTTTGTAATTTCAGGCCTCTCTTATAACCCCCACTCTTGTTCGTCTCAGAGAATATTAACATAGCCTAAAGTCTAAGTTGGGTAAGTAGTAATATACATACCAAGTTTCATAAAATTCGGTTCAGCCGTTAGTGCCCAATAAAATAGTTGGCCCCCCCTTTAGTTTTTAGTGTATATCTGGTTTATACTTTGTTATAAGACAAAATAAATATAACAAAAGATACTCTAAATAACATAATAAACAGCTTTTGTCATGTGCATATCTGCCGAAAACCCAATAGGAAACGAAATATCGCCATTTTTAATTGCAGGCCACCCTTACAACCCCCACTCTTGCTCGCCTCTAGACATGTTGGTACCTTATTACCATGTAGGAGTTACTGCTAATTCACATACCGAGTTTTGTTTAGTTCGGTTGTGTCTTTTGTGCCAAATAAAATTTTTGACTTCCGCTATAATCTTTAGCGTATAACTCATTTATACATACTTATGTATACGACAAAAGTGTACATGACAAAAGTTACTCTAAATAACAAAATAAACAACGTTTGTTATGTGTATATTTACCGAAAAATCGATGGGAAACGAAATATTGCTTTTTTTAATTTTAGGCCTTCCTTATAACCCCCACTCCTATTCGTCTCAGAGAATATTAATATAGCATAAAGTCTAAGTTGGGTTAGCAGTAATATACATACCAAGTTTTATAAAATTCGGTTCTGCCGTTTATGCGGAAAAAGGTAACAAAAAGATACCAAAGAAACAAAATGCAGTTATGGTGTCTATGACATGTTCAACGAAAAGTTATCGAAATTTCGGGGGAAAAAATCAATTTTAACTTCTGCCGAGGCAGAATGAATTTCAGTAAAAGTTCAATTTATAACTCACAGAACCTATTGAGATGTGCATAAGCCAAAAACATCACTTTTCATATAATATTATTCATTTTACAGTTTTATTATTTTTTTGTTCATAATTTAAAATTATCCACTATTTTTTATTTATCTTCTCCCTTTTTGATGTATGACTTGTTTTTCTGTCTGTTGTGTTCTTAATTAAACTACTAATAAAAATAATATAGCCTGTAAAAACATTCTTCGCTGGGCTTGACCCAATGCCCCCTTTCATGCCCTGCCATAAGAATTCACTTCCAATTAGATTAGTAAGAATATAAATTAAATAATAGTTTTTATACTCACTTCTGATAGCGGGGCCTTAATTTCTCTACAGCCTCTTTGCTCAAATCGGCTTTTAATATATACATTAATGTACCTTTATTCAAGATCTCTACATCATCTCCCAGTTTATCTTTATGGTCAGAAATATCAACAGAAAATTGTTCCTTATCCTTTTCATGTAGGTAATCTTCCAGTGATTCAAAATTTTCTGTTGGAAACACAATTTTTAAATTGATAAATCTGCTTATCATTTTACTTGAATAGGCTAATTTTTTAGAGATTTTTAGAAACCTGCAAAATTAAAGGACAATGTCAGTGGTCATACTTAAATAGTTAAGTCATTACAGTGAAATTATATTTCAACTTTTTGTGTTTTATAAAAGTAAATCAGCTATGAATGATTTCATGAAAGGATTTTTCAGAAAGAAACGTTTTAAAAACTATGGGCATTGTGTGTCCATACACATTATGAATTCAATTCTCGCCCTATTTCTACATTATACTTCACAGGAATTAAAATTGAACGGCTGTACAGTTATTGTTGACGTTACATGATAAATCTGTTATGTGATGAAAATACTGGAATGATTTCTTTATAAGTTAATCCAATCTTTATATAAACGGGAAGGCATTTCTAGGCATCAACAGGTAGTATAATACAAATATGGACAATATATATTTAGAGTAATGTATTGTAGTAAAATAGAAATAAAAAATTGGTGGAGGGACTGCTTAAACTAAGCATATTTCCCATGTGCTGGTAAGACACACTTATGATCTCATCTCACCATTCTCTATTTCTATGTAAAAAAACAGATGAGTAAAACGGGTGGTGGTGGGGAGGGGGGGGGTGTTGCTGAGGGCTGATGACAAGAAAGTACAAATAACTCAATATATGATTTACTAAAAAATGTATAGGCATAGGTAAAATTATAGAGCATCTATAGCTTAAAAAGATTGGTTCTATAACATTTAATGATAAAATTTATAACAACGGCCATATTTTGAATTCGCCAAATCCCCCTTCTAAACTCCCGATTTCAGCCACCCACTAATACAATCTCTAATGCTGGAATGAATCAATTAAATATCCTGTAGAAGAAATAAATATTTCTGTTTCACTTCCAAATAATCTTAAAAATGTTCAATATATAAAATATTTGGTATTTAAATTTGGGATAAAGTGGTTCATGATATAACAGCTTATTAACATGAGTTGAAGTGGGAATTTACATAATACAGAAACTAAAAAATGTAAATATCTCCGTTAATATTAAAGATAGAGAAAAAATGTACATAACAATATTTATAGTACATTTTATTTGCAAAAAGATTGGTTCTATACACGTTTTTGATCCGAAGTATAATAACAGGGAAATTTCGAATTTTCAAAATTCTCCCCCTGTCCGATTTTAGCTGTTGACGAACTTGATCTTTACTTTGAAATGCAAAACTTTTATATAGAATTTGGTACTGATAAAACAATAAATGAAACCGCTAGAACGGTAACTGATATATATATATATATATACTTCCCGTTCCACCCCCCCCTCCCCTTAAAATATCCATTTATTTTAATACAATGCTGAGACTTGGTGTGCCATAATTGGTATCCCTGAAGAATCCTTTCAGTCCATATTCAACCTCTTAACCTTCTCCAGTACTTCTCCTTCCAATGGAATTTCAACAACAATTTTATTATTAATCATTTAATTTTTTTGTAATATAGGCATATTATGTCAACTCAGGTTATGTTTTTTGACTTACATTATTGTTCAGTCGTCTTTGAATTTCCCGCGCTCGCTTAGTTCACAAACTCGCCACACATATGGAGATACCAAGGCGGTGGCCCATAGCGGAAACTACGTTGCTAGCTCAAGAAGGCACCGGCTAGTTTCAAAGATACAGTACAGTTGGGATTCACCCGTTACACAGTTGGGATCTATTCCGCTCCAGAGCAGGGGCTTGTCCACTCTCCTGTATTGGTTCTACCGCTACAGTGAAATAGTCTATCTTTCATCTCCCGCAACGCTAGTGTCATATACGGATCACCGCAACCAGTTTTCACCAGAATCTCATTGGGAACACAAAATAGCACCGGAAGAAGACTCCACTTCAAGGAAAGTATATGTTTCCCACAGGTACCTACTTCTTATTATAATGGTAGCATTATCTACACAAACTATTATATGAGTACTCATAATATAGGACCGATCGATCATTATATTGTATATATATATATATATATATATTATTGGCTTGCCGCTAAAGTATTTTATAAAGTTAAATTTCCTTTGTTTATTTTTTCAACCTCTATATCAATAAAGGGTCTTTTGCAGAAGACGACCTCCAGTGACTACACGTTATGTTATTTTACTCATATCAGGCTTACGTGATAACATCTGTTACCTACCAATAATAATCAAAGTGGCCATATGCATTCTAACCTATAGCACTTCAATAATTGAAACAATGAACAATAAAACAATTTATTAAATAATTATATTCATTTAGGAGGCATTAACGCACAAATGTCTTTAATTATTTGTTCGAAAAGGTCTTCGTTTTTGTTCCTTTGCCTCCAGACGAACTGGCAAATGTAGGAGTCGAGGAGCTTCCTGCTTGTCCCACACTGTATTTTGTTCCTTCTCTTCGCTAACGCCCACATCCCCTCCACGGTGTTGGTGTGAGCTCCTGTATCTGGGTCTCGGAAGTTTTTGGAGTGATTCACTGTTAGATGTTGGAAGTCATATCCCTCCAGTTTTGGAATACTGTCGTAACTTATCCAACAGTCCGATATGACAGTGCTTCCAGGATATATGCACTCCTTAACAACACTGATTAAAGTTAATTTCGTACGGTCAGGAACTGCATACAGAAAACATTCCCTAGTTTCTCTACATATACCCCCGAAAACCCACTGTTCGGGATAAATTTTCCCTACATTATATTTTCTTTTTGAAAATAGACTCTCATCTATTTCAACAGTTAAACCCGCTCCTCCAATCTTGATGGGGTGTTTCAATATCCAGTCTGCACAAACTTCGCGTAAAAAATTCTTCATATCAGTAACTGTGTGCTCACCCATCCCAAATTCCTCAATGTAAAATTTAGTGGTGGTGTACTCCACAGTCCAGCTGTACAGGAAATAAACGAACACTGTAAATGGAACTTTGATAGGTAAGTATCTTTCCGTAGTGAAATAGTTTTTCGACAGCAACGCCTCATACACCTCCATCTGTCATGAGCTTCTGATAAAATGAGACGCATTTCATGTCTTTCCTCGCACTGTCTTCCACGATGCAAGATTCCTTTCTCCTGGAGGAAGGACACAGCAGCTTTCTTGTCAAAAATTTCTTGTACTAATTTTAACAAACCCATAACACTTTTGGATAGATCAAATGACGGATAAACAACAATGAATACAGGTTAGCATTGATCATATGTTCATAATTGAATAAATGTTTATAAGATGTGAAATCACTCTTCACCGAGTTTAATCACTGGAGGTCGTCTTCTGCACAAGACCCTCAATAAATGTTAATGTTTAGTTCAATTAGACATAAGGTTAGTTTCTAAATCAGCATTCGTTTAAGGTTTCAGTTGTATAAAATTAGTTTCCTTACTATAAAGTTTATTATATGTTGCTTATTCAATATATACTTGATTCTTTGGAGAACTCAAATAGTGACTTATTATTTCCCCTCATCTTTCCATAAAATAGTAAATATTACAGTCTAATGCTCTCTTATTATTGCCTTTAAAAAGCTTCCCGCCTTTACATTTTGGTGCCGAAACCCGGGACTAATGGCTACCCCGCCCCTACATTTTGGTGCCAAAATAGCTCTATTATTATTACCACAAAATCTAACCGCACGCCCTAACAATTATAGTTTTAACTATGATTTGAATTAGGGATGTAACAAATTTCCGCGCTTACCCATTCTTATTTGTTATTTATTTTAATTAGGAAATAACTTCGTTATTTATTTCCAATATAAATTTAAACTATAAGAGCATTTAGATTATTTTAAATTGTATAATTTATTATGTAAACAATGTCATGCTGGATTTTCACAACGTGTTGTAGCGGAAGTTGTGCGGGATCAAACTGTTTAATTGTGGTAAATATTATCTTATTTCCTCCGATATGTTGACGTTATTAAAATGACTAAGTTTTATTAATATATATTAAACATTACTTGGTTATGCCATTATAACTAAAGACACTATGCGTTTATGTATATATATTACAATATCAAAATGATTTGAGTTTGCAGGGAGGGCTAATCTCTCCCTCACCTAGCTTTTAGAATGGAAATTAAATTATTTTTAGGGTATCACTGTTATTTATTTACACCACGTATATAAATTAATAGAAAATATATTTTTTTTAATGTTTTAAATAAATAATTTAAGTAAAGCAATGTTGATGCTGAAGCGGGGGTGGAAATTGTTGGGGAGGCTAACACAGTTAAGGACAATTCATTGTTAATTTTGTTAACTTTTTTCCTGTGAAATGATGGAATTGCATTCTACCCAAATTTACTATTCTGTATACATAGAATTGTCACCTTTGTCTTTACATTGATTTTTTTCTCGAAGTTTCACGAGGACTTTTCATTTCATATGCCATAGGCAGGTTATCTGCAATTTGTGGCTTTGGTGTCAGTTTGTTTCTTTATATCTTTGCTTGTTAGTCACTTACTTAATCTGACAAACTCAGCAATAGTTGTTCAATTGCCAAGAAAGCTGTAAAATTTAATAAAAGTAAAAACTCAGACAGCCTTGCATTGAATAATATTCTCACTCATTTTTCTGCCTAAATAGTTGCCTGGCAAAGCTACCTTAGTAATGGTTCTTAATAACTATGATTAGTATTGCCCACAATATTTTCAACAATGTGGACGGGTTGATCAGGAAATGTTGTTTTTTCTTTTAAATCTTCAGGGTTAAAACAATCTATAAGTTCGCTTTTGTTGCCAATTATTCAGGTGTATGATCTAAACACGGAGATGGGGAAATTTAAAAATATTGTGCACATAAAAGCCTTGTCAAAATAAAATATTGTCATCATTATGCCTCTACTGATTTCCCGAGGGAAGCCGGATACAATAGCTAGTAATGTCTCAAATTTATACTCCAGTAGAAGACGTATTGGTTCTGTTATAGGAGATGGATATTGCGGAGAATGAGTCATCTGATGATTAAGACCTACACTTAAATTAACATAATTTATTTATGTTAATAACATTCGTAATAAATAGAAATTAAAAAACTTTTATATTTACATTTTTTAATGCAAATTCTTGAAGCATACTTACATAGGCTTTTCTCCGACAAGTTTTAAAACAATATCCAGGAAAATTGCTGGGAGGACTTGACGATATACGAAGACAATAGGATATAGATAATCATTACTAATGAACCAAACATCTATAGGCCAAATTTTCTCTTTTGTTAGGTATTTTTCTTCAATTTTTTTTGCAGCTTTTAGGATTTTTTCATTACTTAAAGTAATGAACTTAGAAGTTCCACAATTGTAAACAGAAATTCTGGTATTCCTGAAAATATGATCTTATTAATTTCATAAATAAGTGCACATATTAATAACATGAATATTCCTTTTTAATTCAAAATGTAAACAATAGAAAGCAATTTGTAGTGTATCTTAATATTAATATAACCTCAGAAACCATATGTTAACTAGTTTAAAACAATAATCATATGTAACAGATCTTTTAGCAGATTTCTCATCAGGGAAATCAGCTATTGAGGTTGTATTTGATGCGATTTTCGAAATTTTTCTTCAAATGACCATCGATCTTACCCAGGAGATGACGAAAATGAGGTCCGTTCAAAACAGTATATATATATATATATATATATATATATATATATATATATATATGTCTGTTACCGCTCTAGCGGTCGCAATTTTTTACTTATCGTTACCAAACTTGATATATAATCGTTTTATACAAAAAGAAAGATCAAATTCGTTAATGGCTGAAATCGAACTAGGGAGAGGGGGGTTTAGAGGGGGAGAATTTCGAAATTGCTTAATATCTCCGTTATTATGCGTCGGATTGAAAAAAATATATAGAATCAATCTTATTGCAAATGTAATGTTCTATAAATGTTGTTATGTAAATGTTTTCATTATCTTGAATATTTACTAAGATATTTGCATTTTTTAGTTTTCGGTCTTCAGTAAAGCCCTTCTCCTACTCATCTCATATTTTCAATATTCTATTATGTTATGAAGTACTTTATTTGAAGCTTAAATACTAAATATTGTTCTCATTGAACATTTAAGTTTTGAAATAAATGCAAATACATGGCGCACTTGGGAAATGGCTTAGTTAACGCAGCCCCTGCGTGTCGGACTTTTTTACTTTTTGGTATGTATACATATGCAGCAGGTTTCAGAATTACTATGGGCTATGTAAATTGTTTCCCTCAATAAATTGAGCATTGTCGAACACAAAAATTAAATTTTTACATAAATTATTAATACTATGTAATGCAAATTATGTAGGTCTAATGATTGCCCGTTATTGCATATTTGAAGCTTACTCTATTCCATGTTGTCATAAGTTACAGCAATAACGAGACATATTTATATACATGGAAGATTGACGTTTATAAAGGAGTGCAACACATTTTATAGCATGCACCGATGTGTATAAATAAACTTGAATTAATAATATTTTATTCGAAATATTTACTCACCTGCAAATAATGGTCCATTGCATGTTTGACCATATTTTCATAATATTTAAAATTCTTTTGTTAGGTGCATATTTATCGAAAAACCAGTACGAAATGAAATATCGCTATTTTTAATTTCAGACCTCCCTTATAACGCCACTCCTGTTCGTCTCAAAGAAAATTAATATAGCCTATAGTCTAAGTTGGGTTAGTAGTAATGTACATACCAAGTTTCATAAAATTCGGTTCAGCCGTTTATGTGTGAAAAGGTAACAAACAAACAAATAAACAAACACACACGAAAGAAACAAAATGCAGTTATGGTGTCTATGACATGTGAAACGAAAAGTTATCGTGAAATTTAGCATATTTCCCTCGTAATGTTTAACAATAGATAAATATAAATACGGGGCTAAAGTGCATTTTAGTCCCCCCCCTAGCCGCCATCTTGGTACGTCACTGTCCGACATCTTGTTTTTTGCTACCGTCCGACATATTGCTTTTTGCTAGTGTTTACTATTCATATCAAATCAAATTTTGCTGATGGGTTCCAATGGCGATGCAGAAGAAAAGGCCAAAATCATCATGATATTTGTAGGAGTGTGAGAAGTGGTTCCTGGTTTTCTCATAGTCACCTGAGTATCTGTGATGTGTTGCGCCTGACAAGATTTTGGTTTGGGAGGTGCATGAACAATTTCATCATTAACGAACGAAAAATAAACAAGCGTACTCTAGTAGATTGGAAAATGTTCTGCCGAGAAGTGTGCATGCTTAATGTCATTGACGCCAGCTCGAAAATTGGAGGACAAGAAATTATTGTGGAGGTGGACGAGTCTAAGTTTGGCAAAATGAAATATGGAAGAGGTCAACCCGTAAAAAAGTCCGTCACAGTAATAGATAAATCTACATACTGCTAGCATAACACCACCTTGAATAAATACAAACGGAAATAAGAAATGTTTCATCCAATTTCAATAACCTGCCGACAGGAAGCGTTGGGTTATAAATGTATACAAACTGGTCTGCACGCCTCACACCGAAAAAAAAAACAATTACTGAAATATATCAGAATATAACATATTCATTTTATTGAGAACTAGTGACTATATCTAGTACTGTAATTAATAAAGAGTCAGAATAATTGTTATCTCAATCAATCAAATTTTAGTAGTCAAAACCTTAAGACGGGAGGGGGGGGGGGTCACCAGAACATATTTGCATGCATCTCGTATAATAAATGTCTCTTCAATACAATGTTTGGTATTTAAACTTCGAATAATGATTTATTATGTAGCATAGTATTGTTTATGTAACATGAGTAGAAGTGGCGGTTTGCTGATGACTGAAAAATGAAAATATCTCGGTTAATATTCAAGATATTGAATAAATGTATATAACAATATTTATAGTAAATTTAATTTGTAATATGATTAGGTCTATACAATTTTTCGATCCGACCTATGGTAACGGAGATATTTCGAATTTTCGAAAATCCTCCCCTCTAAACCCCCCCTCCCCCTGGCCCGATTTCAGCCGTTAACGAACTTGATCTTTCTTTTTACAAAAACGACTAAATTTCAAGTTTGGTAACGATTAAACAATAATTGCAACCGCTAGAGCGGTAACAGTCGTATATATATATATATATATATATATATATATATATATATATATATATATATATATACACAGTTTTGAAAGGACCTCATTTTCGTCATCTACTAGGTAGGATCGATGGACATTTGAAGAAATATTTCGAAAATTCCGTCATGAGTACAACCTCAATAGCTGATTTCCCTTAAGGGAAATCTGCTAAAATGCCAGTATCTCTGTTAATAACCAAGAAAGAGAAAAAGGAGAAATTCCCCTACTCTATAGTCTCCCCCTCCACCTGGTCTGATTTCAGCTGTTCCACAAACTTCGTCTATAGTTTTTACATGCATTTATATCAAGTTTGGTATCGATGAAGAAAACAATTACCATCGCTAAATCATGAACACTCATCACACACACACAAACACACACACACACACACTATTTTCCCTTATAGGAAACTTGCTAAAAGTTACTTAATCATCAAACATTGAGTAAAAGATGGATCAACGTCGTGTAATGATTAAGAATCTTTAACCAAACCCCGGGGTATGATAGCAGTTAATCATAGAAAGCATATCAACAAAAATTGTGTATAGGCAATAAGTAGTAAATTAAAAAGAATTTTACTCACGTTTCGACAGCTTTTTTCGCAGCTATGAGCTCTGCTCGTGTTGCTATATCAACAGGAATGTGATCATTATGATTGTCCCCATTGCTTTTCACAACCCTTATTATTCCCAAGAAAATGCCTAATGTTGTTGCTGAATAGGCTCCTAATGTATCTCCCCACCCCAATATAGGGTCTTCACGGACGCTTCCAATAACTAAAAAATTAAAAAAAAAAGAACTGTAATTTATTAAGATGTTGAAACGTATATAACAATTAGCTAAGGTACCAGGCGATCGCCGGGAAATCATTGATGACTGAATAAAGAGGGTATTTTTATAGCAAGGCTTCAATGTGCACAATTGCACTTCCCATCTGGGCGTATTGTTCACTTGTAAGTGCCAGATAACTTTAGGGCACTTATATCATCTGTGGGAATATCATCTATAGTGAAGATAAATCCTGTTAAAAACTAAACCGAGCACACCCTGTTTAAGGTTAGTTATACGGTATACATAACGTTATATTCATAATAGTAAATGTCTGTTGAAACTAACTCCAACAAACAACAAAGCCAACATTTCGCAGGAATTAACACAACTTCCGCTCCGCATGAGAGTTATCAATTATTGTTTAACTTAAATTATTTATTCAAAACATTAAACCATTCGAATTTGATAATAATTTATATATCTGGTGAAATTATTATTATTATTTATTAACGTCCACTTTTTGCAACTTAGGCTAATCGGGACGGGTTATCTACTGGTTACCACCCTTTACTAGCCAGGGTGGGATTTTAGGACGTTATATAATGAATTTCGTCACTAAATATCTGGTGAAATTAATGACTGTGGTACCCTAAAAATGATTTAATTTATATTCAATGAGGGGAAGAGATCGTTGCCCTTCCTTCAAAAATCATATTGAATTTAAACCGAATTGACTTTTGCATTAATAAGATAACCAAGTAACGTTTAATAGTTAGAGATAGTACATAGTTATTTCAATGACGTCAACATATCAGATGAAGTAATATAATATTTACCACAATAAAGAGTTTGATTCCGCACAAGTTTCGCTATCACACGCTGTGTAAATTCAATATGACTTATTTTAAATAATGTATTTTAAAAATTAAATAATCGAAAAAACTCTAATAGTTTACATTTTTATTGGAAATAAATAACGGAATTATTTCCTATTGAAAATAAATAACAAATGAGTTGGGGCGGGGGGGGGGCTAATATTTACATCACTAACCCTTAATTGGCTAGAAACTCAAAAAATGACTTGAAATGAAAACTTTTCTTAAAAACTCATTTTTTTGCGTCCCTAATAAATAGAATATATAAGGTTTTACTTAATTTTTTTTTTCGGGACAAAAATATTACATGGTGCCTTTAAGTACACTTTGGACAGTTACCCTAAAACCTTAGTGGTGTCTTTAAGTTCACTCTGGCCAATCACCGTAAATCAATGGGGGTGTAAGTTATGTTAATAAACTGACATAGTTTCTGAAAATGTAATTAAATAATTTATTATGTAATAAAAGAAACGTGTTGTAAATAAAAAATAAGTACATTGTAAACAAAATATAAATCCGTCAAAAATATCATTAAACCTTCCATTCATTCAAGAAAACAGGGCCTTTCACGGGTGTGTTACAAAGTCTCACATTACATTTTCGGCATAAAACAACCGTTTGATTTTGGTGATACAGTCTACACTTTCCTTTTGTAGTGAATACTTGCCAATGGTGAATCTCATCAAGTCTTGCTGCATTGGCTATGAGAGCTGCAGCAGTTCTTGACTGTAATTGGTGGTCCTGGTTCCACTAGCTCTTTTAGCTCGCCGGTCCAGCAGAATATCCTCTGCAATGTGTATTCGAAATTGTTTTAAAGTCAATTTGTTTAGGGTATTCTTTTTGCAAAATAGCAATGCGTTATTAACCACAAAATCCAATTATTACTTGAAAATGTTCATGTTATACTTGTAGGAGCGGTAACCTGTTCTATAAAGTGCAACGAATATGCCACTAAGTCAACACTTTGTTGTCATACCATTTAACCCTCGGTCGCGCGCGTCAAGAATATTCCGCCATCGGGCGCGTGTATCTCACAGATCATCCTCAACCGTTTTTACGGAAATACAGTTTTTTAATATATATTTTGCACTAAAATGTTCAGCGTGTGATTAGAAACCATAAAAGAGGAAGTATTTGTTTGAAAGAAGTAAATAATTTTTAAAATTGACAAGTATTATAATATAAAGAAACGGTGGACGATAATTTTTAAAATATAATTAAAAAACACAAATATCAAAAGGAATTGTTTAAACGCACATGCCTTAATTATTCATATTTCATTTCAATTTATGAACAATATAAAAAAATTATCTAAATATAACTTCAATCAAAAATAAGTAGCATGAAATCACTTTTAGATAAGACTTAATGAAAATGATCAACAAATTTTAAAAATACCAGTTTAATTGTTATTTCTTTTGCAGAGCTGCATTACAATTAGGACAAAGCATGGAACTATGTTGTTAACAAATTTTGTTTTTGCAAATCTCACAACAGTAATTAGTACACCTACATTTATTTTCAGTTTTGCTTGGTTCACATCATTTTCTTTTGTTCGTTGCAGCGGAGGGCCTTTTTTTATGCTGTTCTATACTTGAGTTCAATCTATAGTCCAATGAGCTAGTGTACTCTTATGAGTCTCTGTAGTCTTAAAGTTTCGTCCTTGGTTCGGTTGGTAAACGTCTACTATTGTCACTGCGTCGTGCAATATATCATTGTACAAGTTCTAGAGATTCCATTTAATAAAGAGAAAATTAATTGATGTACATATTTATGAAATACAGATTTCAAAAAAACTTACGAGATCGGGCGCGTGGTATCTAGGAGATAAAATTTAATGACAGGTGAAACACACGACTCCGTTAAACACAGTGACTCAACATACCTTGAGGGGGAGTCCTATAAAGCACATAACTCGGAGCACTACACCACCACTCTCTGCTAGGAGGTGTGGCAAATATTTTTTCTAGAAACTGTGTATCTGAGAGATCACGCGCCCGACGGAGGGTGTATGATACACCCTGATACACTTTTTGTTATTAACGTATTCTTCATAACATCCTCTTCCCTCTTTCACCCTCAATATTGAAATGTTCCAATACTTCATTCATTTCAATTTGAAAATTTCCTTCATCCATTTTGGGGCATCCGTGTGCATTTTCTCCTTCATTGTCACTTTCTTCTTCATCAGAAGTGATACTAAATTTTGGTAGCAAAGAGAAAAATCGTTTTACTTCGACTTATATAAGAATCTGTTAATTAAAATGGTAAAAGTAAGAAATAATATAAGATCATGCCCCTTGGGCAAATTTTTTGGTATTTGGCCAGGGTGAACTTAAGTACACCATCATTAAAATCCATGCTATAACTCTATTTCTCTCCAGAATGGAAAATGAAACACATAGGAACTTAAATACAATCCTTTACAACTATTTCACCCATTTTGGTTCATATTTAAATCAAATAGCGTATATTTTAAGGAATTAGAAACTTCGCTGGCAACTAGTGTGAAGTTGGGTGACTGAAATCAAGAAAATGGGAATAACTCGCTTAATACTTGACTTACGGAAAAATGCAAAGAACAACTATTGTAGAACATTAATAGTTTCGCAAGAATGATTCTATAACATTTTACGAAGCGACTCATTATAACGGAGATATTTTGAATTTTTGAATCCACTCCCCTCTAAACCCCTCCTATTCCATATCCGATTTCAGCCAATAACAAATATCATATTTAGTGTCGACAGAAACGTCTAAATATTGAGTATGGTATAGGTCAAATAAACATTTATGAGTTAAGATCGCAAAATCTTAAATGATGCCGTCATCACACAAGGTATTTGCATGTACCTCTCACAATATAATTTCAATGAAAACAATATTTAGTATTTACACTTAGAATAATATAACAGCTATGCTGTTAATAAGACATAACTATAAGTGGGGGTCTACTGAAGGCTGACAAATAAAAACTCCAAATATCTCGTATATTCAAGATGGAGAAAATATGTATATAACAACATTTATAGGACATTAAATTTTCGCAGTAACATTCGTTCTAAACACTTTTTCGATCCGGCGTATAATAACGAAGATATTTCGAATTTTCGAAATTCCTCTCCTCTTAACCCCCCTTCTCATAGTCCGATTGCAGCCGTTAACGAACTTGATTTTTTCTTTTTACATGAATCTCTTATATCCCGTTTGGTAACGATTATACGAAATTGCGGCTGCTAGAGCGGTAACAGACAAATATATATATATATATATATATATATATATATATATATATATATATATATATATATATATATAACATTTTGAATGGACCTCATTTTCGTCATCTACTAGGTAAGATCGATGGACATTTGAGAAACTTATTCGAAAATCGCGTCATGAGTACAACCTCAATAGCTATTTTTTTCTAAGGAAATCTGCTAAAACAGAACATCATTTGTCATAACATGCCTGAACATTAATAAAGTTTAATGAGTACTAATAAAATTGCTCTCCTGGAATAGTCTTTAGTGTATATATTTTTTATACTTCATTAAACGATAACAATGCATATAATAAATGGTTGTTTAAATAAAAAATTAAACAAATTTTATTATGTGTACCTTTGCCGAAAAACCAATAACCTCCCATACAACCCCCACTCCTGGTCGTCCCTAAAAACTTTGATATAACTTATAACCACGGCAGAGTCAATGTGAGTTCACATGCCAAGTTTTGTTAAGTTCGGTTCAATCGTTAGTGCCCAATAAAATTGTTGACTCACGCTTGAGTTTTCAGTATTTATCACGGAGTTTTTAGAGAAAACGGCATGTAAATGATTGTTTTGTCATTTAGAAAATTGGAATTCGGAACAAATTGTGTTCATGGGAATTAGGTCTAGATAAAAGCCTCCAAAATGAGTAGCTCGGGCTAATCTATCCCACACCACCAGGGACTGCTATAGAACACGACGCCACTAGCGTTTTGTACTATTTGTAATGCAGGATATTAAATTCACGACATTATAAAATTTACACATAATTGTGCATTGTTTTATGAAGACGCATCCTTTAATGGTTTAATAAACAGTAATCTTCTGACTCATGATATTGAAGTCTATAGAAAACACTCATTTCATTCACGATGTTTTTATTTCAGATCAACAGGAACAATTTTGTACTCTACAATTAATTGTATAAATAGAACGCAAATAACAATAACAACTTTTTTTTACTGCCATTGTAGATATTTTATACTGTAAACTATAAGTAAATTCTACATAAACGAACCCTAGGGTTTGTCTGATATCCTATGTGAATTTCAATGATATTCTATTATTATTCTTCTATGAAGCGCCATTCTCAAGCCTGTCTAAAATTTTACTACGCTGCTTGTATATACGATAGCTGTCAATGGGTGGAACAATGCTATGAAACAGTAGTTTCACTTTCATTCTTAGAATTTGTCAAGTAAATAAAAGTTGTTAGGAGCTGTCTTAAAGCTTCTATGATTATTTCGTTTCTTGGGCAAGAGTTTTTTCGAACCAGTCCTAATTTTACTTAGTGTTCAGCAAGCAAAGTAATTAGCCAATTTCATGTTTGGTTTAAATATTCTGTTTTCCATTGGCGTTTTAAATTTTTTAAACGAAGTCTATACATTATGTTAAAAATTACTAACCTACTGCTGGTCTCATGATTACAACAGGAAAGTAAATTCTGTATTCATTAACAACTTGCTCAGCTAAAGATTTACTCCAAGTGTATGGGTTCGGGTGGCCACAGAGCAGTCTAGAAAACATAAAGTATTGTACATTATAATATAATGGTTATAATATTATTTTTATGGTATTGGTAATTTCTAGTAATACAATTAGAAGTGTGCCTGCAGCGCATATACATATGCTCTGGTGTTCATGATAACAAGGCCTCCCACCGAGACCATTTGTGTCTAGGCCTACTAGAGCCGGTATGTATTGTTATTAGAAATAAACTTCCTTTATGCAGGGGCTGTGTAAACTAAGAGATGAAGTAATACAATGGTGGTGCCATCTCCAATTTCATTTTCATTTACTAAGAACTCATCTACACAGCACTTGGAATTTCTGCTGTGACAGTGATATTTCACACTCATAAGGTTTATTTTGATCCATCTCAAAGTAACTGTGTAGGGAAAATATATATTTCCCAGCAACCTATTATCGGATTAATGGATCTACTCAGTGGTATTTACAAAAATACTAACTAATTCCTAGAGTAGTTATTAAAAATAGGTGTATGTCTAAAGCCTGTGATGAAGATAGTAGTGTGGCTAGAGCGGGTCATGAAAATCAGTAGAGAGCCTAGAAGGTCATGAGGAACGTCAGTGTGCCTAGAGCCAGTCATGAAGACAGTTGGGTGCCTAAAGCCAATCATGAAGGAAGTTGCGTTTCTGAGCCTTTCATGGAGATAGTAGTATGCCTAAAGCCAACCATGAAGACAGCAGAGTGCCTAAAGCCAATCATGAAGGAAGTAGCGTTTCTGAGCCAGTCATGGAGATAGTAGTATGCCTAAAGCCAGTCATGAAGACAGCAGAGTGCCTAAAGCCAATCATGAAGTAAGTAGCGTTTCTGAGCCTGTCATGGAGATAGTAGTATGCCTAAAGCCAACCATGAAGACAGCAGAGTGCCTAAAGCCAATCATGAAGGAAGTAGCGTTTCTGAGCCAGTCATGGAGATAGTAGTATGCCTAAAGCCAGTCATGAAGACAGCAGAGTGCCTAAAGCTAATCATGAAGTAAGTAGCGTTTCTGAGCCTGTCATGGAGATAGTAGCATGCCTAAAGCCAGTCATGAAGACAGTTGGGTGCCTAAAGCCAATCATGAAGGAAGTAACGTTTCTGAGCCAGTCATGGAGATAGTAGTATGTCTAAAGCCAACCATGAAGACACCAGAGTGCCTAAAGCCAATCTTGAAGGAAGTAGCGTTTCTGAGCCAGTCATGGAGATAGTAGTATGCCTAAAGCCAACCATGAAGACAGCAGAGTGCCTAAAGCCAATCATGAAGGAAGTAGCGTTTCTGAGCCAGTCATGGAGATAGTAGTATGCCTAAAGCCAACCATGAAGACAGCAGAGTGCCTAAAGCCAATCATGAAGTAAGTAGCGTTTCTGAGCCAGTCATGGAGATAGTAGTATGCCTAAAGCCAGTCATGAAGACAGCAGAGTGCCTAAAGCCAATTATGAAGAAATTAGTGTGTCTGAGCCAGTCATGGAGACAGTAGTGTGCCTAGATCCAGTCATGGAGACAGTTGTTTGCCTAGAGCCAGTCATGAAGATCACACTTGGGGCGGGACTTCAGCGTGCTGAGAGTAGCGGTAGATGTATGTACCTATGCATTAATCCTTTCCTTATTATATATATATATATATATATATATATATATATATATATATATATATATATATATATATATATATATATATATATATATATATAAAACATTAAGAGTTTTAGTTTTGTTTTGTTCCACTTAATCCAAGTGTGGTACTGTATTGCTCCTCAAAAACGGAATTGTGTATAATCTCCTGGATTACGAACCTAGAGTTTCTACGAGTAGTATAGAAGACCAGACCTCTACTTCTGCGACTTCATTGTCTTCTACACCACATATATTTTTAATATTTTAGTACTATAACATACTTTTCTTTTAGGAGTTGCAAAAATTTTGGTTCAGTTTCTTGTAGTTTCAAAAGTACTCTCCAGTCCTGGCAAGAAGGCAGTATTCTCTCAATGGCTTCAGTTGGAGGTTTGTTGTGGTTACTGAAGGCCGTTGAAATATGAACGAATACCTAGCATAGAATCATAATTAAAGTAAATAATTGAATAGATAACAGACAGAAGTACGGATTATTAATTTACCTTTATATTTTTCATACTCTTTGCCAAATCCAGCATTGCTTTAACTCCTTTCACATTTTCTAGTAAAGCGTCATTTATACTCACACTGAATTGAACGTCAGCTGCTGCATGGAAAATAATTGTAATATTTTCTTTTAGATCCTGCAACAATTTATGTTTGTTATTAATAATGCAGTTATGTACTACTTATAAATAAAAAGTTATTTGTTATGAACAGTGAATAATAAATAACAATTTTTCTCAGGAAATGAACTTTAGATATCTTTCATTGGTCGATTTAAGTTTAGTTCTAATTTTCTATGAATTTCCTGAATAGCAATAATGAAACCTCAGTAATTATTTTTCCACACAAGACTTAGAGAAAAAAATTATTCCCATTCAGTATTTTTCCATTGTAAATGGTAAAGTATGGTTTTCGGTGGAAAACCGACAGTGGCAGTAATTTCCTTCTCTCATCACGAGAAGTTTGCAATTGCAGAGCAAATGAAAAATGCTTGCCTGTAAACTCCAGAAAATTTAGGGACATTTTTGTTCTTTCACTAATGTTGAGCAAATTCTAGAAATTAATTGTTGGTTCTGAAAAAGTGAGTCTCTCAAGGGCTGCGTAAACTAAGCAGATTTCCCACTTGCTGGTATAACACATCTCGACTTTGATCTCATCTCATATATTCTCCAATTCTATGGACAAAAACGATGACTAGAAGCCTGAACACAAAAAAAAAATTCAAATGACTGTTTTAATACTTGAGTTGCAAAAAAAATATTTCGAACAACAATTGTAGAGCATCAATTGCATAACCAGATTGGTTTTATAACATTTTGAGATACGGCTTCTAAGGACAGAGATATTTTGAATATACTAAACCCCCCGATTTCAGTTATCAACTAATATCATTTTTAGTGTTGAATGAGACAGTTCAATATTAAGTATGGTATAGGAGAAAATAAAATCGATTCACGACCTCAAAATGTTGGTATTTAACCGTTTCATGGAATACTAAATATTATATATTTGTGACTAAAATCGGATATCGGGGGGAAGGGGCTTCGAGAGGGAATAATTGTAAATTCCAACTATCTGGGATACTATCATTCAGAATTTCAATTTTGTTCTACTATTTTATCATACACACTTTCTATTTTTTTTCTTTCTTACTTTCTATATTTTATGTGCCTCCACATCTAGTCATCCGATTTTTACTTTTAGTCCGTCAGTTACTAGACATTTCTGGTCCAACTAATAATTTAATTCCTGTTTACATGGGCTTCTTACAGCAGGAGAAATAGAGAATTGATGATGAGGTGTGGTGAAATCATCAGAATATCATTTCCCAGTGGTTAGGAAATGCTAACGCAGGACCTGCGAGACGGATTTTTTGAATATTAAGGGAGTTATATGTATTTCTGTTTTAAACGTTCAGTTAACACTGAATCCTACTCATGGGATTTTTACTTTTCAGCAGTTGTACCACTAATCAACTCTTGTTCAACTTAAATTTGAAGTTGCGGTTACATAGGCTTCTTATTGATGGAGAAATTTAAATTCAGAGCTTGGCGCACCGTTCCAGCACGTGGGAAATCTTCTAAGTTTACGCAACACCCGTGACCATGTGACGGATTTTAATTTTATGAGTTTTTTTTTCTACTCTTTTAATGGATTACTATTTTCAGAGGGCGAAAAAAAGTTTATTAGTGTTTGTTCGGTACATTAAAATTGTATTTGCGAAATATCTTCATAGCTTTCAATCATCAATGTTTAACCCTCCCTTCATGTTGGACTGTCGAGCCGTCAGTCAACTCAAAAACATATCAGGTATCAATTTTTATCCTCTTGATTATTGGACTGTCATCCCAAAGAAAACCATGAAATTCTTCAATATTATTAATTATTCTCGTGGATTGAGGACTTGTTTTATCTTGGTGCAGAATCTTCCAATTGACCAGGGAAAGTTATTTCTGAAACAGAAGTTCATACAATCGCTCAAATCCCTGAGAATAAAGTTCTGTATTTTCAGCTTGGCCACCAGTGAACGTATAGTACACCATCGTAATTCCACCAAACGAAAACGTAGAGTATCATTAAGACTGGCGATCAGTTGTTATGCTTCCTGTCAAATCACGTTAACATGTAGGTACATTGGTTCTATTAATAATAAGAATATCCACAGCACGGTCAGTTTCATCCATTTGTCAAAATGTATCTTTACATTGTCCTTCGTAATACTTTTGGGGAATTTAGTAATAATAAGTGACCTACAATCACTTGGTCTTAGAGAGCAGCAATGTTATCTTCAGTTTACGAAAACAGTTTTTCAGAGGTGACCCATCCTTCAGAATAAGACTAATCTGGAGCTCCAGGTCACAAAGGCGACCGCAGTAACGACCGTTACCTAGCCTTGCCACAGGTAAAATTGGAAAGTGCATTCTGTCAGCAAGTCTAGCTCATCAAGAGTAGTGTCTATTTTATAATCTCAAACTACGGTGAAGATGTCACTATGGAATTCCAGATAGCTGTCAAATATAAGACTCAAACGCTTAATAAATACATTTTTTAAATTGTCTTTTGTATACTGTTTTGATAATTTCAGATGCTTTGAAAACCATTTTATCTGTATGACTAGGTACTTTGTAACTCGTGGATGTAGGTTATATTCTCAGGTTATTTTCTGACTTCATAAAATATCAAGACAGCACATTTGCCTATCCCAAAATACATGCACGTAGAATCACTATACTTTACAATGTCTATCATGCTTTGCAACTAAACAGGAGTCTTTGCATTCAACTTCGGGCCATCCATAGAAAGGCTGTGGTTATTCTGATATCGTTTATCAGAATAGAAATTTCGTAACTTTACCAAGTGCCCCGAATTTATTACTATTTTGATATATCGTCCTAATAAATACGATCCCTATTACATCTAATTTGCTTGGAAATTGGAGCTTTTATATGTACTTTGTAACCTATGTAGCGGTTTTTTTTTTACGTGTGAAACGTGAATAAATGTGTTTTAGTACATAAGTGCTTATAAGCTCGGAAGGGGCAAAATTAATTATTAATGTGAATTGACTTCTTACCTGTAAATCTATAGAGCTCATTCCAAAATTGTCTTTTCCGAGGTCTCCAGGAATCAATTTTACTTTCTTTAGATTTTCAGGTCTTTCTCTATTCAGCTTTTTGAACAACTATTATTTGATCAAAAATAGAGTATATAAATCTTTTAATATTATAAATAAATTTAATTTTAATGTGAAATATATTTTTATTTTCCCTTAAAGAGGATTTGAGAAGCGTAGTTATACTGAACGTAAAATTAATATCGGAGTGACAGAGAAAAGATCTCCATTATATTTTAATCTGAAATTCCATTCAATGGGGCTCTTGCGAAGCTTATAGCATGGATGAAGTATTCGATATCCAGGGTTAGTTAATAACCAAACAGGACCAAGACAAAGGGACGTGTTTGACCGTAACAGCTTGCTTTTACGCCAATCAAGCAATAGAACACTTTATTACAGCTGAAAATTCAGCCATTAAATACATATTTTTCTCATAAATTAGCTACTATCCAGATTTGTACAATGTGGACGTTCATAAATAAAAAAACAAAAATCACGAATTTCCAATTTATTGGAGTCCCTTGAGTATACGAGATTCTGGAGACATGTTAAAAAAGACGTCATGTTACCTATGAAGTTTGTTATAAGAAGCAAACATGTATTTTTAAGCATGGATGAATTGGAATATTTGTCTGTATTAAATGTAATGAATTTTGTTTAGTCATTACTGGTCATAACTGAATAAGAAAATAAATGAAAATTCATTTACATTGAATGCATTTGAAAATAGTTCATTAACATTTCAGGAAGTAATGACAATAGTCCATTCCGTGGGAACTGTGTAAATAAAGTAGTTTCCACGTGCAGGAAAGGAATTTTGTTTATATTCTATATTTAGGTCATCCTTATTCCCCAACCAGTAGTTAAAGATTACATAGATTCTTTCTAAAATGCTATAAGTTTCTGCACAGTATTCGATTCAAGTCAAAATCCCTTTCCAACTGACGGGAATCGTCAACTTTTACCTAGACAAGAGGCTTTCTCTTAAGGGAAATCTGCTAAAACGATCTAGTGAATGGCTAACCGGCAACTCGGTGATATCATTCCACCAGGGGGGTGCCATTCGGCAATTGCGCAGATCGTAACTTTTTTGCAACTTTCGCGCATGAAGTCACTAGGTACCACTTTCAGCTTTGTTTACATCGTAAGCATTGTTGTCTTTTAGTGAATTGTTTTATTTTCTTTTGTTGTAAGTGATTGTTTTGCGAAATGCCGAGTGATTGTGCTGTAGCAGCATGTTCCAACCACCCTAGGAAATCAGGCAAGTCTGTATCTTATCACCGAAACCCAGAAATTAAGAAACAGTGGCTAGTCATGTGTAGACGAGGAGATTTGAACTTTAATCCTGATATTTCTCGGGTTTGTTCAGAACATTTCAGCGATAGTGATTATGAAAGGAATTTACAAGCAGAATTGTTAGGCTGTGTTCCTAATAGATTGCAATTAAAAGAAGAAGCTGTGACCCATCTAAATTTACCAATGTCGTCCGTAACTAAACAAACATCTACTAGCTCTACTTCTGACTCAAAAGTGAAACATATAGACAATGTAGGAGTAAAAAACGTGAAATACGTAAACATGCCCTGTGTCACACTAATGAGATTTCTCCCTAAAAGATGAAAAGTCCGTCACGCAGGGGCTGCGTGAACTAAGCAGATTTCCCACGTGAAGTTTTACAATAGCGAAATCTGCCTAATAACAACTGTAGTAGTAAGAAACCTCTAAACCTAAAACATTATTTAGGGCGTAATAACCCAGAAGTTTCTAGCCCCAAAAAACAGTTAACCTAACCTCTAAACCTATTCACGAGTGACGAGTAGTTATGGAAACGGCCGCCAGAGCTCTCGGCGGAAAGTCCGAACATAGCCTACTGGTGACCACACGCAGATTACAAATGCAAATATCTCGGTTAATATTCAAGATAGAGAATAAACGCATATAACAATATTTATAGTAAATTTAATTTGCAGTAAGATTGGTTCTATTTAATTTTTCGATTCGATGCTTAATAACGGAGATATTTTGAATTTTTGAAAATCCCCCCTCTAAACCCCCCTCCCTCCCACTGGTCCGATTTCAGCCGTTAACGAACTTGATCTTCCTTATTACATAAAACGATTAAATACCGAGTTTGGTGACGATTAAACAAAAATCTAGCGGTCGCAATTTAACGGTTCACAGACAAATATATATATATATATATATATATATATATATATATATATATATATATATATAGTTTTGAACGGACCTCATTTTCGTCATCTCCGGGGTAGGATCGATGGACATTTGAAGAAATTTTTCGAAAATAGCGTCATAAGTACGACCTCAATAGCTGATTTCCCATAAGGGAAATCTGCTAAAAGTAATTTTTCAGCTAATACAAAAGAAGTTGATTGTAATGAAAGTACCATCTTAAAGAATAAAGTTTCTGAATGTGAATAAAAATTAAAGTCCTTGCAAGTAAAAAATTTAAAAAGTAAAAACAATCAATTTGAAAAAAGAAGTTACTAGATTGCTATCAGATAATCACCAGCAAAAAGTAATGCAAAAAGAAGAAAAATTGCAATGAAAGAAGAAATGGAAAGGATTTGTCATCCAATATTATCCAAAGCTCAAATTCTTACTAAACAAAAATTTCCCATAGTCTATTAGTAATGATAATACATGTTTACTTCACAGTTACTTATTCTATGGGACTTCAATGCATAGGCTCCAACTTTATTGCCATGGTCTTCACAAGGATGCAACTGGAACCAAGGATTCCCTTTGACTCTAAATATAAGCATCTTTTTAGATCAAGAAGTACTACATGTCAATGATAGCCTTTAAAAATCTTGTACCTGAATGGACAAGTTGATGTTTAAAATAATTTACAAATTTATATTCTAGTAACTGGATATCTTAGTTTATTGCTTGTTTAGTTCAATGTTATTAACTTTAATTTATTTGAACAATAGTAGTCATTACTGTTTTCATGTTTTAAACATTTCATCTCATTATAGTAAAGTTTTCTTTGTATTGTGTTAATTACGCAGAAACATTCCGATTTTTAAATGTAAAGGAACGTATCACAATTTTAAGGAACTATTGTGTATTTATTTTTAATGGAATATAATTTGCATATGGATTATTTCAATTAAAATATATTCAACTATAGTAATTTGTATCATTTACAGACATATACCATTTTATTAATTTTGTATTCACCAAATTAATCAGAAAACAGCTTATATTGATCGTATTTAAGCTGGTCGGCCCCAGGTTTTGGGTCCTAGTGACGTAGCAGGCTTGCTGCATTCTGATTGGCTATTCGTCAAATGGTGCTACCTTATCTAATACGTGCTAAAATAAGTAAATTACTAATCGGTAATCCAATAATATCATTCCATCAAAGATAGAGGTTTTCCCTTCAGCGAAATCTCCTAATATGATTAATGAATATCTTACCAGCAGTAATTCAATAATATTCTTCCCCCAGCATAAGATGTTTTTCCCTTAAGAAACATATGCTAATATGATTAAATGAATATCTTACCGGTAATTCAGTGATATCTTTCCATCTCTGTTCTATAGACTTCCCCTTCTTCTCCCTCATTATGAGATAGATACTGTCAACATCTGGGCAGCTCCGAAGGATTTTCTCGACGAGTACCTTGCCCATAAATCCAGTGCCACCTGTCAATAAGATCTTCTGCCCGGCATAGAATTCCGGCACTGTTTGATACATCTCTGTCCTTGGCAATGTCTGCTGCATCCTTGTATGGATTCAACTGCTTCTATTAGAGTACTCTGTAGAAAAAAAATAACCCCTTAGGATTAATTGTGGATAGAATCGTAAAGGAAGCTGCATAATATGAACACATACCCATACATTACAATAGAATGAAAAATAATTATGAAACATAAATTTCTTATTATGAGTAGCCTAGGTAATTATATTAAACAATCTCATTAAATTATCTTTACGATACTAAAACGTTTATTCAAATAATTTTCACGTTTTAATTAAGTAAAGTATTAAATACACTTAAGAGCAGACTGGCGTTTCTCATGAATTAAGGTTTGGGAGAAGAGTAGGGGGAGTTATGCTTTACTTGGTGCAATCTGTTACTGGCGTTAAAAAAATTACATAGATTCGAATTAATAATGATAAAATATTAATAATAATAAAAGATATAGATTTGAATTAATTTATACAGGTGAGGTACCTGGTAGTTCTTATTGGAAAGAATTGTTGAGCCTATCAATATTTCTACTCAAATTACTTACTTCATACATTGCTATACGTAAAAATGTATAAAACAATAGTTACTCTAAATAACAAAGTAAACACCTTTTGTTACGTGCACGTTTGCCTAAAACAAATAGAAAATTAAATATCTTAATAATTTATTTCAGTCCTCCCTTAACCCCCTCTCCCGTTTGAACCTAAAAAAAGTCCATCATGCTGGGGCTGCGTAAACTAAGCAGATTTCCCACGTGAAGTTTTACAATAGAGAAATCTGCCTAATAACAACTGTAGTAGTAAGAAACCTCTAAACCAAAAACATTATTTAGGGCGTAATAACAGAGTGGTTTCTAGCCCCAAAAAACAGTTAACCTAACCTCTAAACCTATTCACGAGGGACGAATAGTTATGGAAACGGCCGCCAGAGCTCTCGGCAGAAAGTCCGAACATAGCCTACTGGCGACCACACGCAGAATACAAATGCAAATATCTCGGTTAATATTCAAGATACAGAATAAATGTATAGAACGGTATTTATTTTCAATAAGATTTATTCTATACAATGTTTCGATAAGACGCATAATAACGGATATATTTTGAATTTTCAAAAATCCCCCCTCCCACTGGTCAGATTTCAGCCATTAACGAACTTGATCTTCCTTTTTACATAAAACGATTAAATTCCGAGTTTGGTAACGATCAAACAAAAATTGCGACCGCTAGAGCGTTAACAGACAAATATATATATATATATATATATATATATATATATATATATATATATATATATAATTTTGAACGGACCTCATTTTCGTCATCTCCTGGGTAGGATCGATGGACATTTGAAGAAATTTTTCGAAACTCGCATCATGAATACGACCTCAATAGCTGATTTCCCTTAGGGGAAATCTGCTAAAAATTTAATATAGCTTTGACATTAACATACCGAGTTTTGTTAAGTTTGGTTCAATCGTTAGTGCCCAATAAAATTGTTGACTCCCGCTATAGTTTGTAGCGTATAGCTCATTTATACTTCGGTATATATCACTTAGAAAAGGTCCAATGAATTGCATACTTGATATTTAAACAAGGAATAAGATATTTCATGATTGTTAATAAGAGAAGAGTAGAATTAGGTGTTTACTGAGAGCTAAAAACTAAAATACCCATTTTTGAGGTGCTGGGTGGTGAACGAATTATTATCTCGGTTAATATTCGAGATTAAGATAACATTTATGTTACAAGATGAATTAAAAATTAAGTTCTTAATAAGATTGCTTATATAAAATTTTTCAACCTGACTCATACTAAAGGAGATATTTTGTATTTTTGATTTTTTTTTCCTGTTCTAACCCCTCACCCCTTTTCCTTGACCGATTTCAGGTATTAACATCCTTGATCTTTAATTTTACAAGAATCGCTAAACTATGAAGTTTGATAACGATCATTTAATACTGCTTATAATCATGGAAGAATTAATGCTAATTGACATACTGAGTTTTTTAAAGTTCGGTTTAATCCTTAGCGCCCAATGAAATAGTTGATTTCCGCTTTAGTTTATAGTGTACATCTCGTTTATACTTTGTTAAAAGACAAAAATGAATATGACAAAAGTTACTCTAAATAACAAAATTTCGGTATGTGTATTAGCACTAATGCTTTCATTATAACAAGCCATGCCAACATTTCTAGGCAGGACGGGCAGGAGAGAGGGTTGTAAGGGAGGCCTAAATTTAAAAATAGCGGAACTTCGTTTTCTATTCGTTTTTCGGCAAATATGAACATAACAAAAGTTGTTTACTTTATTATTTAGAGTAACTTGTGTTATATTCACTTTTGGTTTATAACAATGTATTAACGAGGTATTCACCCAAAACTAAAGCGGGAGCCAACTACTTTATTGGGCACTAACGGTTAAACCGAATTTAACAATACTAGGTATGTGGATTAGCATTAATTCTCAAAGACTATAAGCCATATTAAACTTTTTAGGACCAAGCAGGAGTGGGGGTTATAAGGGACGCCTAAAATTAAAAATAGCGATATTTCCTTTAGCATTGATTTTTTGGTAAATATGCACTTAACAAAAGTTGTTTATTTTGTTATTTAGAGTAACTTTTAAAATGACGAACCCATTTTAGGGCATTGTAGATAGGTGTTTTATTTGTTCTTGTAACTTTTTTATTTCGTATTTATGCCTTTTTTCACGAACGATATCTCCTAGCATCAAACACTCCAAAATAATAGTCTTTTTTTAATGAATTTATTGATTGGGAGAAACGGCGAAAGGATGTGTTTGTTTGTTTGTTTTTTATGGTTTTACGGCGAAAACCTACTAGGTTATCATCGCCCGGTAATATGTATAACTCTCGTTTTGGATAAGTGCGTGCACTTTGAGAGTAAACTGTGTTTATGCAAATTGTTAAGACATTTCTGCGGTTGATGGAAAGCAAAATGTTAGTATAGAGAAACACCTTAATTCTGTAAATAAAGTTACAACTGATAAAGTTAACATAATAAAAGATCGACGTAAAATAATTACAAGAGAAATTAGAAAGGAAAAAGTAGGCGATTCAGGGTAGATACACTTGATGAAGCAGTTGCTATCAATATTTCTGAAACTATCAAAATAAAATGGATGCTGAATTACAGGAAAATGTCATATTTGCACAAGAGTTATTTTTCTTCCGGAAAATAGATAAGAGTTGTCAGAACACATGCAAAAAAATATTATTCATGTAATTACCTTTTGCCCCTTGCCTCAGGCTAAAATCACTCATGATCCACCAATCATTGTCACTATTTTTACCAGATCACATTTTAAATTAATTGTTTTTCACTCAAAGTGTTTGTCGTGTAAAAAGTAAAACATATATATATATATATATATATATATATATATATATATATATATATATATATATATAATTGTAACCTCTGTCTGTACATTGATTTTTTTCACGAAATTTCACGATAACGTTTCGTTTCAAATGTCATAGACACCGTAACTGCATTTTGTTTCTTTGGTGTCTGTTTGTTTGTTTGTTTATTTGTTACCTTTTCACGCATAAACGGCTGAACAGAATTTTATGAAACTTGATATGTATATTACTACTAGCCCAACTTAGACTTTAGGCTATATTAATATTCTCTAAGACAAACAGGAGTGGGAGTTATAAGGGAGGCCTGAAATTAAAAATAGCGATATTTCGTTTCCTATTGCTTTTTCAGCAAATATGCACGTAACAAAAGTAGTTTAATTTGTTATTTAGAGTAACTTTTGTTATATGCACTTTTGCCGTATACGGAAGTATAAAGGCGGTATACGCTAAAAATTATAGCGGGAGTCAACAATTTTATTTGGCACAAAAGACTCAACCGAACTAAACCAAACTCGGTATGTGAATTAGCACTAACGCCTTCCTTATAATAAGCCATACTAACATTTCTAGGGACGGGCAGAAGTGTGGGTTATAAGGGAGGCCTGAAATTAATAATAGTGATTTCCTATTGGGGTTTCGGCAAATATGCACATAACAAAAGTTGTTTATTTTGTTATTTAGAGAAATTTGCTCAACACTTCTTTTCAATATGAACTACCAGGTACCTCACCTGAAAAAATTAATTCAAATGTATGTCAATATTTTCTCCTTAATAATTCAAATCTATGCATAATGCACAGGAAACGGGAAATATGACAATATGCAGGACAATGAAGTCTTACATCAAAAATTAATTTGATTATTAACAAATCCCCAGAAACGACGGGTGTTACCCCTAAACACTGGGACGGGTAAATGTCAAAATATTGTGCAAAATAAAGCCTTGCCAAAAATATACCATCACCATTCAGCCTCAAATGAATTTCCGAGCGAAGCCGGGTATTTGAGCTAGTGTATATATATATATATATATATATATATATATATATATATATATATATATATATATATATATATATATATATATATATATATATATAAATAAACAACAATTCTTTTAAATGCTATAAATCATTTTTTACATTTACATTTTTTATTCTGTATTAATTTGTTTTCTTTAAATTAAATAATGTAATATAATTTCTTAATTTGTATTTATAAAGTGTTAATAATGTAAAACTTATCCTTAATTAAATAAAATACCTTAAAAATGGTTTAACTTTGTATATTAATTAATTTATGCTGTTAAAAATGATCATTTTTGGTATGCGTCAAATTTTTGAAAAGATTGGAATTAAAGTGAATATTAGAAATCCAGGTTTAATTAAAATACCATGAAATTAGTACTGATAAACTAAATTTCTTATTATTATACTTACAAAACTTTCTAAGGACTGACACTGGTAAAATCTCTCAACGTATAACGTTGTCGTTCACAGTACAATTGACTGTTCCAAAAAAACGCTTTCTTAATGAATTCGAGGAACGTAGTTATGTAAATTAATTGAATCTATGAATATTCTTACAATGTTGAACAAATATTAGCTATGTTAGAAGTGCATAAAATATTGCAAGTGACGAAGCATTGAAAGTTCTGAAAATAGAAACGTATTTACTTCCGTTAAATGTTGAAAAACATAATAAGATAGGTAAAAAATATTCTTGGTTTGCCTTAACAAGGTAACTAATGTTAATCAGTTTCATAATGATTTTATATAAATTTCAATATTTGTTCTCGATTAGGTTTTTATTATTTTCTTAAAATAAGGTAATATTTTGTACTAGAATAAAAATTATTATTCGATGTACGTAAGAAGACATTTTTTGTACCTAATAGAGACGACTACAATCCCTCGACTTCCTCTAAAATATAAAACTTATTGCTCTGTTTTAGCAGATTTCACTTAAGGAAAATCAGCTATTGAGATTGTAGTCGTGGTGCGATTTTCGAGAAATTTCTTGACGTTTTGAGGTACTTACACTATTAGCTTGTCCTTACGATTACGAATACTTTAATGTTCTAAGTGTATGCAGAAACTCTTGCTCTTAATACTGGGTGGATTTGAAGTAAGGAGAAATTATTTAATTGTAGCAGGAGAAATTATACAACCCCTGCCCACCTCACATTGGCCTATGTTTACATGCCACTTGATGCTTATTCTTTTAAAAATGTAGTGTTATTCTCAGGAATGCGAATTTGTTTGATTATCATAAATAAATAATTACCCCAGTACTATAGTAATAATTTAAAACTATGAAGGCAGGTGGAGTGAAATTGTTGGGGAAGTGTAAGTACCCAGTTATTTCTGCTACTTACTAACATTGCTCCTTTGATATATTATACTTCACAGAGTAACTATGTGCTATTATGAAAAAAGAAATGATTACTTTGCAGACCCAAAAAAAGGTTTTTCCAATAATGGTTATTATGTACTAGCACCCATAGTCGAGCTTTGGACCGGTTTCGGGATACAGAATACGATCCATGGTTATGAAATATATCGTCTGTGATCACTGTAAATATATACGTTCAAAAAATGCGGGTAATATAAACTTTTTGTGGATAGTGAACCATTACATAACAAATACATTTATTATTAAGATATCCCGACCAACGCCGGGTACCTTAGCTAGTACTTGTACATATACATGCAGGGTGTCCAAGATAAACCGTATCAGCGTACTTTTCACGGCTAAATGGCTGATTCAGTCGTAAAGTGTCAGAGAAAAAAGTTGTAGGTCTCTATGTCTAGTTTCACCAAAGCGAATTATTGTTTGAAACAATTTTGTTAAGGATGCATGATTTTTCAATTTTTACGGTAAATGTTTAAATTTAAGGAAATGTAGAATATATTGTTAAATTTGTTTTTCACTCGAAAAATCCCTCAAAATAATTATGAAAAAGATGTTTTTTTTTTTTTTTAAATCTAGTTTCTTTTTATTTAGTACTCACACACTCAAAGATATGTATTAAAGAACTGGAAAAAAATCATAAGAATGAAGCATTAAACCTTCTAAGGCGTCTGAAAAGCAATGATGTAGATGAAATATTTTCAGTGACATCGAAATGTCGTTCACTGTTTCTTTAATAACTTTTTATGCACTTTGAAAGAGCATAATAAAAAATACATATGTCATCTGAAAACTGCAACATTTGGACCATGGCGTTAAATAATGAAATTCGAAATATCTCTATTATTCTAAGTCACTTTGAAACGTTGTGTAGAACCAATCGTATCTAAAATCAACTGTCTATAAATATAGTCAAGTTCATATTTTCGCTATCATAAATATTAATCCAGATATTTGCATTTTTTAGTATTCGGCTTCAAAAATCCGTCACTCCTACAAATATCATATTTACAACATGCTGTTATGTAATGAACAACTATATCGGAAACTTAAACACCAAGTATTATTTTCATTGATCTTTTTCTGTGTGAGATACATGCGAATACGTTGTGTGATGGTGTCATCATTTAATGATTTTACGCCCTTCACTCAAAAAAGTTTATTTGATCTTTACCATACCCGATATTTCTAATATTCAAAGGCTGAAACGGACGAGGAGGGAATGGGGGGGGGTCAGAGGGGAAATCGAATATTTAAAATATCTCCTTTATTATGAGTAAAATCGAAAAAGGTTTTAGAACCAGTCTTTTTAAACTGCATTGCTCTACAATTGTAGTTCTATACATTTTTTGATACTTAATACGGTAAGGCCAGGTGCCGAGACGTATGGTACAATAGGCCTGAATGGGATGTCTGGCTTGTGAACTTTTGGGGGACCGGCTACTGGCCTTACCGTTGTCAATAGAGTATCATCGAAGGGAACTAGAGTTCATAAAGAACGTTGCTATAGCTAATGGATACGAAACCACGCTTAACCATGGAATTTCTGAACGGAGATCCAAAAAACATGCCCCCAAACAATCTTTCAGCCATTTCTCCGAAAATGCTAAGAAACTTCATTGACCCGCCATTCGGTATTTAGGAAAACTTTTTGGAAAAATAGGAGGCATGCTGAATAGGAATGGATAGGGAGTAGCCTATAAGTGCGGACCTAATCTGGGCGATATGCTATGCAGGGTCAAAGATCCTGTCGATATAAAAGACAGGTCCGGTGTGTACAAAATTGTGTGTGGTGCATGTAAAGGGTGTTACATCGGCCAAACAGGAAGAAATATAAAAACTCATTATAGACAACATGGATATTGCTCGGATTCGGAATTTTTCTACCACCAAGAACAAGAAAGCCATAGCGAAGCTGCTTATGAAGTGTGGTATTACACGAGGCCAAGAAGGGTAAAAAACTAAGTTCATTGGAAGGGCTGGAGATTGTGATGAACAAGAAGCTTATTAGTAATAGCTGTTTGAATACGAAGACCGATTGCTATAAGTCTGCAATGGTGGGGGTACCTGGACCTCGATCTTATCTCCCGCGCACCAGCCGGGGGATATTAAGCCATGCCCCAATAGCTCTCTCACCCCCCCCCCTGTATTTTATTTTAAGCTTTAACCTATGTTTATTTATATTCACATAATTTAGATATTTATTTTGTGTTTTTATTTATTGATGCTAGCATAATTAATGATTTTAATGACGATGTTTTTTATGTGTAACTCTGAAGATGGAGTCTGCGAAAGAGCTTAGCGCTGAAATAAAAAACTTGTGAAGAATTGGACGTTTTTTTCTCTTCAAGTAAAACTTGTTGTGTCATTATTGAGACGAATGCCTTCATTAACGAAAATTGTAGTAATTAATTCAAACCTCGTTGGTTCCATAATAGGTCTACTCCAAACCAATATTTCTTGAATTCCGTCACCTACACGCTACCTCAATTTATTCTAAAATATTTGTAATCAAAGTATAGCTATCTGATGTAATTTTCGGTCACTTATGTTAAAATAAAACTATATAAGCTTGCCGACGTTTCTGTAAAATTTATAACCTTTGTCAAGGCCTGCAATGTTACATATATATTAACAAGAAATAGGGTTACTTGATATATAGTTTTTTTAATCCATATCTGATGTAGTTGCCGGTCACGTGGGTTGAAATGAAACTAATTCAGCTGGCCGACGTTTCGGCAGGAACAAGGCTAACTGAATGGTGTACATCTGAATATTGCAGTTCAAGAAATATCCAAAATATAAAACGCTCTTTCGGGAAGGAAAGTCGGAGATAGTACATGCAATGAAATCAGGCTGAAGAATCATTCTACAGAATGATTTCATTCATGATGGTTATTTTTTTTGTCTTGTTTTTGAGTGATACTCGATTATAATATATATGATGAAACTATATGTAAATGTTATAATATAGTTTAAAAGTCATTACATAAAACTTTCTTTGTCTGTCTTAGTTTTCATATTGTGTAACCCTTATCACTCGTCAGATAATGCGGAAACAGGCTATTGAGTGATATCTGTCAGACAATTCAAGACTATACTAGACTTTTCCCTACTTATCCCTTTATTGGCATGAATAGATTTTAGAGAAAGAGAAAGATGTAGTCTTCCTGCATTAAATGTTTATATTTGACAACCGGTATCAACACGTCAATGGCATCTTCTGGCTAAAATTATCAACAATTTAAGCACAACAATATGCTCCATTTAACATCTATTAAATTCTAACAAACAGTATATGCATAATTTATTAAAACATTGCAGCGTTCTATCGTATATTAAATATTCTAGCTTACTCATTCGTAAAATGAAAGGATTTCAGAATTACATGAACTATTCCTTCTCTAGTGCTTTAGCCTGAATATGTCATTGATCTGGTGAAACCGGTAGTCAAATATAAACATTTAGTGCAAAAAGAATACATTTTTCTTTTCCCGGAAACCTTCAACATCGATAGCATCATGGGAACCTCCAACATAGATCGCATAGCAAGCCTGGAGCCATAGGAGTCCTAGGCGGGAGGAAGTAGTTCTTGCCAGACCCAGGATCGGCTACACATACCTGGCACATAGACACTTAAAAACAAATCCTGCAACAAACACCTAACCTGGGCAGTTGCACTTGGTGTTCCTGGGCAGTTGCACTTGGTGCATTGTGCCCCTGCTGGATTTCGGAGACGCTTGGACTAGAAGAGAGGAGCAGTTCACTTCAACCCCGATCAATTACCCTAGCCGAGTCCTCCGGAGGGCCAAGGGAATTGGTTTTTGGTTGGGAGACAATCCGGGCCCTTAAGGCCAACCTGTCAGATAAGGTAAGGCCTGACAGTTCCCCCTCCTCTGAACACTCTCTCCCCCCTCAGCCTACCGTTATGTCTTTGGACGGCCCTTCTCAGGACCACCTCACGTCCCAGACACCGGACGGCCAACTACCCCCCTCTTCTTCTTACCCCCCTGAACAGCCCCAGAGTGGAGTCACGTTCTTCAAGAAAAAGAACAAACGAAAGACGCCTTATCCGGGAAGGAAGGATAAGACCGAACTCATTATAGATAGGCTTATAGAAAAGCGTAATATGGACATAGGTCCAGACGGCCAGGTTAGTGCCCCGCCCCCTGACCAGTGTCCCCCCCTCCACCACCTTCAGATTTCCCCCCTCTCGATGCCCCCTCCCACCCTTCTACTTCTGCCCAATCAGAGGCCATGGAACTGGCCTTTGTCCCTTTACCCAAGCGGGCCAATGAGAGCCCAGACGACGAGGGCTTCACCCGAGTCGTCAACAAACGATCCAAGAAGGGTACTATCCCCCCTCCCTCACAAACTCCCACCACTACTTCCAACTCCTTTACCCCTTTGACCTCCATCCCAGCCGACACTCCTCCCCCCTCAACTTCCAAACCCCCCTCTCCTCCTCCTGTTATCCTTCAGAAGGAGATCTACGGTGCTTCCGATGTGTCGGTCCACCTCAGACGTAACAACATCACCGAATTTCGAGTACAGACCACACAGCGGGAGCTCCGTATCCTCCCGACGACCATGGAAGCCCACCAGCAAATCCTAACCCTCTTTAACCATCCCGAAAATAAAGTCCCCTTCCACACCTATGCTCCCCGGGGTACAAAACGCAACCCAAAGTATATGATCCTGGGCTTGGACATCACACATCCATTAGAGGATGTTAAAGCAGCCCTCAAACACGACGATTTGATAAGCGTCATGCGCATGCGCAGAACGGCCCCGGACGGCACCAAGAGGGACATAGAGCCAATACTGGCTACATTCAAACCCGGCTACAAATACCACACACACTTGGGCAAGATCAAGGATATCGATCACATTGTGATCCGAGTTAAAGAATACCTCCCAGAAAAAGAAGTGCCCCAGTGCCATAGATGCCAACAGTTTGGCCACACTAAGGCCTATTGTTCACTGCCCCCCAAGTGTGTGCGATGTTCAGGAGCCCACTTGGTCGCCGACTGCGACCGTTCTCGCAATCCGCTGACCTGCGCCAACTGCGGGGAGGAACATCCAGCTTCTTTCAGGAACTGCTCCTATCGTCAACGGATCGTCCAGGCTGTCCAAGCCAGGCGTAAGGACCCCGGTCCTACTTACATCCCCGCTCCTCCCCCCACCCACAACCCCTGGACTGCTCGTTCATCCCGTCCTACTCCTCCATCCCAACCACAACCCTCACAAACCCACCACCAACCCCCTCCCTCCTCTGCTTACACTCAACCCCAGGCTCAGGAATATTCACAACCCGCACAATATAACATTCCAGCCATGCCGCCCTGGGTGGATAGGATCGAGCGAATGCTCGACACCCTCCTCGGCACTGTAAACGCACTCCTAGAACTAGTCAAGTCCAACATGACCAAATAATGGTTAGGCCTTACTCCCTGCTGAATTTCAATGTAAACTCAGCCACTCTCCGCCGAGCCGAGCTTGAAGCTCTTCTTAGTCAATATGACCCCACTATAGCGGTGCTCAGCGACACCCGCTTAACCCCTTCGATGTCATTTACGGTGGCTGGCTACCATACCTTCCGGAGTGACATGGTCAACGCAGACAACGGGGCAGGAGGAGTGGCCATACTAATAAGGTACGGCACCTCGTATAAACTAGAGCAGCCAATAGTTGCCTCAGTGCCCAAGCATATACATGTCCTCACGGTTAAGGTACTGTTAGACAACCACACGTACACAATCACCGGCCTGTACCGACGGCCTAGAGCCAAATGCGAGCAATTTAATAACCTGATCGGCCTAGCAATGACCGATCGAAATCACATAGTCGTTGGAGATCTGAACGCCAGACATACCTCCTGGAACAACTGTTCAGACAACGCTGCCGGCACAACGATAACGAAGTCAGCCTTCACCGTTGTGCACCCGAATGCTCACACCTATAGAGACTACGCGAACATGTCCACTGTGGACCTCCTTCTGACCCGTACCCCACACATAGTGACAAGGTGCCTAGCTCTTAACTTTGTCTCTAGTGATCACCGACCAGTACTTTACGTGCTGCGAGGTCGCCCTCCCAAGCCCACAACTACCACCTACTCGTTTCATAATGGAGACTGGAAATTATACAAGTCCCTTATGTACGAAACCACGCCGGCGTTCACTACCATCAGTGACGCCCAAACCCTGGAGAATAAACTGGAGGAGTTTACAGGGCTGATTATTCAAGCAGCGGATCAGGCCATCCCCAAGCATGTGAGGATACCACCGGGGCTCAAGACCCCCCCTCCTCACATACTTGCCATTATCAAGCAGAGGAACAACCTTAAAAACACCTGGTACCGGACTAAGAATCCTTCCCTTCGTCCCGCCATTAACTCCCTCACCACACAAATCCGTTCCCTAATGAGACAGTGGAAGACGGCGCAGTGGCACGAAACCCTCCGACAAACGCACGGAGACTTTCGCAAATTTTGGAAGCTGGTTAAGACCAAGGTCACCAAAAGGCGATCTGTTGTTTTACAGGCCGACAAAACTGTGATGAGTCCCAAAAACCAAGCTGAAGTGTTGGCGGCTCATATAGCCGCAACAGATCAGACTAGGTTGCGTAAAACAGTCGAGGCGCCCCGGGCGGAGGATGAAGGAAACTTCATGTTCTCCTCCCCGAGGCAGCTCACTGCCATCCTGCGCCGCACCAAAGGGGGTAAATCCCCTGGTGTGGACGGGGTGCAGTACGTGTTGCTGCGTCAGCTTCCACGCCGCTCTCTATCCTACCTCAACCATCTCCTAAATTCCTGCCTCCGCCTTAGACATTTCCCCTCCATGTGGAAGCACGCTATTATCGTGCCCCTCCGAAAACCCAACAAGTCCGGTACCGCTCCTGAACACTACCGCCCCATAAGCCTTCTCCCTCATATCTCCAAAATACTGGAACGTATTATTCTCCAGTATTTTGTGGATTTCAGTGAGAAGGCCTCCCTCATACCCAATGAGCAGTCTGTTTTCCGTCCCAAGCATTGTGCACTTCACCCTCTCGCCCGCATCCACACCAACACCTGTTCCAACATCCACAGAAACGTCGCCACGGCCATGATTTCTATTGACTGCACTCAGGCTTTTGATTCCGTTGACCACGCCCATCTCCTTAATACCCTCAGCAAGCATGGCTGTCCCAGCCAACTCCTCGCCATGCTACGCTCCTTCCTACACGGCCGAACCTTCCAAGTAAGGGTCGGCGAATCCCTATCCGCATCCTACCCTCTCCGAGTTGGAGTGCCTCAGGGCTCTCCCCTCTCTCCTACCTTATTCACGGCGTACACTGCACAAGTGGTCAGTCAACGGTTCCACAACACTGAGGTAGTAGCATACGCAGATGACGTGGCGATCGTTAGCACCTCCCTCAATCCTACCCTTGCCCTCCGTTTGGCAGAATTGGCCTGCCAAACGGTGTCCGACGACCTCAAGAAAATTAACATCCACGTGAATCCCAGGAAGACAGATGCCCTGATTTTCACGTATCATAAACAGAACACCACCATCCCAGAATCCTTCCAACTAGACAACCAATCCCTTTCCATCTCCCGCTCCATCTGCTATCTAGGCGTACACTTAGATAGACACCTTTCCTTCTCCACCCATATTCAAAAAACCATAAAATCCTGCAGATACCGTTTCCGCTCCCTAAACTACCTCCTCACCTCCCCCGTCCTCAGCCTCCGCCTCAAACTCCTCATCCTTAAAGGGGTAATCCAACCCGCCCTCCTATATGGATCCCCTGTCCTCCGTTACCTCACACAATCCTCCCTCGATGATCTCCAATCCTATCAAAACGGCCTTGTCCGGAAAATTGTCCGGCACACCTCCCTCCAAAAATCCCCCAACCGAATTATCCATCCCACCCTAGAACTCGAACCCATTTCCCATTCCATTTCCCGCCGACATGTAAAATTTTACGACTCCCTCCAATATATCGATAATCCCTTATTCTCCTCTCTACAACCCCCTCTTCAGCCGGTATGTTGGCGGAAGGCGGTCGAGGACGTCGAGCCACTAGTCGACATTACCGGCTGTTGAGTTTTTCACGGCACTGCTCGGGAACGGGAGCACTAACCACAACCATCAAAGGGCCGTATAGCTTATGTTAGGTTTAGGATGTTAGGTTAGTTTTTTGTTTTTATTATTAGTTTTTAGTTAGGTTAGTTATTTAGTTTATAAGCATATTCGGCGTCCTCCTTCCCTCGCTCACAGCGTCCGCCCAGGGCCAGTGACGGCTTGCGCGGTGACTCTACTCTTAGGTTAGTTTTAGTCTTTTATCTTTAAGTCTTTCTTCTATTCTTTATTACCTCCCCTCCTACTATCCCTATCCTTTCTTATTTCGCTTTCTCCTATCCTCACAACCCACCCGACGCCGCCAGACGTCGGGTTACCCACAACCACAGTTCCATTTACCCCCACTCTAGACCACAACACCCCCTTATAATGGAACATCAGAGTGTTCAGTAGAAGGGGAACTATCGGGACATCCACGGCAGGTCACTCTGTCTCCCTACCAACAACTAATTCCCTCTGGAACTCGGGTAAAAAAACAAAAAAAAAAACACCTAACGATAAAACACATACTGACAGGCTGCATCCAACCAAAAAACTTAGACATATCGCACGATGACAGAATTACTAACTGATAGCAGCCAATATATTCCACAAATACTAACATATCTAAAACATATAATCATATACAAATACATATAGAATAAAATACAATAGGTCTACAGCATACTTACGAAGATTTAAAAAGGATAACATTTGTTATATTCAAATATGCAAAATGCGGATATGAGAAAAGCTCCAGATATTTAAGGAATATTTTCCATACTATATAAATAAACTACATCAAGGTTAAAAATAAATATATTATTCAAACCACTCCTATACAGAGATCTTGCCAATCACCTTCGATGTGGGGCTTAAACCAAATAAATAAATAAAACATAGATCGCTCATCATTATATTGAATTGATTTTTTTCTTGGTGCCTTTAGTTTTGGACAGTTTTGTGCAGAAGCCACTAAGATACCTGTGGTAAAGGTTATGCTAAACATATGTTCGTTTGGAAAAGGTTATGTTAAACATATGTTCGTTCATTTTTTATTAGTGCAGGCAATAAAGGTTGCTTGTAGTGACAGCACGTGTGTTCGTTATTTTACATGGTGTCAGGTGTAAACTGATAAAGGTGATGTCGATTTCACCAGAGATGCAGGACATTTTGTCCTCAGTGCTGTCTACACATGAGGCTGGTTTGAGTAGCGACAATTCTTACCAGGTAAAACCTCCAAATGTATTTTATGTACTGATGGATCCGCAGTCTTGGAGTGCCTGGATCAAGAGGTTTGGCATGTTCCGTTCGGCAACAGGTCAACCTGCTAAATCGCAAGATCAACAGATTAGTATGTTGCTTATGGGACCAGACGATGAGGAACTGCTAACCTCTATTGGGGTGAATGTCGAAGCTAGGACTTCGTATGATGCTATTGTGAAGCAGTTTAATGAATATTTTTCTACTAAGAAAAATATATAACCTATGTATAGGTTACAAGGATGCAGAACGCCTAGGATTAGAACTGAGGCCCACAAAAATTCGTTTGAATGGTCCTGATAACACTAAGCTGAAAGTAGTAGGGGTTTCGAAGGTTAAGCTTGAAACAGGGCGAATGTCGCATTCTGAGGACTTGTTTGTTTGAAACTGCTAGAATGAGTCACTTTTAGGAAGAGGTGGTATAATCGCAATCTCCTTGTACCAACTAAATGAAGTTTCATTAGACATAAGAGCAAAATTCCCCAAATTATTTAATGGATTAGGAAGCTTTGATGAACCTTATTATATTAAATTAAATAAAAATGCAAAGCCTGTTGCAGTTGTAAGCCCTCGCAGAATTCCTGTAAGCTTAGGGACCAAAGTCAAAGACGAGCTTGATCGTATGGTAAAGAACGGTGTTATTTCCCCGATTTCGGAAGCAACTGAATGGTGCTCTCCTATTGTAGTAGTGCCAAAGAAATCAGGCGATGTTCGGTTTTGTGTGGATATCACTGCTCTTAATCAATACGTGGAAAGAGAGCGTTTGGTTTTACCCTCTGTCGAGGAAACAATGGCTCAAATTTCTGGTGCCAGGTATTTTTCGAAAATGGACACAAATAGTGGCTTCTGGCAGGTGCGATTAGATGAAAGAACAGGAACATGATGTTAGGCTTAATATGGTCCTTGAAAGGCTTATGGAATTAGGTGTAACCCTGAACCCTGCCAAGTGTGAATTTTCAAAGTCCAGAATAGTATTTCTGGGGCACTTAATCGATAATGGGAAGGTATTGCCAGATCCAGAAAAAGCCAAGGCAAAAGAATTTCCTAGGCCTAAAAACCAAAGTGAGCTGAGACGATTTTTAGGAATGGTGAATTATATGATGAAATTTTTGCCAAATCTTTCTAAACTGCCTAAGCCTCTTAATGATCTTTTATCTTCAAAACATGAGTGGCATTGGTCGCTAAATCATGAAGATTTTGTTTCAATAACAGATGCCTTGCTTAAGGCTCCGGTTTTACACCTTTATGGCCCTAATTTGGATACACGGATCTGTGCATATTCTTTCAGTTTTGGTTTAGGACCTGTCATCGAACCAAAAGCAGATTGACGTTGGAAACCTATCCAGTTTGCTTCACGTATGTTAAACAATACGCACAAGGTTAACAAGATAGTCACAAGTTGAAAAAAAAGGCTCTTGCATTAAGGTGGGCTTGTGAGCGTTTTTCATCCTACATAATAGGAAAAGTTAATAATCTCTACCCGTTTCCGTTGTAGAGATTATTAACTTGTATTGTAAATTGACTGAATTATTTCTCATAACAGTTTGTATTTATTCACTTAACATTCGCGGTAGTTACCTTCTAATCTGCTTAGTTTACGCAGCCCCTACGTGACGGACTTTTTCGTTTCTATGATGTAATGTTTATAAATAACGTATTGGTATTAGCTTAAACACGTTCAATGATTTAAGCACAAGCACTTTTATTAAGCTCCTTTTCCTCATACATCATTTAACTTTGCAATGATCCATAGTCTCTCAAACATATGATATACAAATATATGAACTACAAAACATATAATCTACAACACATAGAAATCAGTATTCACTTAATATATCAGTATATATCACCGGAGCAGTTACCCGGCCACCACCACTCATACTCATAAAAATCCATAATTATAATAAACGTATGATGATTTTCTCCCTTGCTGTGTTATACACCACCAAGAAATATAAATACAGCTATGTCTCACAACTTAGTGTGTCAGGATAACAACAAAACAAACTAATTGAATAGCTTTTTATTAGTCTTTAATTAAACATTATAATGATCAAACCAAATGACTAAATATAATATCATTATAGACTGCTAACAAGTAAGACAGATATTTTTTCCTTCTTTTTTTTTTTATGAAAATCAATTATTGTTTGCCTTTTTGTTATTTACAAATAATTTCTAATGTATTTACAAATATCTAATAACAAACTCAAACATAAAAATATTATAAAGGAATTGATTGATAAATGACCAATGTTTACAATTGAAAAAGTATGTTGAGCGTTAACTCCTTTTCACTCAAATGACTATAATTTAGACCTTAATACATTAATGGTTTTAATAAAAATAAATTCACTTGATGGTTTACATCTGCACATTCATAATTCTGTAATAAGTTAATCCTCATCTGCATAGTTAGAGATTTGAAGAGACTTTACCACTAAATCCTATTTCATTCTTCCTTGAAGCAATATGCTTTACTTGGATTTTTCGTTGATTTAGCTAAGTTTGTTTACAATTCTGAAAAGAAAAAAAAATCATTAATTTGTAATACTAGAACAATAATAATATCAGTTAAAGGCTTAATATCTTACAAGAAAAGGACTCCTGACACTATGTTGTAAAAGATTATTATGGTAATAATAACGAATAAATTTTGATACAAATGCACAATTTTAAGCATTTCTACCCCGTGAAATTTATTGCTGAAAAAATTAATATAATAAAATTTTAAATCTATCAGTAATCAATTTTAGCGAATCCAAATGAAATCATCTTTTAATAAAGTAGTCATGGGATTTTTAATATTTGTTTGTCCCCAAAGATCCACCTAGATAACAACAAGGGGCCTTTCAATGTATATGTATATTGACTAAGAAATTAGTAGTGGAGTGAGTAATGTGTAGAATAATAAGAGAGAAGTGAATAAAACAATTTAATTAATGTATCAACAATTTACAATGTTTTGGGGGGCAGTTTCACACGAGGTACTGGACTCGTTCTTTTGTTCCTCTTCTATGAACAGGTTATGCACGCAGTGTTGCCACTAGCCACTGTTAAATTTTAAAGCACGGGGCCCCAGGTGACAGCTAGACGCAAGTTTATATATCTGTTAACTGTTACAGTAGCATTAGGTAGGGTATCGACGAATTATTAGTAAAATATTAATGGTTTAGTCAAAACTTGTGAAGTATTAAAAGTTCTTATCTCTCCAAGTACACAATATTCTTCACTTCCAACAATGAAACTGTGAAATTAATGGTTTAGGTCATTTAAATACTTATTTTTGAGTTATTAATAATGGTCGGTATGAAAAGTGTAAGTTAACGGATTCTGACGACTTGTGCACATTTCCTAAGTTAATTTATTTTGTGTGTGAATGCATGCAAGTCAGTGTGAGGAAAGAGTAAGGAACGTGGGCGCCTTTTTTATGTTTAATTCTTGATAGAGCTCTAGCTTTGGTTTCCTGGTACTCTCCTATTTATGCCAGTCTTGAGCTAATTTCAGACCTCTCCACTGCCTTATCGATTATACATGTTTAATCATTGTCAATGGGATTACGGTTTTCGTAATGTTTATGATGAAGGAAAAATGCCCGAAGGTCTTCGTGGTTCACTTCCTCTATGGCGGCTCTTCAGGGTAGATATTGACAAAAAGTCCGTCACGGAGGGTCTGCGTAAACTAAGCAGATTTCCCACGTGAAGTAATACAATAGAGAAATCTCCATACGAGAGCCCAACAGTTACGGCCGAACTAGCTTTTGGCGGGAAACTCACTCGTCCGTTACACTTAATAAAAATGCAAATATCTCGGTTATTATTCAAGATAGAGAATAAATGTATAGATTAATATTTATAGTAAATTTAATTTGCAATACGATTGGTTCTATACAATAATGTCCGACGTATAGTAACGGAGATATTTCGAGTTTTCGAAAATCCCCCTCTAACCCCCCCCCCTCCCACTGGTCCGATTTCAGCCATTAACGAACTTGATCTGTCTTTTTGCATAAAACGTTTAAATATCGAGTTTGGTAACGATCAAACAAAAATTGCGACCGCTAGAGCGTTAACAGACAAATATATATGTATATATATAATTTTGAATGGAGCTCATTTTCGTCATCTCCTGGGTAGGTCGATGGACATTTGAAGAAATTTTTCGAAAATCGCGTCATGAGTACGACCTCAATAGCTGATTTCCTCAAGGGAAATCTGCTAAAAACGTAACCAAGGGGAACATGAAAGAAAATATCCACATTATTAGAAACAAACAATATGCTGTGAGCAATAAAACAGAGATATGAAATTTACATGGTATATTTATCAAATATTTAAATAAACAGCAAGTCGTTTAGATGCAGATATAGTTATACTTCTTCTAGAATCGACTTTTCTAACTCGAAACTTCTTAGGGAACCGATTTTTTACACTGTTCATCATTTTAATGTATCGACATTATTTGCTGAGTAGTTTGGTACATCTCCATTTTTGTTAGTCTTGACCTGACCGCCAAGGTGGTAAGGTCGAATATTTTTATAACAGTGTATTACTCCTAAAGAGGACGCAAAACATATAGAGGAAAATGAATCAGTGGAAATATATCACGTGTTTTTCATCTATTGAATTTAGACCATTTCTCCTTCAACATAAACATTCCGAAAACCTTCATCCCATCCACAAATATGAGACAAACATAGAAATAGAATGGAGAAGGCTGTGGAGAGGTTTCATAAATTTATGATCTCAGTTTTCTTGTTCACAGCATATTGTTATTAATAATGTGGATATTTTATTTTATTTTCAGCTAAGTTACGTATTGGTCATTATCTACGCTGAAGAAGCGTCATAAAGAACGTGAAACGTGTAGAGGAAAATAAATCAGTGGAGATAAGTCACGTGTTTTTCCTCTATTTACCTTCGGCCATTTCTCCTTCTATGACGATTGAAAAGAGGTCACATTTCGACGATATCATGTTTGTTTTTTATGCGTTTACTAAACTTCACAGCTCCAAAGCATTATATTTATCTTGCTCTCAACATTTTATTAGTTAGTTTTTAAAGTATTGATTATGGGAATACATTTGTTTCTAAAACCTTGTCATAACTGTTAAACAACTCGAGTTAACTGTACACCATATTGTATCAAATTCTTTCTAGATTTAGTTTTATGAATGAGGACATTTTTATGATTAGTATTATAGAATATTCCTCGAGTGGTAATGTTGTTTATTACTTAACTTATTATGTTAGTAAGTCATCAGGTCACTACCCCTTTATAGAGTCGGACTAAGGATTATATTTAAGGATTTTTTCAGTTAATAAATCACAATTTCCCAAGTGGGAATTGAACTCACGACCCTATGTTTGCCTTGTGCGATTAAGACCAACTCTTTAACTCACATGAGCCTAATTTTAGTAAATCAGTATGCATCTATAATTTATTAAGTTAGTATGTCAAAATCGAATGTTAGTTTGGTCAGTAAAAATTAAAAAAGCCATCACCTTGTGTAGCCACCAAATTTTGTTTATTGTTGAGTCTTGCTAATATTGCTTTTAGTTTTTTACATTTCAAGGAAAAAATCGCAATTATAGCTAGTTAATTAACACTCCGGTACTCGCGCCCCCTTTTGTAACAAAAGTACTCGCGTGTCATCTGTCAGATGCCTCTGTCTTTTTAATAAAAAAAACATTCTATTACCTACATTTTATTAAATAAGAGCCATTGATTGTTTTTAAAATGGGTAATAATAATGAAACTGCTATGCTATTATGGATATTTATATTATTTACAACATTTTTTTATCAAAATAATTATTTTAATGAAAAGTCAAACTCTTTAATATTAGCATATAAAAATAAAGAAAATAAATTGTGTACAAAGAAAACAACAAACATGTAAAGCTGAAATACAAAAACATATTATAGTTTATAATAATCCCCCCCCTCCCATTTAGTCATCCTTTGGTTCTTCTGTAACACAACCTTCAGCACAAACAAATGAACAATGATCACCCAGACATAAATACTGTCCACATTTTTGGCACTTGATCTGTGTGTATCTCTTCTTCTGCTGTTTTTGACAAGGGGCACACCTTTTTCTTGAAAAAGTATCTGCCACTGAGGGTATACTTATGACACTTTGCCCTTGGCTATCCAAAGTCTGAGATGGTGCTATTTCCTTCAATCTGCCCAACATGAGTGGTGGAAGCGACGATATTTGTCTTCTTTTCTGGAGCTGTTCCTCTAATAATCCTCTCCCCGATTGTTCAAGAAATTCCCGTCTGACAGGCACATCGTTGCCATTCCCTAAATATATCACTTGGGAATTAATCCCGGCAATATTCAATAATGAAAATAGCACCACCATCGGCCAACGTTTTGTATTGCGAGACACATTGAACGTACAAAAACAATGAATGTAGGAGAAATGTTAGTAAGTGTAACAAAAATAGTCGCGCCTCATCTCACGGATGATAGTCAAAAACGGGATTATGATATGATAATTTGAACTAAAAACTACACAGCAAGTACTTCATACAAGTAGAACAAGACAAAAAATACATAAAAAAATAAATTTGTACATAGTAACTGATAGTTACAAAAGTACTCGCGTGGGATCTGAGAGATGATCTAGTAAATAACTCACTACTTGTTGACAGAAGGGAAGTCAAAACAATACTGGTGGGACAGTCTTACCATAGTAGGAGGGTAGTGGGAGTGGGGGATGCGCCGGTTCAAACACGTTCGAGCAACACTTTAACATGTTGTCTAGGCATCTCTCAGATGACGCGCGAGTACCGGAGTGTTAATTCTCATAGTAAAAAGATACTCGTATTTCAAATATATGCAATCATGAATTTCAATATGATATTTGTCATTTATGTTATGTAAAATATCTTGATTAATATTTGGCATGTACATAAATTACACTATTTTTCTAAAAAACAATTATTTTGATAAGATATGCAAAAGGAGCCTGTGGAAACGGAAGACTACAAATTTATTAGTGTCAAAGACTTATGTTATTCTTACTCACCAGATTAAATTTAGTCTATTTATTAAATACAGTAATGACCTCCAAGCAAAATAGCCCAATGTAGAGTATTCAATGGTCCGGAATATATTTCTCAATAATTTTATTCTGTAAAGAAAAAAAAATTATAAAATTACAATAATAGCAATAGAATCACAATAATTTACTAATCACATCAATATTTCTCTGATTATGGTATCAATATGTTTTAGAGAATTTTCATAAACATTTAAATTTACTTATTCCCAATAAACAGGATTTTATTTCGCCCATTTGATGGTTTATTTAAAGATCTAATGATTTTTAATTTTTGTTTATGTTTTCAAAGTAAATTGTTTAATAAAAAGTAAATATTTATTAATAATTAAGATAAGTAATATCATTTTCTCCGAAATTCGTTTTTTTATTTCTACAATAAAGCGAATATCAAAAAAGATATTTACTAACCGAACTTTTTACTTACACTACCCCTCCTCCTTTTTCCTATGGTGTCATAGTATGAAAAAGACTTCAGATTTATATATTTAGCCGCGAAAAGCCAAGCGGGAATCGAACTCGCCACTCTCCACACAGAGTAAGTTTATAAAGAATTTAGAAATTTTTAAATACCATAGCTTAAAAAATTTAAATAATTTTGATTTATAAATTAGGTTTACATTATATAATTTCCATGTGTACAGAACATTACAATCACCCAAAAGGGCCAGACTCAGAATCTCTCTATCTATTCTCAAAGTCTTCAATATATATTCCTAAGATTTGCCTGAAGTTCAGAACACATTGTGTTAGTATATATTTTCTATTAATAGACACATTTGTTGAAAGGACATAGATTATTAACAAGACAATAAACTCAGATCAACCAAATTGTTTCTACGACTTTACAACTGAACAAACTTATAAGCACTTTCTCTACGATTGTTGACTACTAGCTGGGCTAAAAAACTATTTAAAACAAATAAAAACATCTAAAAAAATAATTGGCCTTTTGAGCAAACTTTCTATCTTAAAAATACAATAACCAATTAAAAAGTATGATGAAAAATAGTTTAATTGTATGGAATACTTGAAACTGCATTGGTCAATTGACCTATATTTTTTTCAGTAATAGAAGTAGCATTTTATTTATTTACTAACGTCCACTTTTTGCAACTTCGGATAATCGGACTGGGTTATATACAGGTTACCACCCTTTTCTAGCCAGGGTGGGATTTTAGGACGTTATTTAATGAATTTCGTCACTAAATAATTTCCTTTGCCCAGGCAAGAATCGAACTCGCCACTCTAGGTTTACCATGTCAGATAAAGGTCAACGCTTTAAATCGCATGGCTAACCTGAGCCCCAGGTATATATTATTATATTTTATATTATTAGTTTATTTTTTCTGTAATACTTTTATTTTAAAAACAAATGCTAAAAATATCACCATCCAAACAATTTTACATTGAATTACGTGTTTTTGTTATTGCTAGTCAACATTTACCCCTTGTGTTATTCATTTTTCTTATCCGTTAATTAAACTCCAAATCAAATTATGAAAGAAATAGAAATTAGGGGGGGGGGTGATAAAAGAACTTACCTTAGATTTGATTAGTTTGCATATAATTAAAAAATAAAATAATAGTTATCATACTTACTTCTGATAGCGAGGTTTTAATTTCTCTTGAGCTTCTTTGCTCAAATCTGCTTTTAATATGTACATTAGCATTCCTTTATTCATATTCTCTACAACATTGTCCACTTGATTCAAAACGTCCGAAACATCAATAGAAAATTGCTCCTTATCCTTTTCATTGAGATAACCTTCCAGGGATTTAAAATTATCAGTTGGAAATGTTATTCTTACATTGGTAAATCTGCTGATCAATTTGTTTCCATTTGCTAATTTTATAGAGATCTTTAAAAACCTAAAAGATTTCAGGATGAATGTTTGTAAATATTATTATTATTAATTAACTTCCACTTTTAGCTACTTTGGCTACTAGGGACGGGTTATCTGCTGGTTACTGCACTTTTCTAGCCAGGGCGAGAGTAAGTATTTTATTTAATGAGTTCATCACTAAATAAATTCCTATTACCCAGGCGAGAATGGAACTCAAGGTTTACCAGTTGAGCTAAAGGCCAACGCTTTAACGCACGTGGCTAACCTGAGCCCCTGTTTGAAATTATTTCCATACATGTTTATGTACTTCTAGTAAACATCTAGTTCAAATTCATTTTGGTTTTACATGTCTTTACTCAGTTTTCCTTGATTGAGGCATTGACTTTTCAAAAAATATTCACTGCACACACACAATGATATATATATACGTGTGTGTGTGTGATTTAGAATATCACGTAATGTGTACTACCTCGAACTGATTTCTGCAAAAATTACTTTAAGAGAAAATCATCAATACAATCATACTTATTTAAACTAAGATCTCACTCGAGCTGGAACATGACATGCTGATGATCTCAACTCACCATCTATTCTCTCGAAGTAAGAAGCTCATGTAAACATGAATTGAAAAAACAAGCAGGATAATACATTTAGTGAATCAGTTACGCAAAGTGAACTGAACCACTAAATGTAAAATTATATATATTCACGTCCATATACAACTTATATTTATACCTTACACAGCCCTAACGGTGGCAAATTTTTTTTGATCGTTCCTAAGTACAATATAGTGCATTTCATGTAAAACTAATGATCCAGTTCATAAACGTCAGACATGACGGAGGGGTTTAGAGGGGACAGAAATTCGAAAATTTAAAATATATCCGTTACTATGAGCCGAATTGAAAAATAGTACATAATTATTCTTCTTGCAAATATATAACCATATACCTAAACAGGTTTTCTCAATAACAGATATTATCAGAGAGTTAACCTTTTGTTAATTTCCAGCCTTCAGTAAACCCCGCTTTTTGAAATCGCACGTTAACAATAAGCCAATAAATCATAAAGTCTTTTATTCCATGCATATAAACTAAATGTTGCTTTCAACGGATATTTACAGTGAGATAAATTCAAATACATCGTGTGCTGACGTGATCAATTAAAATTTTACGTTTTCTTCATAAAAATGTTTTCTTGATCTATACCATACTCAATATTTTACCTTAGCATTACTAACACTAAATATCATATTCGTTAATGGCTACCATCAGACCTGTAATAAGGGGTGGAGGTGGCTACAAATAATGTTCGGAATTCGAATATATACAGGGTGTTCCGAGTTTCAGTGCCACCCTCCTTAAAATCTGCAATTACATTAATAAAAGGCTAAGACTCTGTGTCTCATAATTCTCCCAATGAAGAATCTTCTCAGTCCATATTCAACATAATAACCTTCTCAATAATTTTCTGGCGACCATAACTTTGGAACTTCCAATGGAACGCCATACTTTTTATAGCGGATTCTTGTAGAAAATTGAATTCTAAAACAAGTTTATATCGGTGAATTTTTCGATTTGATGCCTCTAACCGTAAAATGCGCAAATCTTTATTTCAGAAACTGCACATTTTATTGAAGAATGCAGCTATATAAAAGCTGTAGCCATCAAATTTATCTTACAAATTTTCTAGGAAAGGAGTGGATTCTGAAATAAAAAAGAGTATTTAAAACGAAATAACACAAAAGTATTCCTGAATTAAACCCAAATTGTTTTCTTAAAAAAAAAAAAATCAACAACAAAGAAAAAGTTATCAGAATTAATTGAAACTAATTATGTAGTAATTATCTATAAATGGAATACATTTTTCCTCCTGCTTAGTTTCATGTAAAAAAAAAAAACAGAAACTGAAAAGTTGAAAGGATACTTCAGGTATCACAATTATGGCAGACCAAGTCTCAGTTTTGTATTAACATAATTGCCAATTTAAAGGGGGTGGCACTCGAACTAGGAACAGCCTGTATAGTGAGGTGAGCTCACCAGCTGTTTAGTTTACGCATCCCCTGTGTTTTAGTAGGTCCCCGGTTTAAAAGTAAATAGCATTAAGGAACTACTTGATATATACTTACATAGGTTTTTGACCAATAAGTTTTAAAAGAATATCCAGGAAAATTGCTGGAATTATTTGACGATACAGAAGTAGAATAAGATAAAGATACTTATTATCTATGAACCAAACATCTGAGGGCCAAACTTTTTCTTTTACCATATATGTTTCTTCAACGTTTTTCGCTGCTTCAAACACTTTTCCATTAGTAAATGCCATTTGATTGGAAGTTCCAGCATTGTAAACAGAAACTCTGTCATTCCTGTAAATTTGATTTCTGTTTTAATTTATTTATTTATTTAGAGCTCCGCAACAAAAATCGATTTACACTAAAAAATACCACCAAATACAGGCCAAAATAATAAAATAAAATATAAAACCAAACGACAAACACAATGAAACATACAAAAATAAACACTAATCGAAATAAGTGAAACAAAAAACTAAAGAAAGGATTTACAAAGAATAATATAAAAGGAAAAAATAAATTAAAAATATTGCCCATTAAATTTACTAGGAAATTAATTAAAATTATTAATAATGAAATAATAAGTGGATGTACAGAATCATTTATTATTTTTTTAATTTAATGACATCATATACGAGGTTTTTAATTGTAAATGTTTGCCAGCAGGGCACTGATGATGGATTGTATACGCTGAAAGTGCTCTGTAGCTTAATTTAAACTACTGTGAAGGGACGAGGCCTTTCTTTTCTTACAGTAATAATACAGCATTTTACTTCATATGGAAGCTTCTCGAATATATGGAAATTGTACTAGCACTTACCTTTCGGGGCATACACTACTATACCCGAATACAATAGGATAATGGAATTCATGAAAAGCTATAAATTAGTACTTTTTGATAGATTATTTTAAGTGATTTTTACGTCCTTAAAGAGACATAAACCGCCATCCCGTTAGGAGATCTATGAAAATATATTCAAATGCAATTTATGCAATGCATTATGACCTCTAAAGAGGATTGAACATTATATGTTTACTTGAGAACATGAAACATTAAAAGTTGCCCAATCATCGGAAATAGAGAAAAACAGAGACCAAACGTTTTAAATGAATAGACAATACAACTGATGATTTTGTCTCTAGCTGCATAAACAACAAAAATTTTGTTTAGGTAATAAATAAATTCCTTCAAATGGATTCTACTTACGTTTCGACAGCTTTTTTGGCAGCTATGAGTTCTGCACGTGTTGCTATATCAACAGGAATGTGATCATTATAACTCTCGCTTCTGCTTTTCACAATCCTTACTATTCCCAAAACTGTACCTAATGCTGTTGCTGAATACGCTCCTAATGTATCTGCCCACGCCAGTATAGGGTCTTCAAGTATGGTTCCAACAACTAAACATTTTAAAACTATGGTATGATTTCAAATTTATGAAAACATATACTTAAACGTAAATAATTAAAATAAATGAATAATGTACACCTACTCATAATTTTATTACACACGCATTTTCATTGAAATGGCAACACTACATTGTGAAACATTTGATTTTAACTAGCCTGCAGTTCTTGATTTTAACTAATTTGTTTCTTGAGCATTGTAAAGATGAGATTTTGTAAGTTGCAAACAATTATTTTTGACATTTTCATTACTTGTCATAGCCGAATGTAAAGTATAGAAAAATGATAATATCCGACACGGTGTTAGGGCCCATTTTTACCGTCGCCGAAGACGGATGATCATATCCTTTGCCTTACGATTGTTCGGTTAGTTTGTTTCTTGGAGAAGACTTTTTTTGTACCATCCAAAATTTTCTAGGTGATTTTCTTTAGTTAGTAGCTACTAAGCTTCATGTTTGGTTTACTTCGTTTGGCAGTTGAATGTAAATTTAATTTAGAAATGCTTGCAATTAATGTGCAATTAATTTATTAATCGAATTAAACATTACTAACCTATTGATGGTCTCATGACGACGACAGGAAAGTAAATACTGTATTCATTTACAACTTGCTCAGCTAAAGATTTACTCCAAGTGTATGGGTTCGGGTGGCCACAGAGCAGTCTAGAAAACAAAGTATTGTACGTTATAACATAGTGATTATACTATTATTGCTAATTTCTAGACTTACAATTAAAAAGCTGGTTACACCTCAATATTAATAGGCGTAGAGGCATGCTCATCTTATATCGTAAGAGTAGGTTATGAGGTGCAGTTGAAAGATATTATTGGCAAATAAGCATTATTTTAAATTGACACGATTTTCGAAAAAAAAACTTCAAACATCCATCGACCCTACTTAGTAGATGACGAAAATGAGGTCCTGTCAAATTTATATATATATATATATATATATATATATATATATATATATATATATATCGAAGGATGAAATCATAAATAGTCTGCTTTCCTGTAAAAGTGGTACGTCTCCTGGTCCAGATGGGATTACTTATGACTTCTTCAAGCCCTACCAGAAGCTTGGCTTTCTTATTTAGAACAATTATTTAATAATATTATTAACAAGGAAGATTTCTTATGCAATTCTCTTAAATATCTTATGAATTGATACATAAGGCGATAAGCACAATCCAGAAAATTACCGTGGCATTGCACTGGTCAATTTCATATTGAAATTATTTTCTCAGGTACTGTTAAACCGATTGCTAATTTGGGGACGAGGAGGTTTAATATATTGCCGGAATGTCAGGCGGGGTTCGACAGGGGCAGAAGTTGTCTAGACAATATTTTTACTTTAAACTCTCTTTTTCAAATTCACTTACGGTTAGAAAAAACGCTCAATTTACGTTGCATTCATCGATTTTAAAAGAGCATTTGACTCTATTTCACACCCCAAATTATGGCAGAAGCTCTATGATTTAGGCATAAGCCCAAAAATGATCAGAATTCTTATTCAGTTGTATAATAATGCAAGTATCCAATTAAAGAAAAGCAATGAACATACTTCGACAATAAACATCACTGAGGGCCTTTTTCAGGGTGAGATCCTAAGCCCCTTTTTGTTTGCTTGTTTTCTCTCAGACATCGAAATGTTTTTTAGAAGTAGAGGTTTAGCTGGCTTGAGTATAGAAGCTTATAATGTCGTAATAGTTCTGTTATATGCTGACGATTTAACCATACTGTCTAGATGACCCAAGGGACCTACGGAAAAAGTTAGCTACTCTGGAGGAATATAGCCATAGAAATTCCTTAGAAGTCAACACTACAAAATCAAAAATTATGAAATTCCATAAGGGGAAATCCAAAAAGGAAACCAATTTTTTTTACTCAGGTGAAAAATTAGAGCAGGTGAAAAAGTTCATTAATGTTTTCCTTTTCCTCATTATTCCTTGAAGAAACATTATTTTCCATTACCAAATTTAAAACGGCTATATCCGAAGTATTTAAGATCCTGGTGGGGTCAAAATGCCACAATTGGGATGCAACCAAAAAACTATTAAATTCTATAGCTGGGTCGGTATTGGTATATGGAGCACCAGTTTGGAGTCTTAGATACCTCAATTACCTCCTGCAAGCAGAAACGAACTTTTACAAACATCTATTCCAGCTTATTAGAAACACTCCTAACTACATCGTTAGACTAGAAACAGGCTCGGATTTTGTGTCAACTCATTATGAAATCAACCCTTCAGTGATTGTGTAAAATATTATCAATGGACAGAGAAAGATTCCCTAGGATCTGCTATAATTCACAACTTCATAATAAGCAGTTGCTTCACAATATTCCAAGGTTGGCTTCAATGGTCAATGCTACAAGACCTGCTTAGATCATTAATTGAACATTAACAAAATAATGCTTGTACACTTTATTGGATTTCGGGCATAGCCCATTAATTAGTTCTGCTTGAATATCAATATAATTATGATATCGATAACATACTTTTCTTTTAGCTGCTGCAAAGGTTTTGGTTCATTTTCTTGGAGTTTCAAAAGTACTTTCCACTCTTGGCAAGCAGGTATTATTTTCTCGGTAGCTTCTGATGGGGGTTTGTTGTGGTTACTGTAGGCTGTTGAAATATGAACGAATACCTAACAATGAAGTATTTAAAAATAAACAACTATCAAAGAAAGAACAAAGAAAAGGAGAAGGAAACATGAATTACCTTTAAATGGTCCATGCTCTTTGCTAAATCCAGAATTGCTTTAACTCCTTTCACATTTTCAAGTAAAGCGTCATTTATACTCACACTGAATTGAACGTCAGCTGCTGCATGGAAAATGATTGTAATATTTTCTTTTAACTCCTGCAACATTTTGTTTGTTGCTTACAATATATTATTGTTATTAATAATTTATATTAGATATATTTTCTTTCAATTCCACCACAAATGTTCATTTGCCATTGTTATAATGTAGTTTTTTATTGTTTATTTAATTAATAAATAATTCCTTCCAACAGGCAAGAACAAAACAAAGCTTTCTCAAAAGAAAGATCATGTGATATCATTAACTCACTTGCTACAGAGTTACATTCAGTTAAATTGTGATTTTTTTATTATATTCGTAATTATGTACATAATAGTCATTTGTATATAGTGGACTTAAATTTATTCTTTATGGTAGACTTCATGGGAAAATAAATTAATCCCTTTAAGCTCGCACCCGTGATAAATAGCTATGGAGAAAACTATATTACATGTTTTATTATAGTTGTCAGGTGCGGCAAATTCCAGCTGTGTCGTTGATGCGGTAGTCCACAATATATCGCCGATTTTCCAAACGACTTCTTTCTCTTGGCTTGTAGAAGTACCTCATGATCCTTAGGAGCTACCACAAACCAACAAGAAACATGACCCCAGGAAGAAGTCCATTGGAAAATCGGCAAAATATTGGGGACTACCACATCAAAGACACATGGGGTAATGAACCTTAGTAGCTTACATAGTCGGGAGGACATCTTCCTTCTGGTAGTCTAGTTCGTTGGCAGAGAGGGGGGTGAACCATATCTCAGATGGGGTAATGAACCTTAATAGCCTACATAGTCGGGAGGACATCTTCCTTCTGGTAGTCTAGCTCGTTGGCAGGGAGGGGGGGTGAACCATATCTCAGATGGGGTAATGAACCTTAATAGCCTACATAGTCGGGAGGACATCTTCATTCTGGTAGTCTAGTTCGTTGGCAGAGAGGGGGTGAACCATATCTCAGATGGGTAATGAATAGAATACATAGTCGGGAGGACCTTCTGGTAGTCTAGTTCGTTGGCAGAGAGGGGGGTGAACCATATCTCAGATGGGGTAATGAACCTTAATAGCCTACATAGTCGGGAGGACATCTTCATTCTGGTAGTCTAGTTCGTTGGCAGAGAGGGGGTGAACCATATCTCAGATGGGTAATGAACCTTAATAGCCTACATAGTCGGGAGGACATCGTCCTTCTGGTAGTCTAGCTCGTTGGCAGGGAGGGGGTGAACCATATCTCAGATGGGTAATTTAAATAGCCTACATAGTCGGGAGGATTCTTCTGGTAGTCTAGTTCGTTGGCAGAGACTCTCATATCTCAGATGGGTAATGAAGCTTTTTAGCTTACATAGTCGGGAGGACATCTTCCTTCTGGTAGTCTAGCTCGTTGGCAGGGGGGGGGGGTGAACCATATCTCAGATGGGGTAATGAAGCTTTGTAGCTTACATAGTCGGGAGGACATCTTCCTTCAGGTAGTCTAGTTCGTTGGCAGGGGGGGGGGGGTGAACCATATCTCAGATGGGGTAATGAACCTTAATAGCTTACATAGTCGGGAGGACATCTTCCTTCAGGTAGTCTAGTTCGTTGGCAGAGGGGGGGGGGGGTGAAACATATCTCAGCTGGGGTAATGAAGCTTAATATCTTACATAGTCGAGATGACATCTTCCTTCAGGTAGTCTAGTTCGTTGGCAGAGAGGGGTGAACCTTATCTCAGATGGGGTAATGAACCTTAGTAGCCTACATAGTCGGGAGGACATCTTCCTTCTGGTAGTCTAGTTCGTTGGCAGAGAGGGGTGAACCTTATCTCAGATGGGGTAATGAACCTTAGTAGCCTACATAGTCGGGAGGACATCTTCCTTCTGGTAGTCTAGCTAGTTGGCAAGAAGGGGGTGAACCTTATCTCAGATGGGGTAATGAACCTTAATAGCCTACATAGTCGGGAGGACATCTTCATTCTGGTTGTCTAGTTCGTTGGCAGAGAGGGGGTGAACCATATCTCAGATGGGGTAATGAAGCTTTGTAGCTTACATAGTCGGGAGGACATCTTCCTTCTGGTAGTCTAGCTCGTTGGCAAGAAGGGGGTGAACCTTATCTCAGATGGGGTAATGAACCTTAGTAGCCTACATAGTCGGGAGGACATCTTCCTTCTGGTAGTCTAGTTCGTTGGCAGAGAGGGGGTGAACCTTATCTCAGATGGGGTAATGAACCTTAGTAGCCTACATAGTCGGGAGGACATCGTCCTTCTGGTAGTCTAGCTCGTTGGCAAGAAGGGGGTGAACCTTATCTCAGATGGGGTAATGAACCTTAGTAGCCTACATAGTCGGGAATACATCTTCATTCTGTTGGTCTAGCTCGATGGAAGGGTTTGAACCACACCTTAGTTAGTTGAGTTATTCTGCATAATAATATTCTTATAATATTTTATGACGTTTGCTTGTAGATAGAGTGTTTATTTATATTAGCAGATTTCCCTCAAGGGAAATCAGCTATTGAAGTTGTACTAATGACGGAATTTTCGAAATTTTTCTTCAAATGTCCATCGATCCTACCTACTAGATGACGAAAATGAAGTCCGTTCAAAACTGTATATATATATATATATATATATATATATTATATATTTATATATTTGTCTGTTACCGCTCTAGCGGTCGCAATTTTTGTTTAATCGTTACGAAACTCGATATTTAACCGTTTTATGTAAAAAGACAGATCAAGTTCGTTAATGGCTGAAATCAGACCAGAGGGAGGGGGGGGGGTTTAAAGGGGGGGATTTTCGAAAATTCGAAATATCTCCGTTATTATGCATCGGATCGAAAAATGGTATAGAACCAATCTTATTGCAAATTAATATTTACTATAAATATTGTTATATACGTTTATTCTCTATCTTGAATAAACGCAAGTTAGTTGAGTTTTCAGCAAACCGCCACTTCTACTCATGTTACGTAAACAATACTCTGCTACATAATAAATCACATTATTGGAAGTTTAAATACCAAAAATTGTATTCAAGAGGCCTTTATTATACGAGATATGCAAATATGCCCTGGCGACCCCCCCCCCATCTTAAAGTTTTGGACTACTAAAATTTTATTGATTGAGATAACAATTATTCTGACTCATTATTAATTACAGTACTAGATATAGTAAATAGCTCTCAATAAAATAATGTGTTATATTCTGATATATTTCAGTAATTGTTTTTCGTTCCGGTGTGAGGAGGGTTGACCCCAGTGTTTACAATTCTTACCTACGGCTTCCTGTCGGCAGGTTATTGAATTTGGATGGACCATTTCTTATTTCCGTTTGTATTTATTCACGATGGTGTTGTGTTAACAGTATGTATATTTATCTATTACTAAACTTCACGAGGGAAATCTGCTTAGTTTACGCAGCCCCTGCGTGACGGACTTTTTTTTAGTTCATATGTGTCAACTAAGTTTCTTGATGCATAAATAATTGTTAATACATGTAATATGGCTGGTTTCATACCTGTAAATTTATAGAACTCACTCCAAAATTGTTTTTTCCGAGGTCTCCAGGAATCAATTTCACCTTCTGTAGATTTTTTGGCCTTTCTGCTTTCAGCTTTTCGAACAACTGAAAATTTTAACACTTTAAATAAAACTTTTGTACTCTGAGTAGTAGACCCAAAGCCGTGGCTCTAGCATTTATTATACAACCGAGGTCCTGGTGTTCGAGGGTTAGTGCCGAAAGGCCTTGTGCTGAACTTAATGAAAAGACTTCCAGTTATTAAAACTCCTTTACCAAGTCTGCACTCCCACATTCATCAACTATTTCCTGTTGCAGTGACACTCTAATGATCTCTTCTCCCCATATATTTTCTATCTGTTCTATTTCTATTGATATCATCACCGCTTAACATATTTACACGTTTCTCATACAGTTAAAGTGCAATAATTTCAATATTTGTCTGAGACCTGCCTGTAATTAGGCAGGAACCCTCCTACACAACTGACCTGTGGTAGTAGATCTGACTCCATATGAAAAAAATGATTATAATTTGTTTTGTGGTTAAAAGTAAAACATGAAATACATTGGTTAATATATTGTTGCAAAAATTAAATACATGGCAAATTAAACAGGAATAGACATGTATTTGGGAAGTACGGACGAGATCATAGGTGAAGACATATGGCCTCGCCCGTTCTCGGCAATACCAGTCCAGATCTAGAAGAGTCCAGACAATTCCTTTTTGATTTTTGCCGACAAGCTATAAAAAGACGCAGCCTACCCCGAGTCAGTTAGTTTGTTCTCAGCTCTCTTCAAGTGATCAACAGCTCTAGTGAACAGTGTGTCTTAGTTGCAGTGCGGTAAAGTGTTTTATGTGAAGAACAGTGTTGTGCCGTGATTCTACAAAGAACAGTATAGTGCCGTGTTTAAGTGAAGGTCAGCGCAGTGCCGTTAACTTTGCGAAGATCAGTGCAGTGCCGTGTTTTGTGAAGGCTACTGTTTCTTCTGCCTTTCACTCAAGTGTACATAGCTCCTACTTTTTATAATCTTCAAATATGTATATATTACAACCAAATATATTAGTGTTGTGTTTGGAACATCCTCATTTATTTAACGTAAGAACATTAAAGTGGTGACCAACCGACGTGATTTTAATATGCCCGTCTCGATCACGTAAGTAGAAATATAAAGTATTGCCTTCTTCGAGCATACGTGCGTTATAAAGCCATCTTATTGTTGAAATCACGCCGGCGAATACCTCTTACGACATCGAAGCCACCTCAGCAGCAAAGGTAAAGCCGTAGTTACCCCATTATACCTAGCATTACATTTTTTTTTGCTTCTTTGCGAGATTACTTCTGATTTTTTTTTTAATATATACAGTCGAACGACGTGACGATGACGGATCAGACAAAACAGCAATCCACTGACTAGATGTTTTGACGCAGGTAGCAGATCTCCTGACACGTGCTTCTGACGACCCAACAGGCAGCTTAAGGAGAGTCTTATTTCTATTTATGGTGAATCTAGAAACTGGTCGAGGATACCCAGCTAGGAAGTCAGCGCCCTTCGCAGCTGTATAGGCAGATGCTAATGTTGGCCGAATCTACCTTCAGCACAGACATCGTCAGGGCCCTTTGGCTTAGGAATTTACCCCCGCCACGCTAAAGGAAGGCTCAATTAGCTCCAGAAGTGACTTATGACGCCATTCTAGAGGAGCTGAAGAAGCTGTGATCAGAGATTGGAGGTCTACGACAGCGATGCAAGCACACTACATCCCCGGAAAAGGGGGAATATTTGGGAATGGGCTTCGTGGGTGGTGGGCGTTATACGGTTACGCTGTATCGTCTGGACCCTGAAGTCGGAGATATTATTCTGCTTGAGGTGTGTCGACACAGCGGAAGCTGCGTATAATTCTTTCTGAAGGACAATAGGTTGGAGGTTGGGGGGGCGCGATTATCAGCCGGGAGGTTGGAGAGGGGGGTGAACGTGTTGGAAGTGGTGGTGGGGACGGAAGGAGATTGAATGGGACTGGGAACTTTACCCTTCTTGCCTCGTTTGTTCATGACTTCGGTGAAGCCCGCGTCATCTGTGCTCTCATTGGCCCGCTTGGGTTGGTCTTGCCCATGAGAGTTCCAAGTGTATAAATCGTGTCTGAAGGGAGCAGAGATCGGTAAGGGACATCTATTGATTGTCACGGCGAGCTCCTATTGGTCAGTGGCGGAGAATGGGGAAGTTAGCAATGATATTGGACGTTAGAAGACATGCATAGTTGGAACGAAGTGGATTGAGGAGAGGGTCCAGCAAGAGTGGAATGATCAGCCCCTACCTCAGCTGACAGGGTTCCTGAAGGGTCCGATTTAAATACCCCCGGAATCCAATTTACTTAGTCCCTGGGGATACGGTGAGAGAATGTTATCTTTTTCTTATTCAGCACTATCGATCTCATCAGACCAATATGACTTCACAAGCAAGACTGAGCTAGTAAGAACGTGAAACCTCACTTGGATTAAAAACTTGCATGTCCAACTTGTGAGAATCCTTTTTTTTTATATATCTTCTTTTTTATATGATACCCAGGTGTCGTGCATATAGAGTACAGTCGTATGCGAACTATGAACCGGGCCAGGTGTGAAGCAGAGAAGTCCCTTGTTCTATACCTAGATATAATTTTAAAGGGGAGTTGTTCTAACTCTAGGATTGCGCGAGGAAATATTTGTAATTTTTCGAGTGACAGGCAACACTGGTAGGAATAAGAGGGGGAAGATATAGAAATCGAAAGAATGTAAGGAGATAGGGATAGATAGGAAGAAACAGATTAAAGAAGGTCTTATTATTAATAATTCTAATCTAGCTATAATGTATGTAATCTAAGTAGAGGGGATTCCTACTAGCATGTATTGTAAGATGCATTATGTTCTAATTAGCACCTGAAGGTAGATTTTTGGCAAGTGCAGTGACGTTGATGAGGGGGTCATTTAAAACCGCATTTTGCAACCTCACTGGTTTCCACACTGGTGCTGTGGGTGCGTTCAAGAGATAGTGCATAGTGGATGATCTTAGGGTTTTAGGAGTGGGACTGCAGTGGCATGCTTCCATTGGGTGGGGAAGTGGCGGAGTAGAAGGAAAGTGTTCTGGAGATGGTCGAGTTAGGATAAAGATTTCCGTGATAGCTGGTGGAGGATCACGTACCAGGTTATTTACCTCCTTGATTCCTCTTAGCTAATTTGGGGAAGAGAACTTAAATTTACTATCCTTAGTGCTTCCTCACTGACTAGGTGATCCGGCCTTCACGTTTCCCGACATCATCTCCGTCGCCAGCATCTCAGCCTGTTCCTTGTGACTCATCACATCGTGGACAGTCTGGGCTTCTTTGCGGCTTGCTGTTGACCAGCTCCAGAGTTTGTGAGGAAACAGGTTTGACAGGTGAGGGAGGTCAGATTAGGGTGGAGGGCGACGTTCCTGGTTCTATACCAGTTGTTTTGTTGTTTAATGAGTGCCTGTATATGGAGAGGGGTGACTAAGGGAAGTTCTGATAAATTTAGGGATGACCGCATCTGCTGTTTCGATAATTGTTGGTGAACTCCTTATTTTCGCCTCAAGTTAGGAGGCGTCACCGATGGGCCGAGAACGCATGAGTGTTCTCGTACATAAGCGACTTGTATTGTTTCCAGTCAGCCTTTTGGCTGAGTAGATGGTGGCAGTGGGCTTAGAAAGCGACCTCGCAGCACATAAGGCACTGGTCGATGATCACTAGGGAACAAATATTTCCTTAGAGGTTGTTTTATTGTTGCATTTGTTTTTGATTATGTTTTCAAGTCACATTAACAAATATCTAGACAGAAATAAAAAGAGAGCTATAAATTAATAATTTTTTAAGCAATTTCGCAAAAAAAAAATTATCTTGGGGTGGCTAACTGTTGTGTGTGATTGCATATACCGTCTTTCCAACCCTACGCATGACGCGTCTCGACAGGAAGTAAGCTTAAATACCCTTTTCTCTCAATAAGGATAAAACTTTAGTAATTTTACTCGTAAACCTATTTATTATTAAATGAACCAACCAAGCACTTTATCCCAGGGTAAGACTAGCTATTTTCGTTCAGCTACGAATGTTTTCTTTAAGCAATTCCTGGATCAAGGATCATTCTTTAAATAAGATTTGTTCCTTTATTGTATTCCAAATCAGGAATTCGTTTCTATACTCTAATCTTGTTACCTTCAGAACGACCGCTTCTAGCTGTAGTTCACTTTTGGACCACTATAAAGAGTTCCTATCTGATCAGCTGTCATCGGTTTAACATAGTCTAGGTCAAATTCTTTTCCAATTCAAAATCCTATTACTTCAAGCAACCTCTAATTGTATTTGTTTTATTATTTATAACGAAATATTATGTAGTTGAACAATTGATTACCAAGATTGCGTTGACAGAGCTGACCAAGAATTTTTTATACTGCATAGTAGGGCACAAGTTCATTGCGGACCACGATGTCTTAATACTTCTCCATACACGACTACATAGTATAGTTATAATTTTTGCTATTCAATAGCACGGAACAACTGATGACAATGTAATCCAATAAAATCATTGCATATAGTTAGAATCAGTTTCCCTTTAGGAGGATATGTTAATTTGATATAATGAATGAATTACCGGTAAAGCTGTGATATCTTTCCATCTCTGTTCTATAGACTTCCCCTTCTTCTCCCTCATTATGAGATAGATACTGTCAACATCTGGGCAGCTCCGAAGGATTTTCTCTACGAGTACCTTGCCCATAAATCCAGTGCCACCGGTCACCAAAATCTTCTGCCCAGCATAGAATTCCGGAACTGTTTGATACATGTCGGTCTTTTATAATCTCTGGTGCCTTCGATTATCTGGGGGGGGGGGGGGTGGGGGGGGGTGGGGGGGCGGGGCGGGGGGTGGGGTGGGGGGGGTGTGGGGGGGGGGGGGGGTGGGGGGTGGTGGGGGAGGGGGTGGTGGGGTGGGGGGTGGAGCGGGGGGGGTGGTGGCGGGGGGGCGAGGTGGGGGGTGGGGGGGGGGTGGGGGGGGGGGGGGGTGGGGGGGGGGGGGGGGGGGGAGGGGGGGGGGTGGGGGGGGGGGGGGGTGGGAGGGGGGAGCTGGGGGTGGGGGCGGGGGGGGGGGGGTGGTGGGGGGTGGGGGGGGGGGTGGGTGGGGGGGGGTGTGGGCGGGGGGGCGGGGGGGGGGGGGGGGGGGGCGTGGTGGGTGGTGGGGGGCGGGTGGGTGGGGGGGGGGGGGGGGGGGGGGGGGGGGGGGGGGGGGGGGGGGGGGTGTGGGGGGGTGGGTGGGGGGGGGGGGGGGTGGGGGGGGGGGGGGGTGGGGGGGGGGGGGGGTGGGGGGGGGGGGGGGTGGGGGGGGGGGGGGGTGGGGAAAGTGAGAGGGGCGAGGGTTAGTGGGGGGGGGGTTCACAAATTCAAAAGATCTCCGTTTTGGTGTGTCAGATCGCAAAACTGTATAGAGTCCATCTTATTTCTAATATAACTTTCTAGAAATGTTGTTATATTGAATATGAAATATAGAAATGTTGTTCCATATGAAATATGGAATTTATTGAAAAAAGATAGGGTGTTATAGCAGTGAGGGATCTACTTAGTAAATGCAGCCCTTGCGTGACAGACTTTTTTAAATAATTCAAAGCTCGTTCATAGGGGGCTGGACGGCCTCATTTTGATGAACCGAGAAATACTAGCACATTGTCAGTATGTGATAAAAATGAAAGGATTATTTAGTATCTGAGTTATTGCGCTCTTTATATTTCGACGGTAAATCGTTTTTATGCCAACCTGAGTAACACAGTTAGCTGAGATTACACAGTGAAATTTGAACCCTTCTACACTGCGACATTCATTATTAAAAATGGTAATCAAAGATAGGGAAGAAGATAAGATCTTCGATTACAAGTTAATATGAAATTTTAAGATTATTAACTGACTCAGACAGTATTTTGTTGAATTTATGAAAACATCAAAGCAAGGGGAAAACAGAAACAGACGACTTTGTTCTAATATGATACACTGAAAAATCAATCTGTTTTTGTTTTCCGATCACAGTGAAATTAACGCTAAAACTACATACCAGTTACTTATCAAAATCTCGCAAAAAAACACTGGAAAATTCGGGCGACGTATGTATAAGTATGGCGTTTACAATACAATTGACTAGCAAATCTAAGTACAATTGCTGAAAATCGCATGCACTCATTAAAAAAAAATGAGGTAATTTATTCTCATATTTGAATATCACACACTGTTTAACAATCATAAGATAATTGCATACAACACTTTAAGGCTTATGCAAGGCCACTGCCAGAATAATCCAGTGCGTATTACCCGGTAACAGAGTTGGGCAAAATTTTAATTACAATTACAAGTTATAACTACATTAGTTAAAATATAGTTACAACTACAACTGCTTATGTAATTAGTAATTGATAATGAGTAACTGCATTTTGCAACTAATGTAATTGTAATTGCAATTTCCCAACTACAGTTAGTACTTGAGAAAATCAGTAGTTCCAAAAACAACTCCAGTTAGTAATTGTAACTGTAGTTATAGATGCAACTACAGTTACTTGGGTAGTAACTTTAAAAACCGTGTAAAACACTGATTGAAGTAGTTGAGGCTGTTAAGAAATAATTACATCCAGTGTCTTTATATTCAAAGCTTTATTATATTGCATACACTACATTATTATAATAACAGAAAATAATTTTAATGCAAATAAATGAAAACTAACGAAAATAATATATAAATTCCTTTTTATATTTTTTGGGACGTTTACCTTCGTGGCAAAATAAAATAATCGCTCTACTGCTCTGCTCTAAAAAATAAGGAAATCACGTCCTCACTATCATTTCCACAGCCACTTATTGTAATTTGTTTCAAAAATCTTTTGGTCGCCGAGGACTGGTGACGGATATAGAAGACAGAGTGGAGTGCCCTGCGCGAGAGTAACATGACAGGACAAGAGCGTCCACCTTCAGATCTGACATATTCTGTTTGACCATATTCTGTGCAAATGAGCATGGCTTGTCTCAGATGAGCTATTTATCACCTCCACGAATGTAAATATTTATATAAAGGCAATCAAAATATGTTCGCACTTTGGAACGTAAAAAACAGCTGATTGTCTATATGTAGTTGTAGTTATTACTCAATAACTACAGTTACAATTACAACTACTAATTGTAATTATTTTTATAACTACTTTTTATTTCAATTAGTAGTTGGATTTATTACTGTAATTGTCAAACCAAGAAAATGCAACTACAGATACCAACTACATTTTTGTAGCTGTAGTTCCAATTACATAACTAGTATTTATTAGTTGAAAAAGTAGTTAATTACAAAAGTATTTAATTACAGCCCAACTCTGCCAGGTAAACATCTGACCATAGAGTGATGCCTGCCTGCTCATTTTTTTATTAGCAAATTTTCAAAATTTTTCTTTAAATGTCCATCGATCCTACCCAGGAGATGACGAAAATGAGGTCCGTTCAAAATTATATATATATAAGGTATATATAAAATTGAAACCTCTGTCTGTACATTGATTTTTTTCTCGAAATTTCACGATAACTTTTCGTTTCACATGTCATAGACGACATAACTGCATTTTGTTTCTTTGGTGTATGTTTGTTTGTTTGTTACCTTTTCACGCATAAAAGGCTGAATCGAATTTTATGAAACTTGGTATGTATATTACTACTAACCCAACTTAGACTTTAGGCTATATTATTATTCTCTGAGATGGACAGGAGTGGGGGTTGTAAGGGAGGCCTGAAATTTAAAATAGCGATATTTCGTTTCCTATTGGATTTTCGGCAAATATGCACATAACAATAGTTGTTTATTTTGTTATTTAGAGTAACTTTTACTCCGAAGTTTAAATGCGTTATATGCTAAAAATTATAGCGGGAGTCAACAATATTATTTGGCACAAAAGACTCAACCGAACTAAATAAAAGTCCGTCATGCAGAGGCTGCGAAAACTAAGCAGAATTCCCACTTGTTGTTTTACAATTGAGAAATGTCACTCGTCCGTTAACCGCCCAGATTTAATAAAAATGCAAATATCTCGGTTAATATTCAAGATACAGAATAAATGTATATAACAATATTTATAGTAAATTTAATTTTCAATAAGATTGATTCTGTGCAATCTTTTGATCCGACATATAGTAACGGAGATATTTCGAAAATACTCCCCTCTAAACCCAAATAACATAACCATAATATTCAAATAACTTATAACCATGATTAGAGAAACAGTATATAAAGCAATAATGTTCTGTTCAATAAGTGAAGGTAGATTTTATAAACAGTAATTGTAGGACTCTAAATAGTGAACCAGATTTATTATACAACATTTTCCCACATAACTCAACTCGGAATAACAGAGATATTTACATATTTTTTTTATCAACTGCCCCCCCACACACCCTAAACACACTGTTACGGCCCATTTTTACCGTCGCCGAAGACGGGCGATTGAGAAAGAAGGCAGGCGGGAGATTGATGCGCGGGGCAGGCTGCGCGAGAGCCTAAGACAAGAAGCGATCGCCGGGGGACAAGCGAGCAGCAGATAGCTGCGTCCACCTCAAGCTCCAGTGAGGATTTATTGCTCCCGATAAACGCTTAGGCGGATCAGAACGTTATACAGCCAGAAGAATAGCAGTTATTTAATCGTACGAGAGGTACCTAAGTACAGTTATTGTGTATACACAATCAATTAAAAGAAAAGGCCTATTAATTGCATTTAAAAGTCCCCATGGGAAGTATTGTTTAATGATTTAGTCATTTAGTATTTTCTTTTTACTGTTCAAGGGATTATTATAGTTGAGTAATTATTGTAAATAAACTGATTTCTTTTAATAATACTGGTTTCGTTGTTACCTTTGAGAACAAACGACGTGGCGAACTTAGTATATTTATTTCCGCCTATTGATATGAGGCTAGTTAAATTAATCTAATAAACCCACACCCTTCTCCTCTGAGCGGGGCAGTCTTGTTACCCGGTCTGTGGGTGACAACACATACGTGCACACATAAATGTGTGAGTGAGCAGTGATTCTTGTCATATTGATTAGAACGTGTTCTGCTCACTTGTAGAACAACTATTTTAGCAGATTTCCCTTAAGGGAAATCAGCTATTGAGGTCGTACTCATGACGCGATTTTCAAACATTTTCTTCAAATGTCCATCGTTCAAAATTATATCTCTATATCTACATATATATATATATATATATATATATATATATACATACACGGGTATAATATATATACTTGTCGGTTAACGCTCTAGCCGTCGCAATTTTTGTTTGATCGTTACCAAACTCGATATTTAAACGTTTTATGCAAAAAGACAGATCAAGTTCGTTAATGACTGAAATCGGAGAAGTGGAAGGGGGGGGGGTTTAGCGCGGGATTTTCGAAAATCAGAAATATCTCCTTTACCATACGTCAGATCAAAATTGTATAGAACCAATCTTATTCTAAATTAAATGTACTATAAATATTGTTCTATACATTTATTCTCTATCTTGAATATTAACTGAGATATTTGGATTTTTATTAAATTTGGGCCGATAACGAATTACAGTTTCCCGCCAAAAGCTAGTTCGGCCCTTTGCCATAACAGTTCGGCTCTCGTATGGGGATTTCTCTATTGTATAACTTAACGTGGGAAATCTGCTTAGTTTACGCAGCCCCTGCGTGACGGACTTTTTTCAGTTTTATTATTTGTACAACATTGTCCAAGTCATTGAACAGAACATTATTGCTCTATATACTGTTTCTCTAATCATGGTTATAAGTTATTTGAATATTATGGTTATGTTATTTGTAAATTATTTTTTTTGTTTTTAGTTAACCCGCACTACTGCTGTTGGGAAATTCACTTTTCAGCAATTGCCTCACTAATCATTTCAAGTCCAACTTAAATTTGAATTGTGCTTTCTCGTGTGTGATTTCTCTTACTACCTAATATTTGTACTGCCATGTAGTGTATATTCAGAGTTAATGCATTTATTCTGGAGCACTTCTGCTGCAATATAAAATTCAAAAGATTCCAGTTGTCCAATTTCACAAGCTCTGTAAGAGCAGTCAGTATTTTTATTTTCCTAGCAAACACGTTACATTGTAGGATATAGTTTTTTAACCCTTTATTATTTTTTTAAGACTATACCCCACAATTATACTAATCGCTTGTATAAAGCTGATATCATTTGTTGGGTACATGGCATCCATAGATTTCCATTCTCTAGTAAATTTACCATTTTCAAGACATTTTTGGTGATGTTTAAAAACAAAAATAGATGAACATTTATATATTTTTTAATGTTGCACCAGTGATTCTATCTAGACCTGGAGCTTTTTTATTATCTATATTGTACACAATCCTGGTAATTTTGTGGCTTGTAATAGGTAACTATTTGATGAAATTTGGCTTTAATTTACAATTTCCAGAATATTGTCATGTATTGAGTCATCGGCTGTTTCATCATCAGCTCTAATATGATAAGCCCATTTCAGGAGATTAGATGAATTTATTGAGTCACAATATTCTAGGCAAGACTATAATTTAATTTTGATAAATGCAAATATTTTAATTCCATCATAGGTCCTCTGTTCATTGTATACAAATAAATTACTCAATTTTCCATTAACATTAAAGTAAAAAAAAGTCCGTCACGCAGGGGCTGCGTAAACTAAGCAGATTTCCCACGTGAAGTTTTACAATAGTGAAATCTGCCTAATAACAGCTGTAGTAGGAAGGGATCTCTAAACCTATTCACGAGGGACGAATAGTTCCGGAAACGGCCACCAGAGCTCTCGGCGGAGAGTCCGGAACATGGAGTCCTGCCGATCACACACAGAATACAAATGCAAATATCTCCGTTAATATCCAAGATACAGAATAAATGTATAGAACAATATTTATAGTAAATTTAATTTTCAATAAGATTTATTCTATACAATTTTTCGATCCGACGCATAATAACGGAGATATTTTGAATTTTCAAAAATCCCCCCCTCCTACTGGTCCGATTTCAGCCATTAACGAACTTGATCTTTCTTTTTCCATAAAACGATTAAATTCCGAGTTTGGTAACGATCGAAGAAAAATTGCGACCACTAGAGCGTTAACAGACAAATATATATATATATATATATATATATATATATATATATATATATATATATATAATTTTGAACGGACCTCATTTTCGTCATCTCCTGGGTAGGATCGATGGACATTTGAAGAAATTTTTCGACACTCGCATCATGAGTACGACCTCAATAGCTGATTTCCCTTAAGGGAAATCTGCTAAAAAGAAGAAACTAAAGTAAATTAAAGTAAGAGAAGAAACTTTGCTGCTCAAATATCCTATTAAAATTGTCATAGCATGTCATTAAATAACATAAATTTCTTCATGAGTAAAGCTCATTCAGTAAACTTGTGGTTAATTCCCTGGGTTCACCTACCAGTAATCTTTGTGGCTGAAAGTAATAATAGGCTCAGGTTTGATCCCGGCCAAGGATGTAGATTAGTTCAAGAATTCACTAGTGCCTCAGGGCCTGTAGATCAGAAAATATTGGTATAATCCAAAATCAGAAATATATCAGTTGTACAATAACTAAATTAAATTCCCACTAATAGGTAGAATTTAAAAAAAAAACCCTTCATACTACGGTTGTCTGAAATAAGAAAATTTCACACGTATAATGATGTGCTGGTTAATTATTCTCTATTTTAGCAGATTTCCCTCAAGGGAAATCAGCTATTGAGATCATGCTCATGATGCGATGTCCTCTAACATCCATCGATCCTACCTTGTAGATTACGAAAATGAGATCCGTTCAAAATTGTATATATACATACACACACACACACACGCACGTATGCTTGCACGCACACACGCACATACTCGTCTGTTACCGCTCTAGCAGTCGCAATTCTAAATCCATCCTCTTAATTTTACATGATATCCCTGTATTTCAAGGTTAGTAATGAAACAAAAAATAATTACACCAGCTAAGACAGACAGACAGGCACTCACACGCACATGTATAATTTTGAATGGTCCTCATTTTCATCATCTGGATCGAAGGACATTTGAAGACATTTTTCGTAAATGACATCATGAGTAAGACCTAATAGCACATTTTCATTCAGGGTAATCTGCTAAAAAACAATTAACTACCCACAATGCCATTTGTACCTTTTGTTTTTTTTTTAAAAACTAACTTTTACTTGTATTTCTCGCTAAAAACATATATATTTTTTCTGAATTTGTTTGTCAAATAACTAGGTATGATATTTTATTTTTAGTTTGTCTTTATCTTTCATAATAATGTAATATAATACTATGTTTTATACATACAACATTCACTTAGTGATTAACTATTATTATTATTATTGTACTAGCCTTACAAAATAATGAAAATTCTTCTATTGCAGAGTCATGGGCCAACCAGGCTCAATCCACTAAAAATTCAAGTTATACCTTAGGACTTTGTTAGGCAAATCATGATTATCATTAAATAATGTTCACTATATAACTTCAAGAAAGAATAAAATAAGATTTAACAGCTGTCACTTAAAAGTCCAATTATGCTATGGTGTGTATGAAATTATTATTGGAATTGGAATTTCCAAATGGAAATAATGAACATCATCAATTTATTTTAGGAGAGATATCTAATTTACTATTAAACACCATAAGCATAAGGGGTATAGCAAGAGAATCTAATGTACTATTGTTAAGTTTATTACAAAATCAGTAATAAACGTTGTTTATTAGAGCAACATTAAACACACACAAGCTTTGGAGACTTTATCATTGCACAATTTATATAACAAAGCACTATATTGGTAAATTATTCTTAACTGCTACTCACAGTATGCACTGATAGCTTCACTGTTCTTCTTATTACACAGTCCAATAATTCACTTACGATCACTGAAGTTCACAAAAACACGGCACTGCACAGTCTTAAACATGACACTACACTGTTCTTTACAGTCATGGCACAACACTGTTCTTCACATAAAACACTTTACCGCACTGCAACTAAAACGCACTGTTCACTAAAGCAGCACTGAACGCACTGTTGATTACTCGAAAAAAGATGAGAGCAAACTAATTCTCGGGACGAGCTGAGCCCCTTTTATAGCCGGGGGGGTAGACATCAAAAGGAAATTGTCTCGAAACTTCCAGATCCCGATGGGTATTGCCGAAGACGGCCTGACCATCGGTTGGCTCCTCTGATCTACTTCGTACTTCTTAAGTATGAGGTTTAATCTGGGATCTGTGATGTACACCTCAGGGTCTGTATTAAACATCTCAGACCTTAGGTGAGTGTCAAATATGTCTCTGATGTACTATTAAACATCTCAGACCTTAGGTGGGTGGCAAAGGTCTCTGATGTACTAATAAATATCTCTGACCTTACATCTGTGGCAAAGAGGTCTCTGATGTAACACTAAACATCTCAGACCTTAGGTGTGTGTGGTGAGAGGTATCTGATGTAATACTAAACATCACAGACCTTACGAGTGTGGCAAAGAGGTCTCTGATGTAATACAAAACATCTTAGACCTTAGGTGTGTGGCAAAGAGGTATCTGATGTAATACTAAACATCTCAGACCTTTGGTGTGTAGCAAAAAAGTCTCTGATGTACTGTTAAACATCTCAGATCTTTAGGATGGGTAGCAAAGGTTTCTGATGTACTATTAAACATCTCTGACCTTACATATGTGTCAGAGAGGTCTCTGATGTAATACTAAACATCTCAGACCTTAGGAGTGTTTGGCAAAGAAGTCTCTGACATTATTAAACATCTAAGACCTTAGGTGTGTGGTAAAGAGGTCTCTGTTGTAATACTAAACATCTCAGACCTTTGGTGATGGTGAGAGGTATCTGATGTAATACTAAACATCTCAGACCTTTGGTGTGTGGTGAGAGGTCCCTGATGCAATCCTAAACGTCTCAGAACTTAGGTGTGTGTGGTGAGAGGTATCTGATGTAATACTAAACATCTCAGACCTTTGGTGTGTGGTGAGAGGTCCCTGTTGCAATCCTAAACGTCTCAGACCTTAGGTGTGTGTGGTGAGAGGTCTCTGATGTAATACTAAACGTCTCAGACCTTAGGTGTGGTGTGAGATGTCCCTGAAGCAATCCTAAACGTCTCAGACCTTAGGTGTGTGTGGTGAGAGGTATCTGATGTAATACTAAACGTCTCAGACCTTTGGTGTGTGGTGAGAGGTCCCTGATGCAATCCTAAACGTCTCAGACCTTAGGTGTGTGTGGTGAGAGGTATCTGATGTAATACTAAACATCTCAGACCTTTGGTGTGTGGTGAGAGGTCCCTTATGCAATCCTAAACGTCTCAGACCTTAGGTGTGTGTGGTGAGAGGTATCTGATGTAATCTTAAACGTCTCAGAACTTAGGTGTGTGGTGAGAGGTCTCTGATGTACTATTAAATTCATACTTTAGGTTTAGGCCTGATTATTTTGTATGCCCGAGCTTAGATCAATATTTCATGAATCAGTCCCTCACCAATAAACTTGCAAGACTAAAATCGAGCATGTTATGTCAATAAAGTATGATTTGCTCGTAATTGATATAGAAAATACTCCTTTTTTCGGCCTTTCATCATACACACCTATTTGGTTTAAACTGCTAATCGTGTATTGATAACATTTATTTATAACTTTTAAAATAAATTCTTTAAAACAACATGCACACCAGTGTAGCAGCTGTTTAGTGTCATAGGTGCAACATAATTAATTATTTAATTAGGATTAATCTACCGGGCTAAACCACCGGAAACCAGACAATAGACTACCATTTCAGTGTGTATTCGACCTGTTGTCGAACAGAATTAACAGTTTTTTTGTAATTTTTTTATCAAAAGTGTTTTTATGTTTATTATTTATTTTATCATTATTTTACAATATAGTGCATGCTTTTAATTTTGGAGCGGTTGTTATTATTATTTTTTACCTCGTGCGCTGAAGTAGTGAAACCCGACGTGATGGGCTCTCAGATGGGAGCAAACGTAGCGGAGAAGGCTGCGGCTATCACAGCTGAATATATATGATTTAACACACTAACATTGGTTATCATTGGACAGCTCCGAAATATAATGAATAAGTAGGTTTCTTCTCTTAATCAAATAAAAGCTATGTAACAGCTGGAAAAATATAATACAATTTGGGCTGCTTGGAGAATGGACTGATAGCATTGGTTCATTTTGTTAATATTTAATAATGTTTAAATTAAATCTATATTTAAAATAAAATAAAATCTAAAGTTTAAATATAATAATAATGAAGGAAATGATAAATGAAAACACCAATACTAAAATTATCAAAAACAATCAAACCTTTATTATTTTATTTTTAAAAAATATATGTGTACACCACGACTATAAATTAGATCTTATTATTATTATTATTATTATTTATTAACGTCCACTTTTTGCAACTTAGGCTAATGATTAGATCTTAATAAATAAAAATCGCATGTATTAATAAATGATCTCCATTATTTCCATTTAAACATTCCAATTACAATAATAATTTTACCACACCATACTATAATTGAACTTTAAAGTGACTGTTGTCAAATCTGATTTCATTCCTTCTTCAAGTTATACCGTACAGTTTACTTGAATATTTAGTTGATTCTGCCTGGCAGGCTTATGACTCTGCAATAGAAGAATGTTCATTATTTTGTAAGGCTAGTTCAATAATAATGATTGTTAGGCACTTTACAATATTCTACATGAAGACAAGTGAATGTTGTACATGTAAAACGTATTATATTACATTATTATGAAAGATAAAGAAAAAATAAAAATAAAATATCAAACCTAGTTATTTGTTAAACAAATAATATATGTTCTCAGATCAAATATATATGTTCTCAGTGAGAAATACAAATAAATGGTATTTAAAAAAAAATATACTAATGGCATTGTGGGTAGTTCATTGTTTTTTAGCAGATTTACCTTCGGGGAAATCAGCTATCATCATCACAGGTCTTACTCATGATGTCATTTACAAAAAATGTCCTTCGATCCAGATGATGAAAATGAGGTCCATTCAAAATTATACGTGTGTGTGACACAAATACGTCTTGCTAACTCAATTACTTTTTGTTTCATTACCAACCTTGAAATAGAGGCATATCATATGAAACTAAGAAGGGGAGATTTAGAGGGATGAGGGTAATCGAAACTTCAAAATATCTCTTATTATGGGGCAGATCAAAAAATGTATAGAAGTGCTCTTGTTGAAAATTGAGTTCTCCATAGTTATTGAAATACAGTAATTTTTTATTCCTTACTCGAATATTAAGGGGGCTATTTGCAGTGATGGATTTACGCCTAGGCCCGTGAGGCCTGGGCCTAGGGCGGCATAATTTGGAGGGCTTAAAAAGTTTTGAAATGCCAAAATTTGAGAGGCAAAAAAAAATAAAGACAATCATTTTCAAAAATTGGTTCAGATTAGTTCTTATAAAAAATGTTCTATAGAATATATTATAATTCATTAATTTACTTCTCAATCTGTATGGGTAAGATGGTAATTTTTTAATAGATTAATTATAGTCTTTGTCGAGTAATGTTCTTTACTTTCTGTTCCTTTAGTGAGATTAACCTCACGTGTATAACGCGTTTTGAAATTACTAAATCTGAATAACTTCTCAACTTGTTTTTAGTGTGAAATAATAATACCGTAGATTTGCATGTATTGAATATCATTTTAATATTCATTCAAAAGTGTCAGAACATTTTTCGTTTATAAAAATAATTTTTCATGAAAAATCAATCCCGTCTTTTTCCATAGTCAATTTTTTGAATCATCAAAATAATAAGTAAAAAAAATTTAATTTCATCTAAAATAAAGAAAAATCATTCGAGTATTGTGCATTTTTGAGACTTTTAAGCAGTTCGAGTGAGTGTATTTCACATATTTACAAGAAACAAGAGCGCTACGCTTGACAGGTATTATTCACCCACTACGAGAAGGCGGGTGGCGGGAAAGTTTGGCGGAAGGGTTCATTTCCTTGTAGGGAGGGAACAATGAAAGCGCGCGAAATGTATAGGATTACATTATTAGGCCGCTGTAGAAAAGTCACAGCAAACATTTTAGTTTTATGAATGCTCTTCATGTGTACAAGTCTCGAATTATTTTATTCTGTTTCTTAACACTAAAAAAAATAATTGATTGATAACTTTAAATAAGGCACTGGTTTTTTTTTTTATAATTTGTGGTAGTTTTGATTCAATTTTTGAATTAAATATGAGTGGCTATCGAAAAAAATTTAGTGGTGCGGAATATCGTAAAAGAAAAGCAGAAGAATCTACGAAAATAGATAATTTACTTAAAAAAATTCCAAAAATATCTAGTTTTATGACAAGCTCAAGTAAGTCTTCTAATAATGACCAACAACCATCATGTTCATCGGTGGTAAGTATCTTGTTATGATTGCTAATAATTTTTTTTTATATATAACATTAGTCGCGATAAACATTAAATAAATGCCAGTTGTTTAAATTGATTTTTGTTTCTAGCCGGAATTAGAAGAGATTTCAGAACAAGATATTGAAGATATACAGTCATACCCTTCTCTATCACAAGATACGAACGAGACGCCGTCAAAGTTTTCTTCATCACAAGATACTGAAGAAATCCAGTCAACAACTGATATTTTTAAATTTAATACTGATCCCTTTTTATGGAATTTGAATGAAGAAACACAATTTCATAATTATAAACGGTATACCACGAAATGATCATACGGACTTTAAAAATTCCAGAAATGTTTATAGTGATAAAATGAGGTATTGTTCCAAAAGTTTATTTCAACGTACTTTGAAAAACGGAGAAATTCAACGCCGTGAGTGGTCAATTTATTCGGAAACTAATGGGTATGGATTTTGTGTTCCATGCTTATTATTTGGTAGAAGTGGTGAAATGAATGCTTTTACTGGTGAAGGATTTCGTGACTGGAAAAACTCAAAAGCACGCATCGAAGCTCATGAAAATTCGGATTTTCACAAAACTAACGTTGGTCATTTTAAAGCTCGAGCAGTAGTTCACGGGCGTGTTGATCAACGTCTAATAAAACAGCTCGATGAGGAAATAGCGTATTGGAAAAAAATTGTATCGAGTAATTGCAATTATTAAATCACTAGCAATAAGAGCGTTGCCATTTCGAGGAAATTCAGAACGAATAGGAGATCCTCATAATGGGAATTTTTTAGGAACAGTAGAGCTTCTTGCTGAATTTGATCCATTTTTATCTGAACATTTAAAATTGTATGCGCACCCTGGTAGTGGAACTACGTCGTATTTATCTAAAACAATCTATGAAGAAATTATATTGTTGATTCAGAATAAAGTACTACAACAAATTTCCAGTGAAGTGCAATCTGCTAAGTATTTTGGTATAATTGTAGATTCTACGCCTGATATTGCACATGTCGATCAACTTACTATAATTATCAGATATGTACGTGATAACGGTGAAGTTGTTGAAAGGTTTCTAGAATTTCTACCAAATATCGGCCATAAAGCTAAAGATATTGAGGATGCTTTGTTAAAATCTCTAGAAAATAATGGTTTGGACATAATGAACTGTCGTGGTCAATCATATGATAATGCAAGTAATATGTCAGGTATATATTCAGGCCTTCAGACACGAATCAAAACAATTAGTCCTTTATCAGATTACGTTCCTTGTGCCGCCCATTCTTTAAATTTGGTAGGGTCATGTGCAGTTGAATCAGTAACAGAAGCAGTCGACTTCTTTTCTACTTTCTATATCTACACATCGTTGGGAGATCTTGGTGCAGCGTACAAATTTGAGAGTTAAGAGTCTTTCTCAAACTCGTTGGTCTGCTCGACATGATGCATGTTACGCATTAGAAAAAGAGTGGCCTGCAATAATTAATGCACTGGAATTTATTGCCGAAAGCAGAGATGAGAAACCGACTACGCGATCTGAAGCTACGGGATTACAGCGAAAATTACAGAATTTAGAAACAGCAATCCTAGTCATTGTTTGGAATGTAATTTTAGATCGTTTTAATGCTGCTAGTAAGAAGCTTCAAGAATCTCAAGCTGATTTATCATCCGTTGTTCAGATCTATAGTTCTCTGGCTCTATTTCTTCAAGACATGAGAGACAGACAGTTTTCTGAATATGAAGAAAAAGCCAAAGCGCTATCTGGAGTTCACGATTATTATCGTTATGATACTCGTCGCAAAAAAACCAGAACAATTCAGCCAGATGAGTCACGGGCAAATGAAAGAACACCTTTTTCTGGACAAGAAAATTTTCGCACAAATGTTTATTATCCTATTCTAGACACTTTGAGTGTACAATTGGTCGGGCGTAAAAGTGCATATGATAAGCTTTACGAAAATTTCAATTTTTTTGATGATTTATCTGAAATAGATATAAACGAATTGAAAAATCTTGCCAATAAACTAGTCAGTAAGTATCCTGACGATTTGGAAGAGACGTTAGGCAATGAATGTATTCATTTACATTTTCAACTCAAAGATTCCTTAGCAAATACAGAAGATGTACGCTCTGCACTAAAAATTTGCAATGTATTGCATTCACGGAGTCTTCGAGACCACACGGCGTTTATCCAAATGTGGACATTGCTCTCCGTATTTTTTTGAGTATTCCGGCTACAAATTGTTCAGGAGAAAGATCTTTTTCCACTCTAAAAAGGGTAAAAACTTATTTACGCGCAAGCATGGGCCAAGATAGGTTAATGCTCTTGCATTATTGTCTATTGAAGCTCAACTAGTCCAAGAAATTAATTATGACGATATAATCAACGTTTTTGCGCGAACCAAAGCCAGGAAAAAAAAATTTTCAAATTGATCTATTAAAAAAATATTTATTATTTATCTGTAATGTTTATTGGTTATATTTAAAAAATTATGTTTCAATAAATAAAGTGATTTTAAAATAAAAATATTGGATCAAAATTAATGAAATTCATTTAAATGAACTTTATTATCAGAAAGGGCGGCGCATCGAACGGGGCCTAAGGCGGCAGCAAGCCTAAATCCGTCACTGGCTATTTGTATACTTTTGTTTTCAGCCAGCAGTAAACCCAACACTTCACTTCTCAAATATTTATGTTCATTTGAGCTCTAATATACTCGATATCAACAGTAATGAGCATATTTGTTAATGGCTGAAATCAGACCAGGGAAGAGGGAGATTTTAGATGGGGGTGTTTAACTAATGTTCAAAATATCTCTTATTAAGGATCGAGTCAAAAATTGCTACATAACGAACGTTTTTGCACATTTAATTTTCCACAACTATTGCTTTATTCGCGTTTCTCTGACTCCAATATTAAGCAAATATTTTGTATTTATAAGTGGTTTTGTAGTTTCAGCCTTCTTACACCCCCCCTTCTGCACCCTATTTTTGCTCTGAGTAACTGTGCAGTGGCGGCTCGCGTATAGGCACTGTGGAACTGCAGCACCCCCAATTTCCACTTGATATTATCTATAACATTTAATATAATGAGCCTTTTTTCTTTAATTCTTTCTTTATACTTGTATTATATATAATCCTTAAGCTTAATGCAGTAACCATCCCCCAGTTTATGGAAAAAGATACAAAAATCTTTGTATGGAACTGTACGCTTCACAGTTCCAGCTGCGAGGTGTTTGGCTGTTGTGCGCATGCCCTCAGAGGAAGCTCCACAAGGGAGAGAGAGCACTGTCTCCCGCAGTGCCGGCCGAATAGATTAAGCTTGAACTGTAACAATTTAGGTTAAAGTAAGTAAAAAATGTTTGATTTTGTTCTTTTAGGATTTTATCAAGTTTCTGAATAAATTTTCTTTTTATACATGTTTGTTTCCTTTTACACAATTTTAAAACAAAGGCTAAAAATTTTCTGGAGCAGCACCCCCGCTAATTTTAGCTACGAGCCGCCACTGTAACTGAGCCACCAAATATGTCATGCCCATCTTTCATTTCAATTCCTAATTACTTCAACTTCTTCTGTTAGGCAAATAAAAGTCCATCACACATGGTCTGCATAATCTAAGCACATTTCCCATGTGCTGGTATAAGACACTTGTGATCTCATTCAATATTTCTATGTACAAAACCAATGAATAAAAGGGTTGTGGAGGTAGGGGTTAATGAAGGTAAAACAAGGTTGAAAGCTAAAAAGTCCTTCAAGAAGTGGCTGCGTAAACTAAGCAGATTTCCCTCTTGAAGTTTAGTAATAAATAAATCTGCATACTGCTGACATACCACCGTGAATATTAAGTGAATAAATACTAACGGAAATAAGAAGTGTTTCAGTCAATTTCAATAACCTGCCGACAGGAAGCTATTAGAATGAAAAGTCCGTCACGCAGGGGCTGCGTAAACTAAGCAGATTTCCCACATGACGTTTTAAAATAGAGAAATCTTCCTACTGATAACGGCAGTAGCAACGAATCTCTAAACCAATTCACGAGGGACGAACAGAAACGGCCAAACTAGCAAATATCATAGTTTGGGAGGTTTAAATTGTGATTTAACGCCTTGTAGCGTATACTTATTGGACGGTTATGAGTTGGTCTCAGTTCATATAGATCTTCTTACTCGTTTTCTAGTATATTTTGAATGCACGAGTACGTGGGGAATGATTTTATTTTATGGAAATATTTTGCTAATAGATATTTTCTTCTTTTGTCTAGAGAGCTTCTACCTCAAGACTATCGATAGGGCTTGATCTGAATGCACCTAGTTCTAGTCGTAAGCCTGAATTGTGTATAGTGTTAAGCATATTTAGTACTGTGGGCTTGGCAGACGAGTATGCTACACTACCGTAGTCTAAAAGTGGCCTTGTGTAGCAACGATACATGTCTAAGATTACTTTTCTGTCAGCTCCCCATTTTGTATTCCTTAGAATCCTCATAAGATGTTGCAAAAGTTGAGACACTTTCCTCGAATGCCACACTCATGAAGTCGTGAAATGATTATGTTCTGACTATCAGCTTAATTTATGCAGCCCCTGCGTGACGGACTTTTTACTATTGATGGTGTACATTTGTTATTCTATACATTTTTTCATAGCTTAAATTATAAATGAGTTATTCGCACTTTCTTTTTTTCAGCCATCAGCTCTGCCCAGTCATACTAGTCGAATTTTTACTTAGATATAGAAAATATGTGGGGAGATGAGATTAATAGTTTGTTAGGCCATCACGTGGAAATTTTAGTTTGCGCGGCCCCTGCGTGACTTTATCATTCTAGACTTAGTTTTATGAATAAAGAATCTTCTAGTATTAGAATTATTTTCTAGAATCTTATTTATAAGACTTCATTTACTATATATGTTAGAATCTAAAATTCTTGAAATAGTCTAAAAGCCATTCAGTTTAATTATAAATAGAAGTTCGGAGTACAGAACACAACTGCAAAAAAGTCTCTTAATGTTTTTCTTTGAACAATCTGTGGATTTTCAATTATCCTGTCCAGTATAAGTTGTGTTTAGTGAACTTTGGCATCTGAGGGGGAAAAATGAATTGCTGTTAATTTTTGAATCTCCTGGCGATATATACATCCATGATTGAAAAGAGCTCAACACCTCCACCATGTTTTAAATGATTACTCCAGAGCTTTCGTGGTGCCAGCCATATCATAAGTTCTGTGTGATTGTGTACCCTTTTTGCCACACAAATGCCAGAGAAAGCATGACGAGCTGGATAACCACTTGAATCTCCTGGCTGGTGTGGGTTAATATTGTTAATTGGTTGTAATAGGAAGTAAAAACACTCGCATTTAATTTTAGTACGTCTGTATTCCTATCTGATATTTTGTTTAAAAAACTCCGACTTACATGAGTCGTAAATAAAAAAAAAAGTTAATTCTTATAAACCAAATAATATTATTAGATATGTTAAATAAACCTATGAAAATGAAAGAATACTAATTTCTTGATGTTAAGTTGTGTATGTTATTCTTACCTTGTAAGATATAATTTAATTTTTCATTAAAAACATTAGTGAGGTGTAAGCGAGATAGCCAAAGGCAGAGTACTGAACAAAATTCACTATATTACTCAAGATTCTTATTCTGAAAAAAAAAATTGACTGATTAAATTAATACAATTTTCAAATAATATAACACAATGGGATGGACTAATTTATTAAGTCAATGAGGAATGTGTTAACAGTAATCCTTTAAAAATGCTTACAGAAACCGATTATATCTATTCTCAATAAGAAAAACTTTATTTAGTTGATGTTTCTGAAACATCTACTAACGGAGTTCTCAACTATAAAACAACTACTACTTGAAGACAGCTTCCGAGCCCTTCACCAGAGCTGCACATTTTGACGAGAAGAGCTAATAAGGAGAACTATCTCATATTCACATTTTCCTAGCACACATTGAATACGATATACAAGTTGAAGACAAACACCAAGCGACGGACAAGTGAATTCGCCTCGGCGTCTGCTAAACATTAAACATTTGGACTTCTCATGCGAGATACGAAAGCCCGTTGCTGTGCACCATGCAAGCAACCTGTTAATGCAGGCCTGCAAATTCCTCCTAATAAACTCCAGACTTTCGGAGCGGCACAGGATTAGAAGGTCATCCACATACAGGAAAAATTTAACGTTATTGTTGAAGCTCTTAGTAATGGAACACATGGCGATCAGGAAGAGGGTGCTACTAAGTGAACTTCTTTGAGGAATCCCGTACTCGGTTTTTCTTGGATCGGATTTAAGGCCGTTTTCCACTATTTTAACCAGCCTTCTGTCCAAGAATTCCGCCACATACCTTGGCAGATTCCCCACGAATCCCCGGGATATAAGGTTATTCATTATGTTGTATCTCCATACTGAGTCAAACGCCTTATGGATGTCAAATAGGACCGCCACAGCAAATTGTTTCCTTATGAAGGCATGGCTAACCTCACTCTCCAGGATGATAAGGTTGTCCATCGTTGACCGTCCACGGAGAAAAGCTGACTGCTCCACGGGAAGAAGACCCCGCCTCTCAAGGGTCCACTGTAATCGCCGATGAACCATTCTTTCAAGGACTTTGCTTAAGCAGCTGATCAGGGAGATCGACCGATAGCTGGACGCATGTTTCTTGTCCTTGTTAGATTTAGGGATAGGGATTATTAAGGCTAACTTCCACTCTTGGGCAGCCTTCCCTGGGACCATACCTGGTTGTACAGCTTGAGGAGGCAACTCATCCCCTCTCGAGAAAGATGTTTGATCATCTCATAGTGAATGCCATTTGGGCCTGGAGAATTGCCCCTCAGCTGGCTTAGTGAGCACTCGAGTTCCCATGCGAGAAGGGGAGGTTGTATTCTGGGACATCCAAGTTGGAGTCAAAAAAAGAGCCAAGGCCTCCTCTTCTCTCTTGATTTGGAGAAATTGACCGCTGAAGAAGCCATCGTTGATGATAATGGCCCTAACAAATTCTTCCGTAACCTTCTCTGGATCAGATGTCAGTTCCCCATTGATGTACAAGTAAGTCGGTTGCTTCTGGTTTCCACCCTTCAAGGCCCTGATTTTCTTCCATACTTCAGACGAAGGGGTAGTCTTGCTGAGCCCAGATACGAAGGTGCGCCAATGTTCGGCTTTACTCTTGGCAAGAATCCTCCGGGCTCGAGCTCGCGCTTTTTTAAATTCAATGAGGTTCATTGTCGATATATTCTTCCTGAATTTTCTGAAGGCTCTTATTCTGTTGCGTACCGCTTCATGGTAAGAATTGTTATCCAGGGCAGAGCTTTTCTCCTAGTTTTGAGTAAGGAATAGATTGGATAGCACCATCAATGATTGCCTTCGTGAGGTTCCGGCAATTCTGGACTCCGTCAGATGGGTGCCATTCGTCAGGCATGGCTAATCTGTTGTAGTTGTCCCAGTCGGCCTTCTGAAGTTGCCACCTACACATGGCAGCTAGCCTTCAATCATGGTTTCGAGATTCAGAAAAATGGGAAAGTGGTCGCTGTTGTTGAGGTCGTCAGAGACATACCACGAGATCTTTGTGAGGAGGGAAGCGGAGCAAGCAGTTATATCAATGTTGGAGAAGGAGCCATGAGCAACACTGAAATCAGTTGGCTCGCCTGTATTAAGAATGGGCAGCTCTTCGTCGTGGAGAATTTCAGTCAACATGTTGCCCCGAAGATCATTTTTGTGAGCACCCCAGGCTTCCGACGTGACGTCTCCCAAGAAGATTCTAGGTGAGGGGATTTGCCTCAAAAGCTCACGGACGTCCTCCCTGTCAATAGCCTCTCCTGGTCTCAGGAAAACATTACAGATGTGAACAGGATATGGAATCAGGATCTTGACTGCAACCGCCCAGAGACTAGTTCTTAAATCTAGGGCTTCAGCAGGAACGGTTGTCTAGACAGCGATGCATACACCTCCGCAGGCTCTGTCCTTCGAGGTGTCCAGTCGGAAGATTTCGAAGTCTTCGAGTTCAGGTTATTTTTCCGGTTTGAAGTGGGTTTCCTGGAGGCATAGGCAGATCGGGTGGTATTGCTCGATATTATTCTCTGTCAAGCCACTGTATACGATAATTATGTTGTATTATGTGTGCTCACTATTCAGTCATAAACAATTCCCTGGGTAAACCCAGTCACCTCATTTATCGTATACCTAAGTAAATCTCTAAAAGTTCACTATAGTTACCATACATACGGGGCAAAACAATACGTACTGCAAAGGTAAAAATGGTAAGCCTTGCCAGAAAATTACCACCATTCTTCAGTCACCATTGATTCCCCTAGCGAAGCCGGGAACCTTATCGTATATATATTTAAAAAAAACATCCAATTATAATTCAACATTATGAGACAGACATCATGTACTCCTAATATACTAAATATACAAAAGGTTCGGTTTCATTTCATTTGAAAGAAATTTACGATAACTCCTTCCAATGCATCCGATCGAAAAATGCCAAATATCATAGTTTATAGATGTTTTATGATAAAAAAAAAAAGATACCGTACAATTTTGTTGTACATCAAATTCGTCCAGGGAAATTGGATATTTTTTCATTGTTGCCGTCCAGTAAATATTCCCTCCTCATTAGTCGATTTCCATCAAAGGGAGGGTAAGCACTACAGTAATCCAAAATATGAAATAGAAACAATCATTGTTAGCCGTTTTTGAGTTACGTACATACTACGGGGGTCACTTCGAAATTGTCAAAATGGGTGCAGGGAGAGGCAAAACACATTATTCCGTTGAAATATGAAATACCGAGAATTTCCTAGATTATAATACATCCCTTACTTCGTACAAAGAAGTAAAAAGTTCTCTACAACCATGCCCTTTATCATCATTTTTTCTACCTAAAATACAAAACGACTTATTTGTATTTTTCAAATTTTCAGTGACTTCTTCCCATACGAGTATCATTTAAAGCAATATTATGAATAACTATCTTGCCCTCCATCGTTCGCGCATCTCCATCAGCGCGGCATGCATTATGTCAGAAATCTGCTTAGTTTACAAAGTCCTGCGTGACAAACTTTCTTTTTCTAGTATGTGCTTTGTTTTTTTCATGTCATGTTGTATACTTAAATAAATTCTTAATCTAAATTTTAAAGCAGTTAATAATCTTCTCATTTCTACTCGATCCTACTTATATATAGATAGATAAAGGTTATATATCAATTAATGGAAAATAGTAGCTTTCATACTTACTTTTGTAAGCGGCGTCTTGATTTCTTTAAAGACTCTTCATTCAAATCTTCTTTCATTATGTACTTTATTGTCCCTCTACAAACACTCTCTAGTATCTCCGCCTCTTTATTCTTAAAGTCACAAACATCAATAGAAAATTGTTTCTTATCATTTTCATTGAGGTAATCCTCCAGAGACTCACAATTTGTATTAGGGAATACAGTTTTTAATTTAAGGAATCTACTAAGCGTTGTGTTTCCATTGGCTATTTTTATAGATAGTTTTATAAACCTGTAACATTCAAGCATAACAGAAAGTATGCGAAAGTTTATGAAAAAAACAGTTATGTAAGTATTGCAAGAGGCAGCACGTTAGAGGCTCCCAGAGCTGTCCAGAAGATGGAAACATCTTCAATGCATGCAAATAATGAAGCATTTTTCAAAGGTTTGAAAGCAATGGAAAGAAAACTTTGGAGTATAGGACAATACTATGTATGAGTGAGGCCACAGTAGAGTCCGATGAAAGTATTTGTGAAATGAATCATCAGGTATCAAAATAATGACAATAAACAAGAAACTAAGACAACCGAAATGCCAATGAACAACGGTTCCACCTGCAATATAATCGGTTATGTAAAATTGAGGGGTCTGCAAGGAGTAAGTAAACGAAAATTGACTAAATGCTAAACAAGATTGAAATGAGATGTGCATTGGAAACGTCCTTAGGAAAGGTAAAACGTTAACGTTTTATGGGAGGAAATCAAGAAACAAAATAAATCTCCAAGTCATTCGGCCTCACATGATCCTGTGATTGAAGCTCAACAAGACATTGCACAGCTAGGAAGTCTAAACGTATTTCAGAAGGTAACAGAACCAATTGATTGGGTGAGTGTGGCTTTGAATGCATTGGTCAGACTTGCAGATCGACAAGCACCAGCGTCACTGAACAAATCAGGTGTAAAAAAGTTCCGGGTCTAAAACTAAGCAATACCAAAACACCATTGGCAAGCCAAACACTACATTAAATATGAATGAACTCAAGGAATTTGTGATAGTTATAAAATGCCAGCAAAAATCGCAAAAGAAGACATTGAGATAGTAAAGTGACAGAATAATATCAAATGAGAAGATTGATACAAACTCTAAAATCCCCCATACAAAATTAAAACGAAATAACTCAAAAGTGTTCTTGAGTGAATCCAAAAAATGTTTCCTTCAAAAAACGTTCTTATTTTAATTACTAATTATTTAAAACTCATTACGTAGTTGTTATTTGTAAAAGGAATACATTTTTCCATCTGCATAGTTTCATGAAAAGAAAACGGTGCGATTTCTTCCAGGTAAGAATCATCGGCCTAAATTTCTTTGTTAAAACATTAAATGGTACAGTCTTCAACCGCTTCCTATATAAAGAATTTCTAAATTAAATACAAGCCATACCACTGATGCTAAGAAATGAATAGTGGCTGCAGTTTGACATCCGTCCTTCCCAACTTCTTAATCACTATTCGATCAACAATAAGATAAATCTTTCCACTACGCAGTATCTGTCGTAGCTTGAGAGGCCACCCGGATCACCCGATCTGACAGTAATGGGTTATTTTCTATGGGGGAGGGGCGAAAACACCTCTACTAGAACAGGTCCCAGAATATTGAAGGCATGAAAAATAAAACATGTTGGCTATAAATTCAATTTCAGTAGCAGAAATACAAAGTGCCAAAAGGGATTTTAGATACCATCTTTTCAAGTGCATAATTGAGGAAGGACGCACTTTGGAACCTACTACCTGTAACTATTGTGGTACAAAGAAAAAAATGATTTCTGTTTTTACATGAATCTATGCCGGTAGAAAAATGTATTCCTTTTTCAAATAACTACTACGTAATGAGTTTAAAGTAAATTAATTTTAACAACGTTTTTTGAAGTAAACATTATTTGAATACATTCAAAAATACTTTTGCGTTATTTCGATTAATTTTTTTTTCCATTCCTTTCCCCGTAGACTTGTTTCAATTATAATTTTGTTGACTACAACTTTTTATGTCGCAGCATTTTTCAATAAATGTGCCGTTTCTGAAATAATTTTTTTTGCATTTTACGGCTGAAAAATGCTTCAAATCAAAAAAAATTCAACGACCTAAATTCGTTTTAGAATTAGATTTTTTACAAGAATCTGCCATAAAAGTATGGCATTCCATTGGAAGTTCTAGCTTTGGTCACTGGAGAAGGTTAGGAGGTTGAATATGTACTTAAAAAATTCTTGAGGGGTCCCACTTATGACACACCAAGTCTCAGCCTTGAATTAAAATAATTGGTGATTTTTAGTGGAGAAGCACGAAAGTTGGGACAACCTGTGTAATATAAGAAAAAACTGTTTTACTTCATTTTTTCAAGCAATATCTTTAGCTATACTTACATTGGTTTTCGTCGAAAAAGTTTTAAAAGAACATCCAGGAAAATTGCAGGAATGACTTGTCGATAAAGGAGAGCAATAGAATAAATGTAATCATTGTTTATGTACCAAACATCTACGGGCCACAGTTTCAAGTTGGTAATCAGTCTATTTTCAAACTTTTGGGCTGCTTTCAGCGCTCTCTCATTACTGAATTGAATTATCTTCGAAGTTCCAACATTGTAAACGGAAATTCTGGTATTCCTGGAAAAAAATATGATTTCCTTTTTACTTTGCAATGTGTAGCCTGTTTATGCAAAAATATTGACAATAAAATTTTTCTCATTGAAATGTCCGTCAACAAACACAATTACGAGTACTAAGTACATAAAACTCTTGATTAAATAATGTGTTTTCCTTTCATGTTGTATTATTGTAAGTTCTATGAATCAATATAGACTACCGCGATGTCATCTAAAAATATTTTAAACTACATTATAGTTTTGACGTTGTACTTATGGCGCGATTTTTGAATAATCTTCAAATGTGAGACTCCCAATAATATTATGACCATACGAGTCAAAATAAGTACAATATAATAATATCCGGCCTTCTGGAGGACCAAAATGTGACAACGTGCAGAGGGTCAGAGTGGTTCTTTCCTAGCCCAGTCCGTCTCACCATTGGCTGGTGTGTAGAAAATTAATATATATATATATATATATATATATATATATATATATATATATACACATTAAAAAAATTCCGGGTTGGTAATAAAAATTAAACTATATTGTACTTCTTTTGAAAAGTAAGATTAATGATAAATACGCTAATAACTAAATGAACCAAATTACATAAACTAAATATGCATATAGAAGCTTACGGATAAATTAACTAAATTATCTCAACTGATTTATAAAGGTTAGTTATAATAATAATAATAATAATAATAATAATAAGCTTTATTGGCATCCTTTTCCAGGATAAAAGCCTCTCCCTTAGGAGGTATAATAAGGTGTCCATCCTAATTGTCATTGTTTTCCGATCGTCCTCTTCCACCATTGTCGATCTCTCGCCACTCTCCACCAATTGTTGCCAACGACTGCAGTAAGCTCGTCCCTCCATCTCAGGCACTGTCTTCCTCTATTCCTGACCATGTCTCTTGGGATCCATTCTGTGCAGACCTTCGCCCATCGCTTGTGATTCATTCTAGCCAGATGACCTGCCCAGCCCCACTTCAATCGGTGTGTTTCAACTCGGAGGTTCTTCACAGGCAACCTTTTTAAAATATCCACATTCCTCTTCCTGTCCCTCTTTTTAACTCCTAGTATACTCCTGAGCATAGCCATCTGTGTCGAGTTCAGCTTGGAATCTACTCTGGCTGTAAGCGCCCAGGTCTGGGCTCTGTAGAGTATGGAAGGATAAACACAGATGCTCAGCACCTTGCTTTTCAACTTGTCACTGAGCGAGCCTTTGAAGATCTTCTTGAGTGACCAGTACTTAGACCATCCTATTTAGTCCTATTTATCAAGGTTACTTATAAACTGTTAATTAAAAATAAAAAATAAAAAAAAGATTATTCATATAATTAAATGAAATAAATGTTATTTGAAATGAGAAAAAAATATGTCTTGGACCATGATTAATTTTCCTCTATTTTTTAATAAATTATTTAAATTAGCTAACATTAACAGTAATAAAATACTGATCGTCTTCATCGAGACGATATCACTACTTAATGCTCTATTAAATATTATCAAATTAATAAAAATAACTGTTTACACTAATGTCTTGGCCACAACAATTACAAACAGGCCCAATTCATTAAATAATTACCGTTTAAACAATTCACCAAAATAAAATCCAAAACTTAAAGAACACAAGTAATATACAGTTCTCAAATATGTTAAATAATTGCCTTACCTATCAGTGAATTTCCCTTTCGGTAACACAATATTATTGTAAGTCTAACGGAACTAAGATAACTATTGATTTTCATGGCAATTGGTACCAAAAACACCAAAACAACTCAAATGAATTCTACTCACGTTTCGACAGCTTTTTTGGCAGCTACGAGTTCTGCTCGTGTAGCAATGTCAACTGGAACATGATCATTATAACTGTCTCCTTTGCATTTCAAAATTCGTAATACTCCCAAAAATATACCAAATCCTGTTGCTGAATAAGCTCCGAAAGTATCTGCCCATCCTACTAAAGGGTCTTCAAATAGGGATCCCATAACTAAACATTTTAAAAGTATGTTATAATTTGAACTTATAAAAATTAGCATAAATACTTGTATAATATACTGCACTTGTGCAATGAGTAGAAATTATATAATTCCGTGGACTTTTTCATTGGGTTGGCAAACCTGAATGTAAAGACTTCGTTTTTCAAAATCCAATAATTTTTTATTAACATATGAGTCTTTCCTGATCCCAGATGAGGGGGGGGGGAGTTAGACTACTGAGTGACCTTTATTTTCTGACTCGATAAATAGGATGTTGTTTATTACATAAGTAAATAATAGGATACTATACAATAACAAAACTATTGAATTAAAACCGGTTTTGACTGGAAAACGTTTATCTGATTTATACATTCTCGATATTTAACAGTTTAAATCAACACTAATGATCATACCTAATAATGGCTGAAATAGAAACAGGAATAGAGGGGGTTAGAGGGTGGGATTAAAAAATTCAAAATATCTGCATTGTAGTGAGTCGAATCGTAAAATGTTATAGAACCAATATTGTTAAATTATTGATGCTTTAGAATTTTTGCTCTATTCATTTTTTGTATCTTCTATCAAGCAAAATATTCGTACTTTCTTGTCCTCAGCCTTTACTACCCCCCCCCTTCCTTTTCATAGTTTTTTACACAGAAAGAGAGAATAAGTTGTGTTATATGATCACAAGAATGTTATACGAGCACGTGGGAAATTTTCTTAGTTTACGGAGCCCCTTGGTGACGGACTTTTAGTTTTATATCAATATATGTTTAACATTATTATTATTATTTATTAGAGTCTATGCTTTACTACTATGGCTAAGTGGGATTGGTTACTGAAGGTTGCCACCCCTTTCTAGGCATGATTCTATTTAATGAGTTCGTCACTAACAAGGGGACTGCACGGCATACCCCTAATGAAAAACAAATTCGCATAAAACGAGAGAACGCACTTTTCAAGGATTCATCTAAAAAAAAGAAAAAAAGCTTTGGTGGCCGAGTGGAAAGCGTTCTCGTTTTGTAGCCGCAATATCTCGGTATCGAATCTCACTGGGAGCGACTATATTTTTTGGAATTTGTTTCTAGCCCGTTCATTTAATATTAATAAATAAATTAAATTTTGTTTGAATTATTGGCATTTAATTTTTAACGAGTTCCATATATTTAAAGAAAATTCGAATGCTATCCGTCAAAAATATAATTTAAGGAAATATATAATATTATACGAAAAATATGTTACTATTAATTCAAAACAAATAAATTTAACATTTAGCATTAGTTAGTCGAATCTTTAGTGTCTTTGCAAGATGCTGGATGATGTTGATCATAAAATTAATTAAAACATCATGCACATCTAATAAATGATTTTTTTTTCCACGCACAGGGCGTTTTAAAAAGTCTGTAGGAAGGGAAACTCGATTTTTAAAAACAATTCTTTTTCATTTCAAAGTTTCGAAGTAAACCCTGCGGACTATTCATTACATATCAATATATTTTGGTGGTGAAAATAGGTAATGAAGAATAGAATGAGTTTTAATACAATCCGCTCTAGACGATATTTTGCGATCCTATTCAATCTAATACGAGCAGCTTTGCTGAATAACATTTTTAACTGGATGATAGAAATATTTAAATTTTCTTTAAATATATAAAACACGTTAAAAATTAAGTGCCAATAATTCAAAAAAACTTTTTATTTATTTATGAATATTAAATAAGCGCTCTAGAAACATAAAATCAAAAAAAAAGATAGTCGCTTCCTGCAAGATTTGATTTCGAAATATTGAAGTTACAAAAGAAGAATTCTATCAACTCAGCAACCGAAGCTCTATTCGTCTTCAAAGCAACTCAACTTGACAATGTTTAACATTTTTTTTAGAAGAACGCGTGAGACCAGCGGGAATCAAAAATGAATGAATTCTTTATCCATGAAGTGTATTAAAAGACATTGTGTTACTTTAAATAACGAAAAAGAGTTATTACTTATTTTCATTATTAAAATTGCCAAGTAAAAGTAGTTTATATGTTCTTACGGTTACCTCGTTTAACGCTTGTTTCGTGTGAATCCAAATTTTTCCAACACTCTTTAACCAGGCAGTAAAGTAGTTTGGTTTGTTTATATATTTTATTTTTCAGTGGAATTTCAATTTGTAGGACAAATTTAAAACTTTATTTCTATAATTACTCACCTACTGATGGTCTCATGACGACGACAGGAAAGTGAATACTGTATTCATTAACAACTTGCTCAGCTAAAGATTTACTCCAAGTGTATGGGTTCGGGTGGCTACAGAGCAGTCTAGAAAACAGAGAAAGCAGTATTTAAGTTATAACCTACTTTAAGTTATTTTAAAGTCTGAATGCAATTAAATGGTTGCAGAAGCTAGTTAACTCTCACCCAGAGCACACAGCTTAATACCCAGCTTCAGCCACTCATTTATTAGGTAACACCTCAAGAGTGAGAACTACTTTTTTGCGATTAGTGGGTTCTGTTGCATTGCCTCTATCGGTTTCCCTGATGCCGTCTCAGTAGCATGTGACGTCATAATTAGCACATGAACAAAAAAATACCTAAGATAGGTAAACAGTAATGTTAATGGCGTCATCCGATATTCTATCCCAATTTCTCCCGTCATATGTACATTATACAAGTGTGTGTATATATATATATATATATATATATATATATATATATATATATATATATATATAAAATTGTAACCTCTGTCTGTACATTGATTTTTTTCGCGAAACTTCACGATAACTTTTCGTTTCACATGTCATAGACACCATAACTACATTTTGTTTCTTTCGTGTCTGTTTGTTTGTTTGTTTGTTACCTTTTCACGCATAAACGGCTGAACCGAATTTAATGAAACTTGGTATGTATATTACTACTAGTCCAACTTAGACTTTAGGCTATATTAATATTCTCTAAGACGAACAGGAGTGGGGGTTATAAGGGAGGCCTGAAATTAAAAATAGCGATATTTCGTTTCCTATTGCTTTTTCAGCAAATATGCACGTAACAAAAGTTGTTTATTTTGTAATTTAGAGTAACTTTTGTTACATGCACTCTTCGCAGAATTTCCTTCCACTGTCCCCTTGTACTTATAAGTTGTCCTAAGTATATAATATCTTCTGTACTTTTTATTATTTGTCCTCGGATCTCTAGTCTATCTTCCATATTGACAGTCACAAGCTGACATTTTTTCATGTTAATTTTTAGCCCAATACTCATACCCTTTGCTTGTATTTCATTGAACATTTCTTTTACTTCTTCCAAAGATGATGCAATAAGGATTTGGTCATCGGCAAATTCTAGATGGCTTAACCATTCTCCATCTATTCTAATACCTTTTCCTTCCCATCTGCATTCATCCACTATTCCATGAAGTGCAGCTATAAACATTTTTGGTGAGCCATTCTCTCCTTGTCTAACACCTCTCTCGATCATTATTGTGGTTGACTTGGAATCCATTCTGTATATTGCTTCTCTGCAATTTCTGCAAAAAGTCTTATTATTTTCTTACTTACAGTTTTCTTCTTTAGCGATGTTAATATTGCACTAGTATTTATTGTGTCAAAGGCCTTTTCGTAATCCAGGAATAATAAAACCAGCGGAAAGTTGTATTCTTTTGCTTTTTTTTATGATTTCATTTGTACAAAAATATTATCACTGGTAGAAAATCTTTTTTCTAAAGTCAACCTGAGTTTTTGAAAGAACTGCTTCTAATTTGTAGTTAATTCTGTTAATGTTAGAAAAAATGTTATATATGGTTGACAGTATACTTAAGGGTCTGTAATTTGTTAGTTCTTTTCTGCCACCTTTCTTAAATAATAAAAGTCCATCACGAAGGGGCTGCCTAAACTAAGCAGATTTCCCATGAGAGGTTTTACAATGGAGAAATCTGCATACTGGTAACACAACACCACCGTGATTAAATACAAACGATAATGAAAAATCTTTCAGTTAATTTTAATAAATTCCCAACTGAAACGGCTTCTGAATTATAAGAATAATTTATAGTTTAATAACGCAAATATTAGTAGTCCAAGAACTAAAGAAGGGGGGGGGGGCGGATGAAGAGAACGTATTTCCATAAATCTCACAAAGTAATAAATGTAAGGTAAGGTTAGAAACGACAGGTAAGGTTAGAAGAAGCTTCCACCAGAACCGAACAGTTACGGAAACGGCCGAACTAATCCGAACCATACCTGAACACATGTCCCACAGATTTTATAAAAATGCAAATATCTCGGTTAATATTTAAGATAGAGAATACATGTATATAACAATATTTATAGTGAATTTAATTTTCAATAAGAATGGTTCTATACAATGTTTCGATACAATGCATAAAGACGGAGATATTTCGAATTTTCGAAAATCCACCCTCTAAACCCCCCCCCCTCTGGTCCGATTTCAGCCATTAACGAATTTGATCTGTCTTTTTACATAAAACGGTTAAATATCGAGTATTGTAACGATCAAACAAAAATTGCGACCGCTAGAGCGTTTACAGATATACTCGTATATATATATATATATATATATATATATATATATATATATATATATATATATATATACATATACTAGCTAAGGTACCTACTAAGGTTCATTTGAGGTTTAATGATGGTAGTATTTTTTTTTTGGCAAGCCTTTACTTTCCACAATATTTTAACATTTCCCGATGTATACCCGTCGTTGCTGTGGATTTGTTAATAATAAAATTATTTGTTATTTAAGAGTTCACTGTCCTCAATATTTTTATATTTCCCGTCTCCTGTGCATATAGTTGTTTTTTTTTAATATATAATTCATAATCATAAAAAGTATTATGTCCGCCAAACTATGTTTGAATTAAACTTCCTTCCCTTGAAACGGTACAAAGACCAACAGTGACTGAAAACCGAACAGAAAATGTAATATACTGAAAATTTTTATTTTAGGCTTCTCTTATAACTCCCCCCCCTCCCGTTTGAACCTACAAATTTAATATAGCTTATAATCGTTTAAGAATTAATGCTAATTCACATGCCGAAGTTTGTTAAGTTCCGTTCAATCGTTGGTGCCCAATACAATTGTCGGCTACCGTTTTAGTTTTCAGTGTATATCTCGTTTATACTTGGTATATGACAAAAGTGAATGTAACAAAGGTTACTCTAAATAACAAAATAAACAATTTTTGTCATGTACATACTTGTCGAAAAACCAATAGAAAACGAAATATCACTATTTTTAATTTCAGGGCACCCTTAGAACCCCCACTCCTGCCTGTCGCTAGAAATGTCGGTATGGCTTATTCTAAAGAAGGAGTTAGTTTTATTACACATACCGAGTTTTATTTAATTCGGTTGAGTCTTTTGTGCCAAATAAAATTGTTGTCTCCCGCTATAATTTTTAGCGTATAACCCATTTATACAATACTTCGGTATTCGACGAAAGTTTATATAACAAACGTTACTCTAAATGACAAAATAAACAACTTTTGTTATGTGCATATTTGCCGAAAAACCAATAGGAAACGAAATATCGCTATTTTTAATTTCAAGTCCCCCTTATAACTCCCAATCCTGTTCGTCTCAGAGAATATTAATATAGCCTTTAGGCTTCGCTTTTCTAAGTTTGGCTAGTAGTAATATCCACACCGAGTTACATAAAATTCGGCTCAGCCGTTTATGCGTGAAAAGTTAACAAACAAACAGACACGAAAGAAACAAAATGCAGTTATGGTGTCTATGACATGTGAAACGAAAAGTTATCGTGAAATTTCGCGAAAAAAATCAATGTACAGACAGAGTTTACAATTTTATATATATACTAGCTCAGATACCCGGCTTCGCCCTGGAAATCATTTGAGGCAGAATGGTGTGGTATTTTTTTGGCAAGGCTTTACTTTGCACAATATTTTGACATTTACCCGTCCCAGTGTTTAGGGTTAATAGCCGTCGTTTTTGTGGATTTGTTAATAATAAAATTATTTTTTTATGTAAGACTTCACTGTCCTCCATATTGTCATATTTCCCGTTTCCTCTGCATTATGCATAGATTTGAATTATTAAGGACAAAATATTAACTTACATTTGAATTAACTTGTCCAGGTGAGGTACCTGGTAGTTCATATTGAAAAGAATTGTTGAGCATGTCAATATTTCTACGCATATTACTTGCTTCATACTTTGTTCCCGAAAAAATGTATAAAACAAAAGTTACTCTACCCCCACTCCTATCAGTCCCTAGAAATGTTAGTATGGCTTATTATAAGGAAGGCGTTAGAGCTTATGCACATACCGAGTTTTATTTAGTTCGGTTGAGTCTTTTGTGCCAAATAAAATTATTGACTCCCGATATAAATTCTAGCGTATAACGCCCTTATAGCTCGGTATACGACAAAAAAAATATATGACAAAAGTTACTCCAAATAACAAAATAAACAACTTTTGTTATGTGCATATTTGCCGAAAATGCAATAAGAAACGAAATATCGCTATTTTTAATTTCAGGCCTCACTTATAACCCCCACTCCTGTTTGTCTTAGAGAATATTAATATAGCCTAAAGTCTAAGTTGGGCTAATAGTAATATACATACCAAGTTTCATAAAATTCGGTTCAGCCGTTTTTGCGTGAAAAGGTAACTAACAAACAAACACACACGAAAGAAACAAAATGCAGTTATGGTGTTTGTGACATGTGAAACGAAAAGTTATCGTGAAAATCGCGAAAAAAAATCAATGTACAGACAGAGGTTACAATTATTTATATATATATATATATATATATATTTTGAATGGACCTCATTTTCGTCATCTCCTGGGTAGGGTCGTTGGACATTTGAAGAAATTTTTCGAAAATCGCGCCATGAGTACGACCCCAATAGCTGATTTCCTTTAAGGGAAATCTGCTAAAACTAATTTTGATAAATGCCAGTCTTCTGGTATGTTACAGCTTTCCAAGCACAGATAATATAATTTGGTTAGGCATTTGGCAAACGACTCTCCTCCCGCCTTTATGTCTTCTGCACTAATACCATCCAGTCCAGCTGTCATCCCTTCTTTCAACTGTTTTATTGCATTTATCATTTCCTCTTCGAGAATACAGGGTTCTTCATTTTCTTCTCCTTGTTGACCATCTATTTCTAGCCACTCCTAGATAGCTCCTCTCTCCTGGTCCACATATAGGGTTTCATAAAAGCTTTTTACTCTCTGCAGTATTTGTTTTCTGTCTCTGATTTTTTTTGCCTTTGGGGTCATTGATGGCGCATATCAAATTTTGCTTGCCAGACCGCTGCTTCATTTTACCACCTTCTTCTCTTGAGGGCTCTTGTTAGGTTTTCTAGCCTACAGTTTTCTAACCAGATTGATATTTTTTTCCTTATCGTCTTACTCAATTCAGTGTACTCTATTTTGCGACCATCGATCTTCATTTTTCTTCTTTTATTTAACATGTTCTTGATATCTCTACAGTAGTACTGTACTCTTTATGGTTTTCTTCCATTACTACTTCCCTCCTAGCTCCTTTTATGTCTATGATTTTTTTTTTTTATCACTTCCGATATCTATTTCAGAAACTGTTTGGACATTTCCTTTCTATTTGTTATTATGAAATCAATTTCATTTTTAGTTCTGGTGTCTGGACTTATCCAGGTCCACTTAAGATGAGGTCGTTTTTTGAAGAATGTATTCATGATAAACAAGTTGTTGCTTTCAGGGAATTCTAACAGTCTCTCACCTCTCTCGTTCCTTTGCCCAAAGCCATGATTTCCTAAAGATTTCTCCATGCATTTTTGCCCCACCTTAGCGTTGAAATCTCCCATGATGACAGTGAGCCTAGAAGGCTGTTTTTCGATTGCTCTTTGAAGATTTAGATAAAATTCCTTCACTACTTCGTCATCTGCCTCTGTTGTTCGGGCATAAACTTGCACAATTTTTAGGCTGTTGTTGTTATAAATTAAGTCTATAGATGAAATGCGATTTGAAAAAATATTTATTCTTTTAATTCTGGTAATGGAATAACTATAAGAAAGCCTGTTCCACATTCACTTCTTTCACCCCCGCTGTAATAAAATTTTATGTTTTCATTAATTTGCATTAAGCATTCCCCAGAACGTCTTCTGACTTCGCACAGTCCTATCACGGCCCAGTTTATGTTTTGTATTTCAATCAGTAGTTCCTCAAGCCTTCCTCCTTCTCTTAGTGTTCTGCAGTTATGAGTAAGAATGCCCCAACATGCCATCTCTTTACCAGGTTGTCCGTCTTTGGGTGTATGCTATTTTTCGTTGTCGACTTCTGACTCGTGACTAGTTTCTCCACCAGTAGCTTCCTCCTTCTTTTTTCTAGTATAGTAATCCTTCAAACTATTTGTTTTAATTCCTTTAGTTTTTTTGGTGGTTTCACTGTTGGAGAATCCTTTGCTTATTCATCTCTTGCTACTCTAGATGTCTCTATTGGAGAGTTGTTTTCACTCCTAAGTCTCTTAAGCCGACTAGTTTCTGCTAACTGCAGTTCTTCCAATGTCGTCATCTTTCCATCGATCATCAGCTTGTCATATTTCATTTGTACTTTTGAGCCAGACTCTTTGTAGCTGATTAAATAGGGGAAAAGCTTGTTCCTGATTTCTCTCACTTTCTGAGGAAGATCCGCTTTTATTACTACCTCCTTAAAAGTGCTATTTTTTAATTCCCTCTTCTGTCTTAATATGTCATTTCTTAGGATAATTGATGCTATCCATCATTATGGTGTGGATTATTCAAAAACAGTGAGTCACAAAAAGGGGAGTGGAATAGATTAGGAACGCATTTTCATTTATTCTTCATAACTAAAATTTCTATTCTATTAGTACCAAAAGTTACCCTTTAGGATTAGCTAATTCGGAAAATAATGTCGTGGAGGGAAATGTAATTGTACACATTGAAGTCTTGCTATAAAAATACCATCATTAGTCAGTCAACAATGATTTCCCGGGCATTGCCGGGTACCTTAGCTCGTAGATATATAAAACCAACCCGCTCCCTCTCTCTCTCTCTCTCTCTCTCTCTCTCTCTATATATATATATATATATATAGCGGGCTGGTTCTGTCAGTATTTACAATACTATAATAATACCTGTAGGTAGATGCTGTCATTACTTGCTGATCAGCCTGTAACGCCATCTACTGACTGGCATGACAATAGAGTGCACACACATATTAAAAATAGTGGAACCACTCTCGGGTTTCGAGCACAGAGCATTTATGTATTATAGAAGCCCAGCACTCTTCAGTTCTGCTTAACCTTCCACGTCATATGTACTTAACTTCATTTATTTAACTAAGATACCTCTAACATACTTCTCTTTAAGAAATTGCAAAGTTTCTGGTTCAGTTTTTTGAAGCTTCAGAAGCACCTTCCAGTCTTGACAAGCAGGTAGTATTTTCTCGATAGCTTCTGATGGGGGTTTATTGTGGTTACTGTAGGCCGTTGAAATATGAACAAATACCTAATAACATTCCTGCTGTTAATCCAAATTATTCAAAAGACAATAAAGAGATGAAGAAAACATAAGTTTACCTTTAAATGTTTCATGGTCTTCGCTAAATCCAACATTCTTTTAACTCCTTTGACATTTTGACTTAAAGCGTCGTTTATACTAAAACTAAATTGAACGTCAGCAGCTCCATGGAAAATAATTGTAACATTTTCTTTTAGATCCTGCAAAACATTTATGTTCACTCTAAGAATGCAATTGCCATTGTTTCGTTAAAAAATAATCACTTGAGCCGAAAACATAAAATAACATTTAATTTCTAAAGGAGTATTGCTTGATAGTGTACGGGAAGTTTCCACTGGTTGATTTATTACCGGTAGATTTAGTTATATCAAATAGTGATATCATTGCTTAACAAAGTCGTAATCTCTTGAAGGTTAAAGAAAGAAAGTAACTAAATAAGCATGCTCCTTCATAAATGGAGGACGGCAAGCATAATACATATTTTTTATAAAGACATTAACACTTTGCTTACAATAATTACGTATTGGTTCAAATAGATTTTCTTTCTCTCTTATAATGGCATATATTTTTATTTCTGCCAATAGGGAGAGGTAGTTGTAATGATGAGATTAATAAAATTAAAGTAAAGGCAGTGAATTTATTTGCATTGAATTTGCTGGTTACAAATGAAGAAATGAACACCCTAAGGAGGTTATGAAAGGTGTCGCAAGAATCAAGTACGAGTACTTAGATATCAGAAGGTGTTTCATTCCGAAGGGGGATATATATATATATATATATATATATATATATATACTAGCTAAGGTACCAGGCTTTGCTCGGGAATCATTAGAGTCTGAATGTTGATGTTATTTTTTATTTGGCGAGGCAACAATGTGTACAACTACACTTCCCACCTGGGCAAATGGTTTTCCCGTAAGGGTCAGGTAGAAACTTATAGCATACAAATGTTAGTTTTGAAGAATAAATGAATATTTGTCCCTAATCAATCTCTCTCGACTGTTTGAATAACTCAGATCATAATCATGGATAGCATTTATTATAATTAAATTCATCTGTAGTGTACATATTTACTGTCAAGAACCAATCCGAGCATAACATTATATGCATAATAGTAAATGCGAGTCGAAAAAAAATACATTTCACAGGAAATTAGTTAATTCAATTAACTGTGTTAGCCTACTGATAACATCCACTCCCGCTTAAGTTTTATCAACATTGCTTCACTTAAATAATTATAGTACATATTGGCAAGAATTGCTAAGTATATCAATATTTATAAGCTAATTACTTGCTTCATTCATTGCTACCGGAAAAATGTATAAAAAAAAGTTACTCTAAATACCAAAGTAATCAACTTTTGTAATGTGCACGTTTGCCTTAAAACAAATGAAAAATGAAATATCGTGAATTTTTATTTCTGGCCCCCCTTATAACCCCCACTCCCATTCGGCCCTACAAATTTTAATATAGCTTATAATCATGGAGAATTAATGCTAATTCATATATAGAGTTTTGTTTATTACGGTTGTCGTTTAAATAATAAAATTGTTGACTTCCGCTTTAGATTTTAGTGTGCATCTCGTTTATACTTCCGTATACGAAAAAAGTATATATAACAAAAAATACTTTAAATAACACAATGAACAACTTTCGTTACTTGCATCTGTTGAAAAACCAATAGGAAACGGAATATCGCAATTTTTTCATTTAATTTACAGACCGAGTTTTGTTTAGTTCGGTTCAATCGTTAGTACCCAACAAAATTGTTGGCTCTCGCTTTAGCTTTTAGTGTATATCTCGATTACACTAAAAGCTAAAGCGGACATAACATCATTTGTCATAATATTCATTTATTAAAAACCCCCAAAATAAGTACTAATAAAATTAATGACTCCCGCTATTGTTTTAGCGTGTATACTTCATTTTACGACAAAAGTGAATGCCCACAAAAGTTACTCTAAATAACAAAGTAAACAACTTTTGTTATGTGTACCTTTGCCGAAAAACAAATAGAAAATAAAAAATTCGAATTTTTCATTTCAGGCCAAAATTGTTGGCTCCCGTTTCAGAGAATATCTCGTTTATACTTTATTATAAGACAAAAGTGAATATTACAAAAGTTACTTCAAATAAAAAAATAAACTACTTTTGTCATGTGCATATTTGCAGAAAAACCAATAGGAAACTAAATACCGCTATTTTTTAATTCAGGCCTTTCTTACATCCCCCACCCTTGCCCATCCATAGAAATGTTGGTATGACTTATTATAATGAAAGCGTTAGTGCTAATTCACATATCGAGTTTTGTTTAGTTCGGTTAAGAATTTTGTGCCAAATAAAATTGTTGACTCCCACAATAGTTGTTAGTGTATAACTCATTTATAATTAGTTATACGACAAAAAATATATGACAAAAGTTACTCTAAATAACAAAATAAACAACTTTTGTTATGTGCATATTTGCCGAAAAACCAATAGGAGACCAAATATCGTTATTTCTAATTTCAGGCTTTCCTTATAACCTCCACTCCTGTGCGTCTCAGAGAATATTCATATAGCCTAAAGTCTAAGTTGGGTTAGTAGTAATACACATACCAAGTTTCATAAAATTCGGTTCAGCCGTTTATGCGTGAAAAGGTAACAAACAAACAAACAGAAACGAAAGAAACAATATGCAGTTATGGTGTCTTAACATTTGAAAAGTATCGTGAAATTTTGAAAAAAAAAAATCAATGTACAGAGGTTACTATTATATATATATATATATATATATATATTATATATATATATATATATATATATATATATATATATATATATATATATATACTAGCTAAGGTACCCGGCTTCGCTCGGGAAATCATTAGAGGTTGAATGGTGATGGAAATTTTTTTGGCAAGACTTTACTTTGCACAATATTTTTACATTTACCCGTCCCAGTGTTTAGGGTTGCTGCGGATTTGTTAATAATAAAATTAATTTGATATGTAAGACTTCACTGTCCTCCATATTTTCATATTTCCCGTCTCCTGTGCATTATGCATAGATTTGATATATTAAGGACAAAATATTAACATAGATTTGGAATTAATTTTTTCCAATTAAAGTACGTGGTAGTTCATATTGGAAAGAATTGTTGAGCATATCAATATTTCTACGCAAGTTACTTGCTTCACACATTGTTCCCGAAAAAATGTATAAAACAAAAGTTAATCTAAATAACAAAGTAACCAACTTTTGTTATGTGCATGTTTGTCGAAAAACAAATAGACGATGAATTATCGCGAATTTTTATTCCAGGCCTCCCTTATAACTCCCACTCCCGTTCTAACCTAAAAATTTTAATATAGCTTATAATCATGGAAGAATTAATGCTAATTGACATACCGAGTTTTTTTTAAGTTCGGTTTAATTGTTAGCGCCCAATGAAATACTTGACTCCCGCTTTAGTTTATAGTCTATATCTCGTTTATTCTTTGTTAAAAGACAAAAATGAATATAACAAAAGTTACTCTAAATAACAAATAAACAACTTCTGTTATGTTCATATTTGCCAAAAAACGAATAGAAAACGAAATACCGCTATTTTTAAATTCAGGCCTCCCTTACAACCCCTACTCCTGCCCGTCCCTAGAAATGTTGTTATGGCTTGTTATAATTAAAGCGTTAGTGCTAATACACATACCGAGTTTTATTTATTTCAGTTGGGTCTTTTGTCCCAAATAAAATTGTTCACTTCCTCTATTGGTTTTAGAGTGTATCTCGTTTATAATTCAGTATACGAAAAAAGTGTATATAGCAAAAGTTATGCTAAATAACAAAATAAACAACTTTTGTTATGTTCATATTTGCCGAAAAACCAATAGGAAACGAAATATCGCTATTTTTAATTTCAGGCTTCCTTTATAACTCCCTCTCCTGTTCGTCTGAGAGGATATTAATATAGCCTAAAGTCTAAGTTGGGTTAGTAGTAATATACATACGAAGTTTCATAAAATTCGGTTCAGCCGTTTTTGCGTGAAAAGGTAACAAACAAACATACACGAAAGAAACAAAATGCAGTTATGGTGTCTATGACATGTGAAACGAAATGTTATCGTGAAATTTCGCGAAAAAAATTAATGTACAGCCAGAGGTTACAATTATATATATATATATATATATATATATATATATATATATATATATATATATATATATATATATAATTTTGATTGGATCTCATTTTCGGCTGTGTAAACTAAGCTTGCTTTAATATCAAGGCGATGACGACATTCTGCATCCTATTCTCTATTTCTCTCATAATAAGAAGCATTTGTTAAAGTTACTAAAATTATAAACTGAACATGAGACGTTTATTTACAGTTCGGTGCAGTTCCTTTTATTGAAAATCGCAGAAGAATGGAAGGGGTAGGAGTCAATTGAAGCAGAAAATTAAATAAATACAAATATTCAGTTAATATTTAATTTTGACGTACAATGTATAGAATAATATTGCCCTTATCGAAAACACAAATACACAATGATATATCTTAAATTTTCTTTTTCAGGCCTCCCTTATAACCCCCGCATCCGTCCCTAGAAATGTTGGTACGGCTTCTTATAATGAAGGCGTTAGTACTAATACACATACCGAGTTTGATTTAGTTCGGTTGAGTCTTTTGTGCCAAATAAAATTGTGGACTCCCGCTATAGTTTTTAGCGTATAACTCATTTATACTTCGCTATACGACGAAAGTGTATATAAAAAAAGTTACTCTAAATAACAAAATAAATAACTTTTTATGTTCATATTTGCCGAAAAACCAATAGGAAAATAAATATCACTATTATTAATTTCAGGCCTCCCTTATAACTCCCACTCCTGTTCGTCCCAGAGAAAAGTAATATTGCCTAAGTCTAAGTTGGGTTAGTAGTAACATACGTACCAAGTTTCATAAAATTCGGTTCAGCCGTTTATGCGTGAAAGGTAACAAAGAATTAAACAAACAAACAAACATACACGAATGAAACAAAATGCAGTTATGGTGTCTATGACATGTGAAACGAAAAGTTATCGTGAAATTTCGCGAAAAAAACCAATGTACAAACAAAGTTACAATTTTATATATATATATATTATATATATATATATATATATAGATAGATATATATACTATTCTTGAACATTTAAGGACTATACATTTCTATTCAAAAATCTGTACAAGTAATATATTTTTTATTTAAGTTTGACATTTTAATTTTGCAAAATTATTTGGTCTGAGCTTTCTTTCTTGTTTCCACAAAAAAAAAAATTACAATTTTTCTTTGTGGTTTTCCATTTTTGTTTTATTTCTATTCTATTAGTTTTTTTCTATTTTTATCATATGCTTATGATATTTTGATTAGAGCAATATGCCCCCTATTCGGGAAGTTCCGAAATATATAAATAAATGTTTCTTCTTTTCTTACCTGTAAATCTACTGAGCTCAGTTCACAATTCTTTTTGTCTAGGTCTCCGTGAACTAATTTCACTTTCTTCAGATTTTCTGGTTGCTCTTCTTTCAGCCTTTTAAACAACTAAAAAAGTTAATATAACTCTTTAATTAGAGAAATGTTTTCAAATAAAAAGGCCATTACAAAAACAAACAGAAAGAAAAAGGCCAAAACGAACAACAATTGTATATCAACAATAGTTTAACAAGATAAGTTCTATCCCCTTACCCTAACACTGCGCCGTAATTGTTGTGTTGCTGGGGGAAGGGGGGGGGGTGAGGCAGCAGGAGGGGAGGGGTAGGATTGCGGTTGAAGAGGCTGGTTGTTGAAATAGGGAGAAAGGTAGGGCTTGACGGGCACCAAGCAATGTGGGTGATGGCAGCAGCAGGCATCTTGGTACTATTGTTGCTGGTAGAGGTGACGCTGGTAGATCAGCAGGTCTATGCCAACCCGGTGCACGTTCCAGCGGTAAACAGATAACCGTCACAGTTGACAAACCTGGATTTATTCGTCTCAGGGAGATGGTGAGAAATGTCGTATCGTGTGGTGAATGTTACTTGAACATATGTTAATACAGTTTACTTGTTGAGATAGCATGGGTAGTTCGTTATTTTACATGGTGTCAGGTGTAAACTGATAAAGGTAATCGATTTCAAGGTAATTCGATATGTTGAATGGCATTCTGTCCTCAGCGCTTTTCGCACATGATGAGGCTAGCTTCAGAAACGACGCTCTTGCCAGGTAAAACCTCCAGATGTACAATATCTGCAGTCTTGGAGTGCCCGGATGAAGCCATTTGGTGTGTTCTGTTCGTCGAAAATATCACGAAGATATGATACTGCTTAAGCGTGTAACAGGGATTCGGGTTCATGAGCTGCTGAGACATTTTCAGATCTTCAGCCCTTGCTAAAGCCAAAGATAGATGTGGTTTGGGAGTCATAAATGATGAATTCATAAAAACAAAGTCCTTTGACAGGGATTCTGGGGCAGTTATGGAGACAAGACGTGAAAATCGAGCATCTAGAAACGCAAGTAATCAAACCAATTACTCCAATAATACGTCCAGATGTGCTCCGTTCTTTTTATAAGAATCATTCTTTCAAAAATTTTCCTTCATGGGGTAAAACCTGTTTTCGATGTGTTCTTAAGAACCACTTTAGAATTATATTTGGCTCAAAACGGGATGCAAGGGAAATAGAGTCAACTGTTCAAATTTACTAAGATTTCCGTCTTAGCTCTATTACAATAGGAGAGGCTAGAGGTATTCCATTTGATCCTTTTAGTGTCCAGCAGTTTGTTAGCGGTTTGCCATTTTGTACGCTTTAAAGATAGATACAGGTGCCGATGTCAGTTGCATTGTTTACAAGGATGCAGAAGGACTTCGATTAGAACTGAGACCCGCTAAAATTCGTTTGAAGTGTCCCAAACATGAGCTAAACGTTGTAGGAGTTTTGAAGGTAACGCTTTAAAAAAGGGGGGACTCTAAGGACTTGTTTGTTTTAAATAACCAGAATGAGCCGCTTTTAGGAAGGGGAGGTATAACAGTATTCTCCTTGTGCGAATAAATGAAATATCATTAGACATAAAAGCAAAATTCCCAAATTTATTTTGATGTATTAGAAACCTTATTATATAAAATTAAAGAAAAATGCTAAACCAGTTGCAATTTTAACCCCTCGCAGAATTCCTGTAACCTTAAGGACCAAAGTCAAAGACGAACTTGATCGTATGGTAAAGAACAGAATTACTTATTCAATTACGGAAGTAACTGAATGGTGCTGTTCGGCTTTGTGTTGTTTTCATTGCTCTTAATCAATAAGTGGAAAAGGAGCATTTGGGTTTACATTCTGTCGAGGAAACATTGGTTAAAATATCTGGTGCATGACACTTTTCCAATTTGGACACAAATTGTGGTTTTCTGTCAGGTACGGTTGGATGAAAGAACAGCGAAACCTACTACTTTAATTACGCCTTTTGGACGATATTATTTTAAGAGCTTACCCTTAGGCATTCTTCAGCACCTGAACATTTCTTACGAAAAATTCTTCAGTTTTTGGTGGGAATTGGATGAAGTTGATTACTTAATAGAAGATATTTGTGTTTTTGAGAGTTCTAAAGAAGAATACGATGTTAGGCTCAGCATGGTCATTGTAAGACTTTTAGAATTAGGTGTAGTACTGAACCCAAGTGTGAATTTTTTCTACGATCAGAATATCGTTTCTGGGTCACATGATTGCTAAAGGGGTGGAATTTCGATAACCAGAAAAAACCAAGGACTTAAAAGAATTCCCCAGGCCTAATAACCAAAGTGAGCTGAGGCGATTCTTAGGAATGGTGAAAATTTTTTGACAAGTCTTTCTTCGAAAAATGATTGGCATTAGTTTCAAAGCCATGAAGACTTTTTTTTTCCAATAACAGATACTTTGCTTAAGTCGCCGGTTTTACACCTTTATGCCCCTAATTTGGATACAAGGATTCGTACAGATTCTGCCAGCTTTGGTTTAGGGGCTGTCATCGAACAAAAGGTTAATGGACGTTGGTAACCCATCCAGTTTGATTCACGTATGTCACATTACGCGGAAATCATATACTCACAGTTGAAAAAGACGCTCTTGTCTTAACATGGGCTTGTGAACGATTTTTCATCCTGCATAATAGGAAAAATCATCACCTTAGTCACTGATCATAATCCTCTATTGCATTTATTGAGAACTCTTGGTCTCATCTTAAGTCTAGACTGCAAAGATTTCGAATGAGACAATTTGATTAAAAGATGCATCTTGAATAAGGAAAAAAAATTTTGGTTTCAGACGCGCTTTCAAGAGCACCAGCCTATGCCGGTACCCAGAAGGTTAAAAATGTTTTGAATGATGAGTGAGGTATGTTTGTAGGTGCAGTGCATGTCAGATCTACTGTGATCAGATTCTAAATTTAAAAATCTTAGGAAAGCTATTGCAGAGGACAGTTTAAGTCCTGTAATTAAATGTGCTATTTTGAGTGTGGACTGGTTAAGTTTTCTACAGACTTTCTACACAGAACTCAAAATTTAGCTTTGCTCAATGACCTGATTTTACAAGGGACGAGAATATATATTAATCATAAACTAAGAAACGAAATAATCTCGCAAAACAAGTAAACAAGTGCCTGGCTCGTGTAAAAGATACTGTTTGGTGGCCTGGTATTAGCTCAGATGTTAAGAAGAGGGTAGAGATTTGTCATAAACTGTCTCGAACAGTCTTTTGCATGTCAATAAAAAAATACCCCTTTGCAAGCAAGTTCACACTCCAAAATTTATTGAATTAGTTTCATTAGATTGGACTGGAACTACGTCTATTAAGAACGCTTATTTGTCTATTTTTCCCAGGACATGTAATTCCCAAGATTCTTAGATATGATAGTGATACCCCATTAGTATCATTTGACATGATGAAATTTTCTGAAGAATTAGGGTTCCGAATTATCACATCAAGTCCCAAATTTTTCGCAGTCTAATGGTCAAGCAGAAAGGATGGTGCTGATATGCAACGTATTCTTAATAAAGATAGTGTCCCTTATTTAGGGCTTTTGGCTAATGCTACTCCATTGGAATGTGGCAATTCACCAGCCGAACTGTTTGGAAAGGAAATTCCTACAACTCTACCATGAATCCAGATTGGCCTAATCTTGAAATGTACAACGTGTCATATAACAAAGGAAATAAGAAAGTAAACTTTATTTTGACAGGCACTACGAAAAGAGAACTTTCGATCCTCGACCTCGAACCTGGACAAGTAGTCGGGATTAAAGATCTGAAGCGTTATGGTTCTGTTTTTTAAAAGTGTGTTACCGATATAGACTATTTAATAAAATCAGGAAGTCGGATGTATCTAAGAAATAAGCCATCCGAAAAGCACTTGGAAACCGATAAGGAGTCCCTTTCTACCATAGTATTCCGTATAAAAGTTTAAGTGGAATGGCATATTTAAGTTCCTGAGTCACAGAGAAAAATTCTAGTAGATGAGCTGGGGAAGAGGAAGAAGTGGAGGAAAACAAAGCTTAGGGGCATGATTGACAGGATGATGTACATGAAGACATGGTAAAAGAAGAAGACCAAGGGAATGATGTTGGAGGGCTACACAATTAGATGTGGGAGAAGAGTGAGACCGCCAACTAGATTTAAGTAAATTTTTCCATTTTGAGCGATAAGGGAGGATGCGGTGAATGTTATTTGGACATATTTTTGATCATGATTATGAGTTCGTTTAATAAAGGTTGCTTGTTGAAATAGCACACGGAGTTCTTTATTTTATAGGGGGGGGGGGAACTGCGTAGGTTGACGTATAAATAATTTTAGTTCACTGTTGGTCTTCCCCTTTTTTTTTCTTTCTTTTTTTTCTTTGTTATCTGAGGTCCAGTGACGAAATTGGAGGACGGCTGGGGGACAGAGTGACCTGCCTTTGTTGTCCCGACAGTTCCCCTTCTAATGAAACACTGTAAGTTCTATTTTAAGGGGGGTGTGGTACGCTGGTATGGGTGTAATAGAACTGAAGGTTATGGTTACCCGGTAACTGGAAGTACCGGGTGGGTTGTTAGGATAGAAGAAAAACGAAAGAAGAGAGGAAAGGGATATTAGGAGAGGGGTAAGAAAAGAAAAGAAGAAAATCTAAAAAATAAATACAAAAGTAAGAATAGCCTAAGAGAGGTCACCGCAAGCCAGTCAATTGGCCCAGAGCTGTCGCTGTGGGTGAGGGAAGGAAGGAGACGCCGAATAAAATACTAAATTAAATATATCTATCTAAACCTACATTAATCTTACTTAATAGTATAAGACCCAAGCTAAGTAACCTAACCTAATCTACACGGCAAGATGTTTGAGCTATGTTTTTTATGGTCATTGCTTCCGTGCCCGAGCAGTGCTGTAGGGGTTCAACAGCCGGTGATTTCGACTAGGGGCTCGTTGTCCTCGACCGCCCTCCACCAACATACCGGCTGAAGAGGGTGTTGAAGGGAGTCAAAGATTTGATGTGACGGCAGGAGATGGACAGGGAAATGGGTTCGAGGGTTGAGGGTGGTATGGATTATCCGGTTATCTGCTCTTTGGAGGGAGATGTGCCAGTCAATCCTACGGACAAGTACGTTATGAAAGGATTGGAGTTTGGAGAGGGAGGTTTTGGTAAGGTATCGGAGGATAGGGGATAAGTATAGGACGGTGGGTTGGACGATACCTTTGAGGATGAGGAGTTTCAGGTGGAGGCCATGGTCAGGGGATGTGAAAAGGTAGTTGAGGGACTGAAATTTGTACTTGACAGATTTGATTTTAAGGTCTATGTGGATGGAGAAGGTGAGGTGTTCATCAAGGTGGACTCCTACGTAACAGATGGAACGGGAGGTTTTGAGGGTGGAGATGTTGAGCGGAAGGAGTCGAGGATGGGTGCACGTTGTTTAAAGTACTAGAAAACCAGGACATCTGTCTTCCTGGATATTAATGGATTTGAGTTTGTCGGTAATTGGTTTGGAAGGCTGCCAGGACTGGTGCGCTGGTGGGATTTAGGGAAGTGCTGACGATCAAGTCATCTGCGTATGCTACCTCAGAGTTGTGAAACCGCTGATAAACCACCAGTACGGTGTATGCCGTAAACAAGGAACGCGAGAGCGGGGATCCCTGGGGGTACTCCCACTAGTAGAGGATAGGATGAGGATTAGGAGAGTCAGCGACCCTTACTTGGACGGCCGTGTAGGAAGGAGCGGAGCATGTCAAGGAGCTGGGGGCAGTCTTGCTTTCTGAGTGTGTTTAGGAGTTTGGCATGCTCAACGGAATCATAAGCCTCGGTGAAGTCAATAGAAATCATGCCGTGACGACGTTTTTTTGTGGAGGTTGGTGCAGGTGTTGGTGTTTGATTGCGGGCAATGGGATAAAGAGTACAGTGGCGAGGTCGGAATCCGGACTGCTCGTTGGGTAGGAGGGAGGCCTTCTCGCTGGAATCTTAAAAAATACTGGAGAATGATTCGCTCCAGTATCTTGGAGATATGAGGGAGGAGGCTGATGGGACGGTAGTGGTCGGGAGAGGTACCGGACTTGTTGGGTTCGCGGAAAGGCACGATTATGGCGTGCTTCCACGTTGTGGGTGGAAGTGACGGAGGCGGGGCAGGGGTTAAGGGAGGTGGTTGAGATAGGAGAGGCAGCGGCGTGGGAGCTGACGCAGCAGCACGTACTGGACCCTGACCACACTTACCCTCTTTGGTGGCGGTGCAGGATGGCAGTGAGCTGTCTCGGGGATGAGAATATGAAGTTTCCTTCACTCTCTGCACGGGAGCCTCGATGGTGTCACGCAACCTGGTATGATCTGTTGAGGCCATATGAGCCGCCAACATTTCAGCCTGGTCTCTGGGACTCATCACAGCTTAGTTAGTCTGTAGAAGAACAAGATCTCCTTTTGATGACCTTGGTCTTTACCTGCTTCCAAAATTTGCGAAAGTCATGAGTTTGTCTGACGGTTTCGTGCCACTGTGCAGTCTTCCACTGCCTCATTAGGGAGCGGATTTGCGTGATTAGGGCATTATGGCGGGACGGAAGTGATGGGTTTTTTGGTCCAGTACAAAGGTGTTCTTAATGGAATACCTCTGCTTGATGATGGCCAGAATGTGAGGAGGAGGGGTCTTTAGCCCGGTGGTATCCTCACAAGCCTGGGGATGGTTTGGTCTTTGATGATCAACTCTGTGAACTCCTCCCGTTTATTCTCCAGGGTTTGGGTGTTTACTGAGAGTAGTGAACGCCGGAGTGGATTTGTACATAAGCGCCTTGCATAGTTTCCAGTCGCTTGAACATGAAACAGGTAGGTGGCAGATGTGGGCTTGGAAGGGCGACGTCGCAGTACGTGAAGTACTGGTCAGTGATCACTAGAGACAAAGTTGAGAGCTAGGCACTTTGTCAGTATGAGTGGGGTGTGGGTGAGTAGGAAGTCCACAGTGGACATACGCGATTGTGTCTCTAAAAGTATGAGCGTTAGGATACACAACGGTGAAGGCTTACTTCGTTATTCGGGGCGTTGTCTGAACTGCTGTTCCAGGAGGTATATCTGGCGTTCATATCTCCAACGAGTATGTGATTTCTGTCGATCATTGATAGACCCAACAGGTTGTTAAAATGCTCTCATTTGACCCTAGGTAGTCTGTACATGCCGGTGATGGTATACTTGTGGTTGGCTAAAGGTACCTTAACCTTGAGGACATGTATGACCATGATGATGCACGGATGAAATTGGGGGCATTAGTATGGCCACTCCCCCAGCATTGTTGTCCTTGTCCGTCCTGTCGCTCCTCAATATATGGAAGCCAGCCATCGTAAAGGAGGGTGTTAAGCGGGTGTCACACAGTACCGCTATACTGGGGTCATATTGACTAAGTAGAGCTTTCAATCTCGTCCTGGCTGAGTTCACGTTGAAATTCAGTAGGAAATAAGGCGTAAACCATTATTTGGTCATTGGATGCTTTAACGACTTCGAGGAAGGCGTTCAAAGTGCCGATGAGGGTGGTCATCAATCGCTCTATCCTCTCGACACAGGGAGACATGTGTAAGCTGTAAGATGGTTCTTGTGTACTGCCTGAGACGAGTACTGGGTGTAAGCAGACGGGGGGGGGGGGGGGTTGGTGTTGGGTTGGGGGTAGATTGTTGTGGGTAGAAGAGTGAGGAGGAAGGAGCTTACGAACACGAGCACGTGCGAGTTCGGGGGTTATGGTTGGGGGAAGCAGGGATAAAGGTGGGCTCGGGGTCTTTTCACCTGGCCTGGACGGCCTGTAACAGTCGCTGACTGCATATGCAATCCCTGTAGGAAGCTGGGTGTTCTTGGTTTGAGCACTTCAGCGGGATGCGCGAACGATCGCAGTCGGCAACCAATTGGGCGCCCGAGCATCTCACACACTTGTGGGGAATAGAGCAGTACGACTTGGTGTGCCCGAACTATTAGCACCTGTGACATTGGGGCTCATCCTTGGGGGGGGGGGGGTATACTCCTTGGCGCGTATCACAACATGGTCGATATCTCTGATCTTCCCCAAGTAAGTGTGAAATTTATATCCCGGCCTAAAAGCAGCCAGGATGGGCTCATGTCCCCATGCGCATGACGCTGACGAGGTTGGGGTGTTCCAGCGCTTGGCGTACCTCATCATTGGAGTAGGATATGTTCAGGCCGAGTATGAGATACTTTGGGTTGTGCTTTGTACCCTGGGCTGAAAGGTGTGGTAGGGGACCGCATCGGTGGGGTGATTGAAAAGGACTAATATTTGGGAATGGGCTTCGTGGGTGGTGGGCGTTATACGGTTCCGCTAAATCGTCTGGACCCTGAAGTCAGTGATATTATTCCGCTTGAGCTGTGTCGGCACAGCGGAAGCTTTGTATAATTCTTTCTGAAGGATAATAGGTTGGAGGTTGGGGGGGGGGGGGTGATTATCAGCCGTGGGGTTTTGAGAGAGGGGTGAACGCGTTGGAAGTGGTGGTGTGGACGGAAGGAGATTAAGTGGGAGTGGGAATTTTACCCTTCTTGCCTCGTTTGTTCGTGACTTCGGTGAAGCCCGCGTCATCTGTGCTCTCATTGGCCCGCTTGGGTTGGTCTTGCCCATGAGAGTTCCAAGTTTATAAATCGTGTCTGAAGGGAGCAGAGATCGGTAAGGGACATCTATTGATTGTCACGGCGAACTCCTATTGGTCAGTGGCGGAGATTGGGGAAGTTAGCCATGATATTGGACGTTAGAAGACATGCATAGTTGGAACGAAGTGGATTGGGGAGAGGGTCCAGCAAGATTGGAATGATCAGCCCCTACCTCAGCTGACAGGGTTCCTGAAGGGTCCGATTTAAATACCCCCGGAATCCAATTTTCTTAGTCCCTGGGGATACGGTGAGAGAATGTTATCTTTTTCTTATTCAGCACTATCGATCTCATCAGACCAAGCTGACTTCACAAGCAAGACTGAGCTAGTAAGAACGTGAAACCTCACTTGGATTAAAAACTTGCATGTCCAACTTGTGAGAATCCTTTTTTTTTTTTTTTTATCTTCTTTTTTATATGATACCCAGGTGTCGTGCATATAGGGTACAATCGTATGCGAACTATGAACCCGGCCAGGTGTGAAACAGAGAAGTCCCTTGTTCTATACCTAGATATAATTTTAAAGGGGAGTTGTTCTAACTCTAGGATTGCGCGAGGAAATATTTGTAATTTTTCGAGTGCCAGGCATCACTGGTAGGATTAAGAGGGGGAAGATATAGAAACTGAAAGAATGTAAGGAGATAGGGATAGATAGGAAGAAACAGATTAAAGAAGGTCTAATTATTAATAATTCTAATATAGCTATAATGAATGTAATCTAAGTAGAGGGGATTCCTACTAGCATGTATTGTAAGATGCATTATGTTCTAATTAGCACCTGAAGGTAGATTTTTGGCAAGTGCAGTGACGTTGATGAGGGGGTCATTTAAAACCGCATTTTGCAACCTCACTGGTTTCCACACTGGTGCTGTGGGTGCGTTCAAGAGATAGTGCATAGTGGATGATCTTAGGGTTTTAGGAGTGGGACTGCAGTGCCATGCTTCCATTGGGTGGGAAAGTGGCGGAGTAGAAGGAAAGTGTTCTGGAGATGGTCGAGTTAGGTAGTTGGTGGAGGATCACGTACCAGGTTATTTACCTCCTTGATTCCTCTTAGCTAATATGGGGAAGAGAACTTAAATTTAATATCCTTAGTGCTTCCTCACTGACTAGGTGCTCCGGCCTTCACGTTTCCCGACATCATCTCGGTCGCCAGCTTCTCAGCCTGTTCCTTGTGACTCATCACATCGTGGACAGTCTGGGCTTCTTTGCGGCTTACTGTTGACCAGCTCCAGAGTTTGTGAGGAAACAGGTTTGACAGGTGAGGGACGTCAGATTAGGGTGGAGGGCGACGTTCCTGGTTCTATACCAGTTGTTTTGTTCTTTAATGAGTGCCTGTATATGGAGAGGGGTGACTAAGGGAAGTTCTGATAAATTTAGGGATGACCACATATGCTGTTTCGATAATTGTTGGTGAACTCCTCCATTTTCGCCTCAAGTTAGGAGGCGTCACCGATGGGCCGAGAACGCATGAGTGTTCTCGTACATAAGCGACTTGTATTGTTTCCAGTCAGCCTTTTGGCTGAGTAGATGGTGGCAGTGGGCTTAGAAAGCGACCTCGCAGCACATAAAGCACTGGTCGATGATCACTAGGGAAACAAATATTTTCCTTAGAGGTTGTTTTATTGTTGCATTTGTTTTTGATTATGTTTTCAAGTCACATTAACAAATATCTAGACAGAAATAAAAAGAGATCTATATATTAATAATGTTTTAAGCTATTTCGCAAAAAAAAAATTATCTTGGGGTGGCTATCTGTTGTGTGTGATTGCATATACCGTCTGTCCAACCCTACGTATGACGCGTCTCGACAGGAAGTAAGCTTAAATACCCTTTTCTCTCAATAAGGATAAAACTTTAGTAATTTTAAACCTATTTAGTATTAAATGAACCAACCAAGCACTTTATCCAGGGTAAGACTAGCTATTTTCGTTCAGCTACGAATGTTTTCTTTAAGCAATTCCTGGATCAAGGATCATTCTTTAAATAAGATTTGTTCCTTTACTGTAATCCAAATCAGGAATTCGTTTCTATACTCTATTGTTGTTACCTTCAGAACGGCCGCTTCTAGCTGTAGTTCACTTTTGGACCACTATAAAGAGTTCCTATCTGATCAGCTGTCATCGGTTTAACATAGTCTAGGTCAAATTCTTTTCCAATTCAAAATCCTATTACTTCAAGCAACCTCTAATTGTATTTGTTTTATTATTTATAACGAAATATTATGTAGTTGAACAATTGATTACCAAGATTGCGTTGACAGAGCTGACCAAGAATTTTTTATACTGCATAGTAGGGCACAAGTTCATTGCGGACCACGATGTCTTAATACTTCTCCATACACGACTACATAGTATAGTTATAATTTTTGCTATTCAATAGCAAGGAACTACTGATTACAATGTAATCCAATAAAATCATTGCATATAGTTAGCATCAGTTTCCCTTTAGGAGGATATGTTAATTTGATTAAATGAATGAATTACCGGTAAAGCTGTGATATCTTTCCATCTCTGTTCTATAGACTTCCCCTTCTTCTCCCTCATTATGAGATAGATACTGTCAACATCTGGGCAGCTCCGAAGGATTTTCTCTACGAGTACCTTGCCCATAAATCCAGTGCCACCGGTCACCAAAATCTTCTGCCCAGCATAGAATTCCGGAACTGTTTGATACATGTCGGTCTTTTATAATCTCTGGTGCCTTCGATTATCTGATGCGTTCCTCAGTTGAGTGCAGTCTGCTGCGTACTGTGACAGTTAACTGCAGTTCTCTCTGTAGAACAGCAATAATAAAATACTCAAATTAAAACATTTTTTAAAGTACAATAGGACTTGAAATTTAAGTTAGACAATAGATGTTTGGTGGCATCTGAAAATCGCATTTGTATGTATGCGAATTGGCAGAAACTGATCATTTAAAAAAAAATTGCAAATATCTTGTTTAATTTTCGAGCTTAAAAAAAATTATAAGACATATAAAACAATAATTGAAAAAAATAAATTTTCTGTAAAGATTGTATATGTAACATTTGTCGATCAAAAAAAGTAACTGAGGTTCTTATAGGGAGAGACTAGATAAAATATAGGAGCGAATCTTGGACGTCAACTGGGCAGCTAAGCAGATTTCACATGCGGAGGGAACTCTCCCGATCTGAAACCATCTATTCACTATTTTTACTGTAATAGGTAGCGTATGTAAATATGACGTGAAATTTAAAGCAAGAAATGAGAGGTTTAGTGGCTCAGGTTTAGCAGGAGTTGGGGTTGAAAAAGTCTTAAAACTAAAAAAAAAGCAAATAAATATCTCAGTTAGAATTACAGTTATAATACCATTGTAGAAAGCTAAATTTTTAATAAGATTTTTCGACCAGACACATGGTAATGAAATTATTTATTTTATTCTCTCTAAAACCACACTCATATCTCATTCTGATTTCAGCCATTAACTTGATATTTAATATATATAAAGAAAACTCTAAGATTTTTTTTTTTTTTTTTATTTTCCACTTAAATTCAACAGGGATTAATATTTATATATATTTCAGACCATTTTAAGAACAATGGCAGCAAAATTGAAAATCCTGTCGTTGTGTTGTCTGTTTATACTCCCGGTTGTTAATCTATTACTCAAAAACGGCTCTCTCTCTCTCTCTCTGTCGCGCTCTCTCTTTTTCTCTCTCTCTCTCTCTCTCTCTCTCTCTCTCTCTCTCTCTCTCTCTCTCTCTCTCTCTCTCTCTCTCTCTCTCTCTCTCTCTCTCTCTCTCTCCAGAATCCAAACTATCAACAAGTTGGGGGTGTCTACTTCGTCATGAAAATTCATATTCATCAATATCTTCGTTAGTATTGGTTTTAACGAAATAATGTAAAGAACGAAATGTGGTTAAAATAACGATTATGGTCCTAAATTATTTTAAGAATTTTGACTATCATCTTTGGACACCAAAGATACTACTCTTTTAAAATGCCTGAATGGAATTGGGAAATCGTTTGTATATGTATTAAGGCTGAGTATTGTAATGTGAGCGATTTGATACATTACTAACACTCTCTGGAAATGTTTTCTAATTTTATGCGGTTTAATGAATTTTAAACTTAAAAATAGATACGTTTTAATGTCAATAATTAGAACCCTTAGTCTATTAATTCGCATAACACATATTTTGATGATAACAACCAATGTTCTATTCAAATGTTTTGATTTTTATTCTTAAGGAATTTTTCTTTATTATTCTCATAGCCCCCCCCCTCCATTTATCAATTTTTAACAAAAGAAGAGGTGCATAACTAAGCGTTATAACAATAACATACATGAAATTTCCACATTCTGAAGCTAGTCGTTTTGAGTTATGAATGATGTGTATAAATTTACATGCATACAAACGCCATGCCGAAACTAGTCAAAATGGGTTAAGGGAGGGCTCGTGGGATACATCCGTTGAAATTTGAAAACCTTGAAAAAAATTTCATATTTTCAATACCGAATATTTCAAGCCTATTTACATCGTAGAAGGAAGTTGCTAAACTTGAAACTTTAGCTGCTCTCGTTATGTTCTGTGAAAGGTTGCATAAATTAAAATCACACTATTGGGAGCAGCGCTTTTCTAAAAGCCGAAAACGTGAATAAGCATATAATTCTATTAACCTTCAAATTAAAGAATAATGTGTAAAACAGAAAATAACTCTAATAACAAGATTAGCCATTCTATATATTTCAATCATACAAATTTTAACGACTTACATTTTACTCCTCCTTAAAATACACACACATGACCTTTAGTTTAACATAAAACGTTTAAATGTGCAGTTCGACCATTTTAATAAGCATTCTTAGTTAGCGCTAACTGGTAAAGATATGTTTAACCTGTCCTGTAACATGTGCAAAAAGTCTATGAAGTTAGAAATGTTCTCTTTAATATCTGGAACTTCCACAAGAATATTGATGGTATATCTAAGTAAAATATTATGAAATTAATATTAGTTAGGTAAACTTCCATTTACTTACAAAATGTTCCTAGTAGAATCTCTTGACATTCTACTTGGCCTTTATCAATAGAATTGACTACCAGCCAAACTGTGTCCTTACTTAATCCGTGAAGTACATATGTAAATAACTTGAAATCTATGAATATGTACAATGTTGAACTAACAATACTAATGTTAGAGAATGCATAAAAATTCCACGTGCCCTGAAACGTTTCCTAATAATGCGGATTTATGCAATTTTAAATGTTTAAAATGCATTTGGATTGCTTTAGCCAAGTTGCTAATAATAATTTGATTGTATGTAAAATATTTCAATGATAATTCAAAGAATACATTTTCCACCTATATCACTTTAAGAATTTTATTAAATAATTTTGAGTGATGTTCCACGATTTGCTTTATATTATTCTTGTACAATAAGCCCATATTTTGCTTCACAAAACAGTTACACGCACGCAAACATATATATACCCTTTAATGAACAAAAATACACCACTGAACCTGACTTATGCAACACTACTTTACAAAATACTCATACTCCCTATATTAACATACGCATGTGCTGTCTGGCTGGGCATCAGCAACACAGAAAAAAATAGACTCCAGTCCTTCCAGAGCAAAGTACTTCGGATAGCGGCAAATGCTCCCTGGTTTGTTAGCAACAGCCAAATCTACAGGGAATTGTAAACTGCTCCTATTTCAGTACATCTTCAAAAACATGCGAGGAAATACCATGGCAGCCTTCCGATGTCAAGTGGAGCCACTCATTATAATTTAGGTGCAATGACTGAAGGGCGTCTACGTCCGAGGCTGTACCAAAATCTCTTAATTTTGTAACAAATCTTATAATAACACTTTGTGTATAATAGTTATGTATTGGCCCAAATAAATTTTCTCTCTTTCTTCTTCTTCTCTCCAAACAATTAAATATAAATTTATTAACAATTAAAAAGTTCACCAATAATAATAAATATTCAATTCATTATATCCTGCGACAACAGGACGGGGAATTCGTGGGAGTATACAAAACATTACGACAACACTCGGACAAATTCTATTCGTATTTAAGGATGTCAGTTGAGGCATTCGACTTTCTTTTGAAATCGACTGAGTGCAAATTGCAATGAACTTCAACGAATTTCCGAGATGACTTTCACCGGAATTTTTGGAATTGTGTAAAAATGTACAACAATGGTTGGCTTTTTTTAAAATAATAGTGCAACCTTAGGTAGTTTACAAAAAAAGACAATTTTGAAAAAGGAGTAATGCGATAAATTTATGAGTTTTAAAAATTATTTACGTAGCTAGAGAGTAACGCAAGAGTGCAAACAATTTTTGAATATGAATCAATAAGTAGAAATGTATAGAAATACAATCTTCTGAGACGGTTTATTTTATTTTTACTTTGAATTACCCTACTATATAAAATATTAGTCCACTTATCATCTAATTCTACTTCGACGGCTGCTTCTTGACACAGTGTCGTCAAAATTTTGTAATTATTCCTTAATGGATCTGCTGGGTTCCTAATTTCCCTTCTTTTGAAAACTGAACTAAAAACGCTACTTCCATTAGGCTACCAGGATGGAATATCAAACACGATTGATATGAGTGGATAGACGCTTGGCGGTTCCCCAGGATGGTTTCAGGAGGCTAGATGGTAGTTTGGGCCAATGCGGCTTCCGTCGTTCTGTTACTCACGTTAATAAATAGCTGGATAGTCGCCAGGCAGGTATCTACCATCCACCATCCTAACAACCTTCCTGCAGTGTGGCTTCCGGTTTTGAGCAGGCTATCCCGTGAGGATGTACCAGCTGACGGCTGAGGGATTAGCCAGCTCTGACCGGCTAGGACCGACTATCCTAATCCCATCACGAGGTCACGTGACGGGATATTTGGAGCTTGCTACTCGTTGTCTAGTTACGACAGGTCCAAGGATATTATTTAATACGGATGTGGGACGCGGATCTTACACTCTAGGTTTACAGCGTTAGAATTAGAATATAAATGGAATAGAAAAAGTCCGTCACGCAGGGGCTACGTAAACTAAGCAGATTTCCCGAGTGAAGTTATACAATAGAGAAATCTCCATACGAGAGCCGAACAGTTATGGCAAAGGGCCGAACTAGCTTTTGGCGGGAAACTCAGTCGTCCGTTACGGGCCAAATTTAATAAAAATGCAAATATCTCGGTTAGTATTCAAGATAGAGAAGAAATGTATAGAACAGTATTTATAGTAAATTTAAAATAAGATTGGTTCTATACAATTTTTTGATCCGACGTATGGTAACGGAGATATTTCGAAAATCCCCACTTTAAACCCCCCCCCCCACTGGTCCGATTTCAGCCATTAACGAACTTCATCTGTCTTTTTGCATAAAACGTTTAAATATCGAGTTTGGTAACGATCAAACAAAAATTGCGACCGCTAGAGCGTTAACAGACAAATATATATATATATATATATAATTTTGAACGAACCTCATTTTCTTGATCTCCTGGGTAGGATCGATGGACATTTGAAGAAAATGTTCGAAAATCGCGTAATGAGTACGACCTCAAAAGCTGATTTCCTCTGAGGGAAATCTGCTAAAAGTGTCCATTAAAATTAATTATCTTTCTAGTGAGGAATTAGTAGCCCACATATTGAAAAAAGTCCGTCACGCAGGGGCTGGGTAAACTAAGCAGATTTCCCACGTGAAGTCTTACAATAGAGAAATCTGCCTAATAACAACAGTATTATTAAGGACTCTTTAAACTTATTCACGAGGGAAGAACAGTTACGGAAACGGCCGTCCTAGCTCTCGGCGGAAAGTCCCGAACATAGCCGACTCCTGCCGACCACACACACAATACAAATGCAAATATCTCGGTTAATGTTCAAGATACAGAATAAATGTATAGAACATTATTTATAGTAAATTATTTTTCAATAAGATTGATTCTATACAAGTTTTCGATCCGACGCAAAATAAGGGAGATTTTTTGAATTTTCAAAAATCCCCCCTCTAAACCCCCCTCCCGCTGGTCCGATTTCAGCCATTAACGAACTTGATCTTCCTTTTTACATAAACCGATTAAATTCCCAGTTTGGTAACGATCAAACAAAAATTGCGACCGCTAGAGCGTTAACAGACAAATATATATATATATATATATATATATATATATATATATATATATATATATATATATATATATGGGAAACAGGTCTCAATAACACGAAGTCTTCCCACCAATTTATTTATTCACGCACAAGGCCTTTCGGCACTAACGTGCCATCATCAGGTGCTAACCAACAAACAACAAAGAAACAAGCTTAGGCCAAGTTATGCATCCAACAATTACATTTTGAAATATTTAACAAAATAGAATTTCATACTAAAATCAATCTTACGAAAAAACGTCCTAACTTAAAACTACTAGAATCTAAGTCAAACATTAAAAGAATATATTATAGTTCAATTAATTAAAATAGCTAAAGTGAATAAATACTCTAAACATTAACAAACACATGTATACCCTATAAAAAAGTTACTATAAATTAACAATTATCCTACCTTCTGCTGTATAATTGACGTTAACGCCACGGCTTTGGGGCCACTACTGGCGACTAGCAGAGATGGAGGAGGCCTACTCAACAGGACAGAACTTGGCATTTCCAATTGCACATTTAGGCAGACACCGCTCCTTCTCTCCAGCTCAATGTAGAGAGGTTCCAATGTCTGAATTAGTTTGTGGTTATATTCCCTCGCCAATAAAGCTACCTCGTGTGGGGCATCTTCGTGCTTTTCTTTCCTCAAATGCTGGAGGAACGTTGAGTCCATTCTCGACAGATGCTCCTGGCACCTTTTCTTTAATTTCCTTGAAGTCCTTCCCACATAATACGCACCACATTCTCCACATATGATTTTATATATTCCCGACTGGTCCGGCAGCTTTATTGGGTCTTTTAGCTTACATAAAACGGATTTTAAATTATTTGGACTTGCAAAACCCACCCCGATTTTCTTACGTTTAAATATTCTTTGGATTTTTTCCGACACGAATCCCAGATAGGGCAAAGAGCACCACCTTTCCACCTCTGAGGTAACTTCTGGAATCCCCAAACTCTTCCTAAGTCTCGTTACCTTCTTTCTCTCAATCATTCTATCCACCATGTGTATGGTATATCCATTAACCAACGCTAAGTGGTGAATAAATTTTAGCTCACGAGAGTATTCTTCTTTACTCATTGGAATATCCAGCAATCGATTAGCGTATGCATGAAATATCGCTAATTTTTGCTTGTAGTGGTGGAAGGAGGTATTGGGTATTGCAATATCGCTTGCAGTTGGCTTCCGGAAAATTGAAAATTTGTGGCTATTGTTATGTCTTGATATTGTCAAATCCAAATAATTAATCTTACTGTCTTCTTCTACTTCGAGAGTAAATGAAATGGTGCGGTGACAAGAGTTAAGATATTTCAATAACTCCTCTAACTCCTTTTTAGAGCCACTAAAACAGACCAATATGTCATCTACGTACCTTAGCCAGTATACCAGTTTGCTATGGAATGGATTGCGACTATTCATTATGTAGCGCTGTTCCAAATAGTCCATGAATATCTCCGCCGCCAGTGGGCTTAAAGAGGACCCCATTGGTAATGAATTTTTCTGGAGATAGAAAACTTCTTGAAAAACACAATAATTCTGGTCTAAACATATTTTTATGAGCTTTAGTAGCTCCTGGGAAGCCGAAGGATCACATTTCTTTGATAAGAGGACCTGTCTCATTATCTCATATACGTCCTGCGGTGGTACACTCCCAAAAAGGTTTACCACATCGAATGATGCCAACAGACAATCACCGGGTATTCTTTTTGCCTTTAGAATATCTACCAACTCCTTATTATTTATCACCGAATACCTAGGTTTGTATCCTGTCATAGTCTTAAAAACACCAGCCACTACCTTACATAACATCTGAGTAGGCGCTGAACAAAATGACACTATTGGTCTCATGGGATTGCCTGGTTTATGAACCTTAGGTAGTGAGTATAATCGAGGGGCTAAGGGGTTTTTCTGTAAAATAGATTCTTTTTTGTCCTTGGGAAGTACATATTGAACGGATTTAACCGCTTCTCTGACGATTTGATTGTACTGCTCCGATGGATCTCTTTTCATCACCTCATACCCTCCCTCAGTGAGCAATGTCAATGTTTTATTGATATACTCTCCCTTGTCCATTATTACCAATGAAGGGCCTTTATCGGCCTTTGTAACAATAAGATTATTTTTTCTAATTTTTTCCCTAATATATTTTATGATTTTTAAGGACGGGTCCGGTTTTGATTTTATCTGTCGTAGGGCGCTATTTATCACAAAACTGCACTCTTTTAGCATCTCTTGGTCGGAAATGGTGTTTTCGATAGAGGCTATTAAATTCAAAATTTCTTTTTTCCCATAAGTTGGTTTTGGGCAAAATTTAAAACCCTTATTTAAAATTTCCAGCTCTCTCTGAGTAAAATCAATTTTACTCAAGTTAACAGTTCGTGGATAGCAATCACATGAGTTATTCTCCCCATTTAGATTAAAGAAATTCTGTTGCATCTCCTTCAAGCTATTTAATTTCCTGTTTAATGTCGACTGTTTCCTTCTAAGCCGGGTTAAATATGATAGAGAAACAGATTTCTTAAATCCCTCTAACTCGAGAGGATTAAGATAATACTGAAGCCTGTTCTCAACACCTTTCAAATAGAACCTGTAAGTGTCTCTTAGACTAAACCATCTTTTCAGTTCACTTTTTAAAATTACTTTATAAATCTTAAACCTTACACTACCTTTTAGTCTTAAATTTTTAGTAATCCCCATCACATACCTGGGCGTTAAATTAAGCTTTAAACATCTTAAATTAAAATATATATTCTTACTAGCAATTTCATGTTTATAATATAATTTACGATAGCGGCTTTCTAATTGACCCTTATTTAACACTTGAATAACATTACACGTTTCTTCATTGATATATTGCCAGCTAATATATATATATATATATATATATATATATATATATATATATATATATCCCTTAAGGGAAATCTGCTAAAAGGTGCTTGAATAGTGAAAATATAGAAATAAATTAATTAAAGGTCCGTTCAAAATTATATATATATATATAAAATTGTATCTTCTGTCTACATTGATTTTTTTTCTGGAAAAATCTCTAAGTTTCACATGCTTTTGACACAGTATCTGCAATTGGTTTCTTTGGTATCTGTTTGTTTGTTACCTTTTCACGCCTAAACTACTTAATCGAATTTTATGGAACTTGGTGCGAACATTACTACGATCCCAACTTAGACTGTAGGCTATGCTAATATTCTCAGAAATGAACATTAAAGGATGTTATAAGGGAGGCCTGAAAAATTCCCATATTTCGTTACCCATTGCTTTTTCTCCAAACATGCACGTAACAAATGTGGTTGATTTTGTTATTTAAAGTAACTTTTGTTATATACACTTTGCTCATATACCGAAGTAGAAATGAGTTATAAGCTAAAAAGTATAGCGGGAATCAACAACTTGTTTGGTTACAAATGACGGAGCCAAACTTTACAAAACTATATATGTGAACTAACATTAAATCTAATTAGCATTAAATTATAAGTTATATTAAAGTTTCTAGGTACTAACAGCAGTGGGGGTTATAAGAGAGGCCTGAAATGTGAAATCGGTCTATTTCGTTTCCAATAGTTTTTTCGGCATTCGAGCACATAATAAAAGTTGTTTATTCTGTTGTTTAGAGTAACTGCAGTTTTATACATTTTTTCGTATAACAATATATAAAACAAGTAATCAGTATAGAAATAATGATTTACTCATCAATTCTTTCCAATATATGAACTACGTGGTACCTGACCTTTTTGGGACTTTGAAAGAGCATAATACAAAAGACCGTCACGCAGGGGCTGCGTAAACTAAGCAGATTTCCTCCCTTGTTGTTTTACAATAGATAAATCCACATACTGGTAACACAATACCACCATGATTAAATACAAATGGTAATGAGAAATCTTTCAGTTAATTAAAATAAATTCCCAACTGAAACGGCTTCTGTTTTGTAAGAATAATTTATATTTTAATAACTCAAATTTTAGTAGTCCAAGAACTAAAGAAGGGGGGGGGCGGATGAACAGAACGTATTTGCATAAATCTCACAAAGTAACGAAGGTAAGGTAAGGTTAGAAACGACAGGTAAGGTTAGAAGAAGCTTCCACCTGAGTCGAGTACTGAAGGAAATGGCCGACCTAACCCGAACAATACCTGACCACAGACTTTAGAAAAATGCAAATATCTCGGTTAATATTCAAGATAGAGAATAAATGTATATAACAATATTTATCGTAAATGTAATTTGCAATAAGATTGATTCTGTACAATGTTTCGATCCGACGTATAGTAACGGAGATATTTCGAATTTTCTAAAATTCTCCCCTTTAAACCCCCCTTCCCACTGGTCCGATTTCAGCCGTTAACGAACTTGATCTTTCTTTTTACATAAAACGACTAAATATCGAGTTTGGTACCGATCAAACAAAAATTGCAACCGCTAGAGCGGTAACAACCAAATTATATATATATATATATATATATATATATATATATATATATATATATATATATATATATATATACAGTTTTGAACGGACTTCATTTTCGTCATCTACTAGGTAGGATCGATGGACATTTGAAGAAAAATGTCGAAAATTCCGTCATGAGTACAACCTCAATAGCTGATTTCCCTTAAGGGAAATCTGCTAAAATACATATGGTATGAAGACAGCAACATATGGACGCGTGTCAACCGACCTTGGCGTTAAATCATGAAATTCGAAATATTTCTATTATTGTACATCACTTTGAAAAGTTGTATAGACCCAATCGTATATTAAATCAACTATCTATAAATATAGTCAAGAAAATATTACCTCTATCATGAATATTAATCGAGATACTAGCATTTTTTAGTATTCGGTTTCCAAAAAACCGAATGTCATATTAACAACAATATGCTTTTATGTAATGTACAACTTTATCGGTAGCTTAAACACCAAGTATTATTTTCATTGAACTTTTTCTGTGTGAGATACATGCAAATACGTTGTGTGATGATGTCATCATATAAGATTTTACGCCCTTCACTCAAAAAAGTGTATTTGGTCTTTACTACACTCGATATTTATAATATTCTATGGCTGAAACCAGATGACGGGGGGGGGGGGAATCAGAGGGGAAATTAAACATTTAAAATATCTCCGTTATTATGATTCGAATCGAAACATGTTTTTGAACCAGTCTTCTTATACTACGATGTTCTACAATTGTAGTTATATACATTTTTCGGTACTCTTAATATTAAGGTATTAAGCGATATATTCGTATTTTCTTGTTTTCAGCCTTCAGTAAAAGCCTTGGAATTTGTATTTAAAAATACACAATATATGGTGAGGTGAGATCACTAGTGTACCATACTAGCGGATGGGAAATCTGTTGAAAGTTGAACCACCCCCAAGCGTGTAGGACTTGTATGATTGTTTTGTATTCCAATTTTAAGGTATAATTTTTGTATAATAAATGGAAATCGAAGAGGGGTATCAAAATACTCACCTATCTTTGAGTCATGATAGAGTGCTATCCTGTAGCCCAGGGATGAGCAACACGCGGCCCGCATGCGGCCCTTTGAACATGTCCATGCGGCCCGCCAAGCATTTCTAAAATTGAATTTATTTCATCGACTTTCTCCCATCAATATATTGTTATAAAATTAATTATAATAAAATGCTAGTACATACTAAACCGAAACAATTTTTTGTGGCGAGTTACTCACTTTTCGGCGACTTGTTCAAACGTACAATACGAACTCGCCGCGTCTGGGCATGTTTAGCAGATTCCCTTAAGGGAAAGCAGCTATTGAGGTTGTACCCATGACGTAATTTTCTAAACTATTCATCAAATGTCCATCGATCCTACCTAAGAGATGACGAAAATGAGGTCCGTTCAAAATTGTGTATATATTTTTGTCTGTTACCGCTCTAGCGTTCGAAATTATCGTTTTATAGTTACCAAAGTGGATATTTAGTTGGTTTATGTAAAAAGAAAGATCAATTTCGAAATATCTCCATTACTATATGTCGGATTTAAAAAGAGTATAGAATCAATCTTATTGCAAACTAAATGTACTTATAAATATCGTTTTATACATTTCTTCTCTATCTCGAATTTTAACCGAGATACTTACATTTTTTAGTTCTCATCCTACAGCAAATCCCCAATTCTACTCATGTTACATAAACAATACTCTGTTATATAATAAACCACTTTATTCGAAGCTTAAATGCCAAATATTGTTTTCAGAGACCTTTATGATATGAGATAATGCAAATATATTCTTGTGAACCCCCCCCCCAGTCTTAAGTTCTTGGACTACTAAAATTTGATTGATTGAGGTAAATTTGTTCTGATTCTACATGAAATATAGAAATAGTAACTAGTTTTCAATAAAATTAATATGCTATATTCTGATATATTTCAGTAATTGTTTTTCTTTCCGGTGAGAGGTGACACTTGATGAGAGTTGCGATATTAGCGATACAGCACAACTTGCTATATTTTTACGTGGTATTGACACCAAATTTAATATTACAGGAGAATTGTGTTCATTGATTCCAATGCAAGGGCCTCAACAGGCAAAGACTTGTACGATGAACTAAAGTCTTTGTTGGAAATTTTTTCAATTTTATTAGAAAAGATTATTGGTATATCGACAGATGGAGCACGAGCAACATCAAGCTGGAGGTAGGAGTATAGGGAACACTATTTCAAGACATTAAGGTCACAAGAAGGGAAATATTCGTTAACCACTGCATAATTCACCAGGAACATTTGTGTGCGAAAAGATTGTGTTTGCCAAATGTCACAGTACCAATAATTAAACTAATCAATTTTATAAAGTCGCCCGCGTTAAACCACCGTGAATTTAAACTTAAATTCTTGAAAGATTTAGAAACTGAATATGGCGACGTGGTTTTTAATACAGAAGTACGTTGGCTTAGTAGAGGTGCAATGCTAAAAAGAGTATACTACTTAAAAAGCGAAATACAATTGTTCGTGGATATGAAGGGATATGCCTTTCCTCATTTTGGTAATAAAGAATGGATGTGTGATTTTGAGTCAGCCTCTCAATGATCTTAATGTGAAACTTTAAGGAAAAGTACAGTTTGTTCACAATTTGTATGATAAAATTCAGGGCTTTAAGAGCAAATTAAAATTGTGGAAACAGCATCTTTTGCAGAATAATATGCCTCACTTTCCACATTTAGAAAAAGAAAACATTACAACTTCCCAATAATACATACATTATATAGACATTTTAATCAACTTGTGAAGGGGCGATGCAAGACGTAAAGAAGTGAAGGCCAGATTAACTGAATCAAATATATTAACAACAATAATAAATAATGATAAAGTTATTAACAAAAAGGTCCGTCCACTGCCGCTTTCAGACTCAGGTTTTCACAGTCAATAATTACGCACTGTAACCTAAAACGTTGTTCACAATTGAATGCTGATAGGAAACTCTTCTTAACCTCGCTAAGCTATATAGATTTTTCTATAGCAACGTATAGCAGCGAGATACTCGCGAACACATGAAAATTAAGACTAACTGTCAAGGTTATTCATTCGTGAGTACCTCGCCGCTACATCACCTCCCCTCAATGACTGCGTCGAAAAGAGAACAAGAGGTTTAACCAAACGCCCTCGCTGGGTCACCTGGAATGGTGGAGGCTGGTCATCTTCCTTGGCGGAGTCATTGGAAGGTCTAGCTGGCGATGGTGTTGCTGCTGAGGGTAGAGGCTGGCTGGAACTGAAGTCCTCTTCCTGGAGCAGGAAAGCTGGTTTCAGCCTGTCAATCGACACGGTCCTGGGTCCTGAAGACAACTGGATGTCATAGGTTCTGAAGCATCTCTTTAAAACCTTGTAAGGGCCAGTATAAGGCGGGGTGAGCGGGCGCAGTACTGTATCATCCCTCAGGAAAACATGAGAGGATGTCTGTAGGTCGTTGTGGAAAACGTTTTTGCAGTGGATTTGTGATGAGGTGCTGGTCTCAGTACTCACTCTGGACATTTCGCCTTCTTATCTTTCTGTACAATATAATTTATTTTTTCCTATTAACTAACTCAATATTGTACTTACTATCCCCTTACCGGTAATTCAGTGATATCTTTCCATCTCTGTTCTATAGACTTCCCCTTCTTCTCCCTCATTATGAGATAGATACTGTCAACATCTGGGCAGCTCCGAAGGATTTTCTCGACGAGTACCTTGCCCATAAATCCAGTGCCACCGGTCACCAAGATCTGCCCGGCGTAGAATTCCGGAACTGTCTGATGTATCTCTGTGCTGGTAATGTCTGATGCATCCTGGAATAAACTTAATTCCTTCAATTAGTATACTGTAACAATAAAATTGTCTGTATAAATAGAGCTCTAAAGTTTGTGTGATATTCTATTTATATTCGACGCGAATCAATTTTCTTCTTTTTTTTTTAAGTTTCAGATCATTCTAAAAACAATAGCATCAACGTTGGAAATCTGCCTGTTCGCCCGTTTGTTACTCAATCATTCAAAAAACGGCGGATAAGAAGATTTCAGTGGACTTTATATTTATGAGTCAACTAATCCTATGTACAACACAGACTATATGAAAATGCAAATTTTCAACTTGGAGTGGTGGTTCACTTCGACGTCATAAATAATTTTGTCAATTAATGCTATTTTTATCGAAACAAAAAAGAAAGCATTAATAGTGTTTAGAATAACGATTTTGGTCTCAAAACGTTATTTAAATTTATGAACTAATATATAAAAGTAAAAGAACAGTTGGTAGTTGTGTTATCAAGTCCTGAAGTGAAAGTACGTCGATTGGCTCCCTTGCTGGAAGATACAGTGAACATACTGTAGTACGAATAGGGGAATGTACTCTAACAGCTACTGCTTAACCTGTAGTACATATTTCAACCATGCTGCTATGAAAATTGTCTCTGAGATCACAACATTACCAAAATCTTTTCCTCCATAACATTTGTTTCTTCTGTACTTATTATATCTGTACATTGACGCTTGTTTATTGGGAAGTAAGAGTGTTTCTTGCAGTTTATGTAAAGTGTATAAATTAGGACAAGGTTTACTTAATGTTTTCATGTTCTTAATTTTATAGCATTGGGTTTTGAATGCTTAACACATTGTTCGTCATGTTCACGTTTTACAGACTGCTGTGTTTCGCATCTTTTCGTGGACAACTACAGTCGAGATCATTGCTAAATGGTAAATTATCATCTTCCAAGGTTATGTTCATATTAGAAGACATATTTTCTCTCGAAATGCATGCTTGACTATGATAAGGCAGGGGCTCTTTTCATACATAATTGAATAGACGTTGCAAAATTCCTTCAATTTTATTTCTTTTTTTCGGATAAACTTCTGCAATTTGTGTAATTCATCTCGTCTTTTTCTTTAGCATTGTTTGAATATAGTACCTTAAATTTATTATTCAATATGAAATATTTTCATTTGCCATTTATTTTAACATTTTGGTACAACTTACAAACCACGCCATGCCTTGCTTCCGTGGAGTTTTTATAATACTACAAGTTACACCAAAGAGGGAGTTTTAGTTCACCCAAGTGCCCCCTATGTCGTTCATATCCCATTGAAATATAGCCATGAATGTATTAGTTTATGAATAAAAATAATAGTAAAATATTAGATATTGGTTAATAAAATATCATTTCTGAGTCTATATGAAATAATTTATATAACATGCTAACAATGTAGAATTGAAATTATTATTGGTTTTTCCATTTTTATTACCAAATTGAAATGTTCATAAAATTTTTCATTAACATTTAAATTATTATCATTTGTAATAGGAGATTTGAAATTGAGCTTGAAATTTAGTCCATATTCCGGTTGAGAGAAAGTCTTCATTGTAGTGTTCTTTTTGTTCCAGTATTCAGTAAATGAGGTTCTATTCCCGAAATTATTTCTTCCAAATGCTCCATAATTACAATTATTTAATCTCGAAAGATATTCTTGTTTCCATTTTCCAACTTTTCATTGATCTAAGAAAGCTCATCAGATTTCAAAGATTGATAATGTTCTTCTCCTGACGAGGTTGCTTTCAAATTTGGGTTATTTATTTTGGACTTTTCGAATCTTTCTTCAAGGTTCGTAAGTTTTTCAGGAGATCTTGAACAGTTATTTGTGTGGTTTAGGACTGCTAGATAAGTTTATATTTATGCGATTCGGTTTTAAAGTTTCTGTGGCTAAATATGTTTCTGTATCTTCCTTGCTATGAATAGTAGCAGGCTTCCTTGAGATGGCATCAGCATAAGTTAGGCGTGGTTTAATACTTCCCTTTTTGGACTCAATGATTTCTATTACCATGGTTAGTATGAGCTGCTCCATAATAAGAACAGGACGTTTTTGTCTGTTTGATCTTTGTTATTGAGGTTGCACTTCAATTCATTGCATAAATCATCATTATAATGTTTCCACATTGAGCCCACAAAAGTTGTTTTTTTATAACGTACAGCAACAAATGGCAGCCCGAGACTCAGAGATATTCGACTCACTTTGGGTTGAGAGATGTAGGGCCTAACCTTGATTGTCAAAAACTGGTCTTTATATTCTCTGGTAGAACTGGATTATTGGATTTACACTCAAAGAACATTTTTTTGCTCTTATTCATCTTAAAGGGATGATGCCTTGAGATTTTAGATGTAGTAGAATGCCTTAATCTCACATAAAATTTATTTTTTGGCAAGAAAAAATACCTCTTGAGAAATTTTGGTTTTGTGTGCTGTTAAGAGAATCGGCGAATCGTAAACTGTTTTTTTCTCTCAGAATTTTTCTTGTTGTTTCTGGTTTTGAAATTTCGAGATTTTTTCCCTCGCGGAAATATGGGGTAAGAATTGAAAATTGCTAAGTGTCATATAACAGTAATTTCAATTGAGTTCACTCTCTCACATCTCCAGTTCCCACATGTTGTACCAATTCAAAATTTATTTGTTTTTATTATTCATTTGTAAACATTAAGCAATAAGAATTATATATTTATTCACAATATAACTGTTAAAAGTTTATTTAGAAAATATAATTCATATTACAGATAGTCGAGATCGCCAGGGGAAAATATATTAAAAGATGGCATCATGATTTGCAATCTCAATAGGTAGTTTTGCCAAAATAAAAACCTGCTATTAAGGAACTATTATCATGATGAATTGAATATTCAATGCATTTCATTCATAATGCATTATGATTGTATTCGATAAGCTTTCTTAGAATGTTCCAACTTCTTGAAACGTAGTATGAATAGTACGGACTGAATTATCATAATGTTATACATCAACAAGTTACCCACCCATTAGTATGTAATTTTAGTATCACTATATGAATAAATAATAATATAGTGATGGATTTCAATTTTCTAGCGTAACAGATGTAACCTAATTTTGTAATATAAGATTGAATGAATATCAATTAAAACGTATTAATTAATAATTCGATAACTACATAAAATTCATTTATTAAGAGAGTTAGTCGTATTAGAAGTTTCTCATTAAGAAAAATCAGCTGTTGAGCTCGTGCTCAAGCCATGATTTTCGAAACATTTCTTCAAATGTCCATCCATCCAACCCAGGATACGACGAAAATGATGTCCGCTAAAAGCTACAAAACTAACTACTATATATATATATATATATATATATATAGAGAGAGAGAGAGAGAGAGAGAGAGAGAGAGAGATTTGCTTGTACCGCTCTAGCGCTCACAATTCTTGTTTAATCCTTATCGAACACGACATTTAAACATTTTATGTCAAATTAAAGATCAAGTTCGTTGGTGACTGAAATCGGACTAGTGGAATTTCCATTATGATGAAAAAACGACGTTTCTCGTGTTCTAGAATGACATAGTAGTGATCTCATCTCACCAAGTATTCTCTATTTCTAAGTAAAAATCGGATGTGCAGAAGTACGAGTATACTGAAGGCTAAAAGCAAGAAAGTGTGAGTGGCTCGCTTAATATTTGTGTGCGTATATATGTTATGTATGTATGTATATAAAGTTTGGAATCTCTTGGGTAGGATACATTTGAAGAAATGTTTGATATCTTCATCAGTAGACCATCAAAGCTAATTTCCCATAACAGAAACCTGCTAGAAGCTTTCATGAAATTAAACCCAATTCACACTCGCTCCTGAATAGTTTCTACCTTGACCTAAAGAAATGTGGATGTATCTACACTCAACCGAAAAAAAAACCGGACACTTAAATTTAGTCTTATAATTTTGTTAAATACTTAATATATATGTATATTAATCTTTTTAATTAAAATAAAACCTAACCTCTGGTTAACCTAGAGTGGCGAGTTCGATTCTCGCCTGGGAAAAGGAAATTATTTAGTGACGAAATTCATTAAATAACATCCTAAAATCCCACCCTGGCTAGAAAAGGGTGGTAACCTGTAGATAACCCGTCCCAATTAGCCTGAGTTGCAAAAAGTGGACGTTAATAAATAATAATTAAAATAATTGGTTAATCTATAGGTTATTTAAACAAAATCTTCCAAAATTGAATAATTTTTATTGATTATTTACAACAAAATACAAAATAAAAAAAGAAAAAGATAAATTAACACATTTAAAAAAAAAAATTATTCTTCATTTTTATTACAGTGAATGGTAGACTACGCTACCCCAAGCGTTTCGGCAATGTAACGTAAGCTCCGGCCTTCCATCTAAGTTTGAAAGACCCATTATTCTGGACCGAAATAAAAATAAAACATTAATTACAGAAAATGCTTGGTTAATAATTAAAGATGTTTAAATTTGCGAAAAACTACTTACAGTTTAGAATAGATCAACTTCACGACAAATAAATCTAATCTGAGTTTTATTTAATTGTTTACTAATCCTGAAGGGATTAGTTCAATGGACTTAGACTCTAAATTCTATGTAATAACTAGAATACCCACATAAAGAAAATTGCTGAAAATTAGCTTTTAATACGACAAAAATGAAGTGTCCGGTTTTTTTTTGCGGTTGAGTGTATATTCGCACCTTAGAGCTACTATAAAAAAGTCCGTCACGCAGGGGCTGCGTAAACTAAGCAGATTTCCCTCGTGAAGTTTAGTAATAAATAAATATACATACTGCTAACACAACAACACCGTGAATAAATACAAACGGAAATAAATGTTTCATCCAATTTCAATAACCCGCCGACAGGAAGCGTTAGGTTAGAAATGTAAACGAACAGGACTGCCCGCCTCACACCGGAAAGAAAAACAATTACTGAAATATATCAGAACATAACACATTAATTTTATTGAGAACTATTTACTATATCTACTAGTGTAATTTATAATGAGTCAGAATAATTGTTATCTCAATCAATAAAATTTTAGTAGTCCAAAACTTTAAGATGGGGGGGGGGGTCACCAGGGCATATTTCCATGAATCTCGTATAATAAAGGTCTCTTGAATACAATTTTTGGTATTTAAACTTCCAATAATGTGATTTATTATGTAGCAGAGTATTGTTTACGTAACATGAGTAGAAGTGGCGGTTTGCTGAAAACTGAAAAATGCAAATATCTCCGTTAATATTCAAGATAGAGAATAAACGTACATAACAATATTTATAGTACATTTAATTTGGAATAAGATTGGTTATATACAATTTTTCGATCCGATGCATAATAACAGAGATATTTCGAATTTTCGAAAATCCCCCCTCTAAACCCCCCCCTCCCACTGGTCCGATTTCAGCCATTAACGAACTTGATCTGTCTTTTTACATAAAACGGTTAAATATCGAGTTTCGTAACGATCAAACAAAAATTGCGACCGCTAGAGCGTTAACAGACAAATATATATTTATATATATATATATATATATATATATATATATATATATATATATATATATATATATATATATATAATTTTGAACGGACCTCATTTTCGTCATCTCCAGGGTAGGATCGATGGACATTTGAAGAAATTTTTCGAAAATCGCGTCATGAGTACGACCTCAATAGCTGATTTCCCTGAATACGCTTCACACACTTTAGCAGATTTCCCTCAAGGGAAATCAGCAATTGAGGTCATCCTCATGACGCGATTTTCGAAACATTTCTTCAAATGTCCATCGATCCTACCCAGGAGATGACGAAAATGAGGTCTGTTCAAAATTATATATATATATATATATATATATATATATATATATATATATATATATATTTATATATACTAGCTAAGGTACCCGGCTTCGCTCGGGAAATCATTTGAGAGTGAATGATGATGGTATTTTTTTTTTTTTGGTCAAGGCTTCAATGTTTACAACTACACCCGTCTGCCCGCATTGTTTTCCCGCGAGGGTCAGACAGACGTCTTAAAGATGAGAAATTTTACTTTTGAAGAATAAATGAAAATAAGTCCCTCTCCACTTTTAGACACACCTTGAATAATTTAAATCATCATCATGGATAGCATTTATTATAATTAAATATCACCTATGATATACATATTTCTTGACAAAAACGAATCCGAGCTTACTTATATACCTAACATTATGTACATAATAGTAAATGTGAGTAGAAAACAAAATACAACATTTCACAGGAAATACGTTAACTGTGTTAGCTTCCTGACAACTTCCTCTCCTGCTTAAGTGTTATCAACATTGCTTTAATAAAACTACTTCCTCAAAACATTAATTTCGAATTTTCCTATATAGTAATTTAAACACAGTTTTTTTTTTCCTGGGGTAAATAAATAACAGTGGAACCCTAAAAGAAAATTAATTTATATTGTAAAAGCGAGGTGAGGGAAATAGATTGTTGCAACTTCAAATCATATTATGTTTAAACGAACACAGGAAATAAGTTAACATAATTAACCTTTTTAACACCTAGACAACTTCCGCTCCCGCTTGAGTTAATCAGCATTTCTTTACTTTAAAAATTTGTTCAAAACATTAAAAAGTTCGAATTTTCTATTAATTTATATAGCTGGTGTAAATAAATAACAGTGGTACCCTAAAAATAATTTCATTTATCAACGGAAGGATCAAACAAGCCAAACACCTCCACTCTTAATTTCATTTATGTTCAAAAATCTAGGATGGGAAAGAGATTTTAGCAATCCCCCCGCATTATCAAATCATATTGAGTTTAAACCCATTTTGTCTTTTATTATAATGGCAATACCAAGTAAAGTTTAATAGTTATGGATAGTAAATAGTCATTTCAATATTGACAACATATTGGAGGAAGAGGATAATACATACCACAATTCAAGAGTTTAATTCCTCAACACTTCCGATTTAACATGTGAAAATTCAGCCATATTTTGTTTAAATAATACACTATAAAATTGAATAATCCAAATGCTCTAATATTTTATATATATATATATATATATATATATATATAAAATTGTAACCTCTGTCTGTAAATTGATTTTTTCGCGAATTTTCACGATAACTTTTCGTTTCACACGTCATACACACCATAACTGCATTTTGTTTCTTTCGTGTGTGTTTGTTTGTTTGTTACCTTTTCACGCATAAACGGCTGAACCGAATTTTATGAAACTTGGTATGTATATTACTACTAACCCAACTTAGACTTTAGGCTATACTAATATCCTCTGAGACGAATTGGAGTGGGGGTTATAAGGGAAGCCTGAAATTAAAAATAGCGATATTTCGTTTCCTGTTGGTTTTTCGGCAAATATGGACATAACAAACGTTCTTTATTTTGTTATTTAGAGTAACTTTTGTTATATACACTTTTTTCGTATACTGAACTATAAACGAGATATACGCTAAAACCTATAGCGGAAGTGAACAATTTTATTTGGGACAAAAGACCCAACCGAAATAAATAAAACTCGGTATGTGTATTAGCACTAACGCTTTCATTATAAAAAGCCATACCAACATTTCTAGGGACGGGCAGGAGTGGGGGTTGTAGGGGAGGCCTGAATTTAAAATAGCGGTATTTCGTTTTCTATTCGTTTTTCGACAAATATGAACATAACAAAAGTTGTTTATTTTGTTATTTGAAGTAACTTTTGTCATATACACTTTTGTCGTATACCTAGGTATAAATGAGTTATATGTTAATAACTACTGCGGAAATCAACAATTTTATTTGGCACAAACTCAACCGAACTAAATAAAATACTCGGTATGTGAAATAGCACTAACGCCTTCCTTATAATAAGCCATACTAACATTTCTAGGGACGGGCAGGATTGGGGGTTATAAGGGAGGCCTGAAATTAAATATAGTGATATTTCGTTTTCTATTGGGGTTTCGACAAATATGGACATAAAAAAAGTTGTTTATTTTTTTATTTAGAGAAATTTTTGTTATATACACTATCGTCGTATACCGAAGTATAAAGGCGTTATACGCTAAAAATTATAGCGGGAGTCAACAATTTTTTTTGGCACAAAAGACTCTACCGAACTAAATAAAACACTCGGTATGTGTATTAGCACTAACGCCTTCCTTATAATAAGCCATACTAAAATTTCTAGGGACGGGCAGGAGTGGGGGTTATAAGGGAAGTCTGAAATTAAAAATAGTGATATTTCGTTTATTATTGGGGTTTCGGCAAATATGCACATAACAAAAGTTGTTTATTTTGTTATTTAGAGATATTTGCTCAACAATTCTTTTCAATATGGACTACCAGGTACCTCACCTGGAAAAAAAATGAATTCAAATTATAATACATTATTATAATATTTTGTCCTTGTATATTGTAATAATTTAAATCTATGCATAATGCACAGGAAACGAGAAATATGACAATATGGAGGACAGTGAAGTCTTACTTAAAAAATTAATTTTATTATTAACAAATCCACAGAAATGATGGGTATTAACCTTAAACACTGGGAAGTTTAAATGTCAAAATATTGTGCAAAGTAAAGCCTTGCTAAACAAATACCATCACCATCCAGCCTCAAATGAATTCCCGGGCGAAGCCGGGTATCTGAGCTAGTGTACTATAAATCACTCTCTCTCTCTCTCTCTCTCTCTATATATATATATATATATATATATATATATATATATATATATATATATATACTAGCTCAGATACCCGGCTTCGCCCGGGAATTGATTTGAGGCTGAATGGTGATGGTATTTTTTTGGCAAGGCTTTAATTTGCACAATATTTTGACATTTACCCGTCCCAGTGTTTAGGGTTAATACCCGTTGTTGGCATTTATTAATAATAAAATTAATTTTTTATGTAAGTCTTCACTGTCCTCCAAATTGTCATATTTCCCGTCTCTTGTGCATTATGCATAGATTTCATTTATTAAGGACAAAATATTAAAATAGAAGTGAATTAATTTTTCCAGGTGAGGTTCAAATTGGAATGAATTGTTGAGCATATCAATATTTCTACGCAAATTACTTCCTCCACACATTGTTCCTGGAGAAATGTATAAAACAAAAGTTAATCTAAATAACAAAGTAAACAACTTTTGATATGTGCATGTTTGTCGAAAAACAAATAGACAATGAAATATCGCGAATTTTTATTTCAGGCCTCCCTTATAACCCTTATAGTATTGAGAAAGGTCCGTCACAGAGGGGCTGCGTAAACTAGCAGATTTCCCAAGCAAAGGTTTACAATAGATAAATATGCATACTGGTAACACCGCCGCAAATATTAAGTGAATAAATACAAACGGTAATGAGAAATCTTTCAGTTACAAGTTAATAAATCTAGAAAGGAAATCGTCTGAATTGTAAACAAACAAGCCTGCTTACCTGGATTCTAGACCGGAAAGAAAAACCATTAATGAAATATCTGACTATAACACATTCATTTTATTGAAAACTATTTACAAAAGCTAATGCTGTATTTTTTAACGAATCAAAATAATTTTAATCTCGATTACTTAAATTTTAGTAATCCAAGAGCAAAAGAAGGGGGGGGGGATCAACAGTACATATTAGCATATATCTCAAAAAGTAAAAGTCCAATCAAAGCAATGTATCCAATATTTAACCTTTTAATGAAGTGGTTCATGATAAATTGTAATAAAACTGCATATATATATATATATATATATATATATATATATATATATATATATATATATATATCAATCTACCTATATATTTATCTGTTACCACTCTAGCGGTCGCAATTTTTGTTTGATCGTTACCAAACTCGATATTTAGTCGTTTCTTGTAAAAAGAAAGATCAAGTTTGTTAACGGCTGAAATCGGATCAGGGAGAGGGGGGGTTTAGAGGTGGAGAATTTTGAAAATTCGAAATATCTCTGTTACTATAAGTTGGATCGAAAAAATATATAGAATCAATCTTATTTCAAATTAAATGTACTATAAATATTGTTATATACTTATATACATTTATTCTCTATCTTCAATATTAACCGAGATATTTGCATTTTTCAGTTTTCAGCCTTCAATAAACCCTCATTTCTACTCGTTTTACATAAACAATACTCTGTTGCATAATAAATCTCAAATTCGAAGCTTAAATGCCAAATATTGTTTTCTAGAGACCTTTATTATACGAGGTAGATGCAAATATATTCTGGTGACCCCTCCCCCGTCTGAAATTCTTGGACTGCTAAAATTTGATTGATTGAGATAAAAATTATTCTGATTCATTATGAGTTACAGTACTAGGTAAGATTTCTTATTACTGTTTGTCTTTCTTCACTTAATATTCACGGTTGTTTTGTTTTCATAGTATGTAGGTTTATCTATTATTAATCTTCAAGAGGGAAATCTGCTTAGTTTACGCAGCCCCTGCGTGACGGACTTTTTCAATCTTTCATTTCCTACTCAAATTATCAATTAGTTATCCTGGAATTGGGATGGTCTGAGTAAGGGTTATTTCTTGCAAATTGGTAAAAGAGAGGATTAGAATGCTCATGAAATTACGTTTAACATAGAATATTTTATTAAAATATAAATAGATTTCAATACACAAATAATAAATTATTACTTTCTAGGCTTGGAAAGGGCTTATGGAAATCAGAAATAATAAAGCAATAATAAGTTTAAGTTTTTATTAGAAATTAACTCCAATGCTGAAAACTGGTAAATGGAAGTCTTTCGAAATATATAAAAAACGTCTGTTAACAATTTCATAGTTTTCAGTCCTTTTCCTAGTCAAAGAAACCATCATATTGTAAGCATAAATTTGGAGCACAGTGTAGTATGATGGGCTCAATCTTAATATGAATAACCATGAATATATAGTTCAAGATACATGTCCTTCAAGAAGTATTTCTACTTTAGATCATGAAAGGACTGCTTTCTTTAAGATATACTCTAACAAGCACCATGCAAACCAGCCAAAAATAGAGTACTGAGCAACAATCGATATTCTCCGTAGAAGTTTAATCCTGTAATATGGATAAATAAATAATACCTTAAAGATATTTAAACTTTACAATTTATACAATACTTTTAGTAATAAGCAGTACATAATTTAATAGACACTTTTGCTTAAAATTGTTCTTATAGTTTTGAGTTTTCAATTCACCATCCGATATTACAAATTTTTTATTTTAGTGATTCCATCTCTCCAAGCTCACTACACCTCCTTTATTGCATTGGTGACAGATACACTAACAGGTATGGATTTCTTATATGCTTCTTAACTTCTTAATTTGCTTTCCCAAGGATATGATTAGTTACCGAATTCTTATACATGTAATATTCCTCACATAATTTGTAGGAAAATAAATTAATATAAATATATAAATACATACTACATTAAATGTACTCAATTGAATGCTACATGCATCAAGTACTATCAAGTGAAGATTTGGGACAGAGTCAACATCTTCTTTCAAATTCAGGCAAACTGCCTTCAGATAGCTTAGTATTGAGAAAAATGTGTTTCATTAATTTTCATTTTAAAACAAATTGTTAATACCATTATTTCTCTATACATTTTTTTCCCTTAAAAAATTGGAAAATATTTTTACAAATAACTAAAGGTTTTATTATTACCTCTCATAGCGGGGCCTCAATTTTTCTACAGACTCTTTACTCAGATCTGCTTTTAATACATATTTTAATAGCCCTTTATTTTCTTCTTCTATAAGCTTCGCCTGCTTACCTATGAGGTCAGAAATGTCAATAGAAAATTGTTGTTTGTCTTTATCATGCAAATATTTTTCCAGTTCTTCAAAGTTTTTATTAGGAAATATTATTTTTGAATTAAGGAATCTGCTAAACATTTTGTTTCCATTTGCCAATTTTTTGGATATCTTAAGGAACCTGTAACACCCAAAGAAGAATGTTTTATTCCTATGTTACTTATATATAAATAATTTGAAACTACTCATTTTACCTCTGTTTTCCTTCTTGTTGACACAAAATACAGATGGGTAACAAAATTACAGAAACACTTTAAATTTTATGTCATAGTCAACACTCCATAAATTTTAGTGTACTTTTTGAAGAGAAGGCTTCATCACGCCAGCTCTGGCATCCTGAGTGTTGATGAAAATGTCTGCCATGCAGGGCCTGCCTAAACTAAGCACATTTCTCACATGCTAATATGACACTACTGATTTCATCATACCATATATTCTCTATTTCTAAATAAAAATCGGATGAATCGCTTAACATTTCAGTTATGAAAAAATGTATGAATAAAAAATTTAGAGCACCAAAAGTTTAATGAGATTGCGCTATAACATTTCCAATAAGATTTATAATAATGGAGATATGAATTTTTGAATTCCCCCACTATTCCATGTTCGGATTCAGTCATTAACTAATACTTCCCCAACACTTAAATACCTTTAATATTATTTTGATTAAATGATGTATGGTATTTAAACAAATTTACATTTCTGAGGATAAAACAGCATCATTAAAAGAGCAAGCATTAAATGTAGTGTTAGTGCAAGGAATTCTTAATGTGAATTATGAGTACTTAGTTACTTTCTATTTGTTATAAGATTACATACCATTTAATGTTTTGTTGTAGTTTAAAGTGCAAATCAACATTACTTTTGTTACATAATAAAAGTGTAAAAAATTACTCTAAATCCATAGCTTTCTGGAAACTATAACAACCTTTATAATGTTTTTGGGTCTTGCCAATTAAACGTTAATCATAAGAAAATGAATAATTAATCAACAAAAAACTACTTCCCACTCAATTCCTCATCATTATTTAGAACAAAGTGGAGAATGTAAATAATAATAATTGATAGTATTCGTTATTACTACTCATCATCTACTCCTTTTCCCACCAAAACCCGTCAGTGCCCAATAAAATTATTGACTCTAGCTTCAGTTTTTAGCATATAGCTCATGTACACTTCGTTGTACAACAAAAGTTCATGTAAGAAAAAAATACTCTAAATAACAAAATAAACAACTTTTCCTATGCGCAAATTTGCCTAAAAAACAATATAAAACAAAATATCATGATTTTTCATTTCAGGCCTCTCTTATAACCGCCACTTCTGTAAATAACAAGGTCAGCAGTTTTTGGTATGAGCAATTAATGAAGAAAAACGAATATAATATGAAATATTATGCTTATTTCCTGTTTCCCTCCAACACAATCCCCACTCCTTTCCGAACATAGGGATGCTTATAATTTATTAAAGGTTTAGTGCTAACTCAGATACTAAGTTTTGTTAGTTATGTTTAGCCAATTGCTCCCTTTAAATCGGTCACCCTTGTTACAGTATTTAGTGCATATCATTTTTATTATTCATTATATTGCAAAAATGAATATAACCAATGTTACTTTAAATATCAAAATAAATAACTTTTCATAAGAGCACATTTGCCGAAAAACCAATAAGAAACAAAATATCGTGATTTTTCATTTCAGACTTTCCTTACAACCCCCATTCCTGTTCATTTCTAAAAATGTTCATATAGCTTATAATCAAAAAGACATTAATACTAACCCACATTTCATTTATTTCAGTTTTTTCTGTCCATTAAAATTGTTGACCACTTCTATAGTTTTTAGTGTATGTCTAATTTATTCTTGGTTATACAGAAAAATTTCATGTAAAAAAAAAGTTACTTTAAATAACAAAATAAACAGCTTTATTAACAATAGGTAAAGAAATATCACAATTTTTCTTTTGAGGACTCCCTTATGACCCCCACTCTAATTCGTCTCTGAGAATATAAGTGGCCAACAGATGGAAGGAACACTTTAGAAAATGTGTTCATGAGTAAAACCTCAATAGCTGGCTAATAGATGAACATTTGAGGAGCACTTTAGAAAACCATATCATTCTAAAAACTGCCTAAATCCCAGAATGAACTTTCTAATTTTTAGAATTTTGTTTGTGGATTATATATATATAAATATATATAATATATAATCTACAACCTCTATAATCTATTTATATATGGAGAATGTGAAACATTGGATTTTTTTTTGGATGAAAGTAACTGGACTCATTGGTATTGCACCCAGGTATTCCACATTTAATATCTATATATATATATATATATATATATATATATAAAATTGTAACCTCTGTCTATACATTGATTTTTGGCAAAATTTCACGATAACTTTTCGTTTCACATGTCATAGACACCATAACTGCATTTTGTTTCTTTCGTGTCTGTTTGTTTGTTTGTTACCTTTTCACGCATAAACGGCTGAACCGAATTTTATGAAACTTGGTATGTATATTACTACTAGCCCAACATAGACTTTAGGCTATATTAATATTCTCTAAGACAAACAGGAGTGGGGGTTATAAGGAAGGCCTGAAATTAAAAATAGCGATATTTCGTTTCTTATTGCTTTTTCAGCAAACATGCACATAACAAAAGTTGTTTATTTTGTAATTTAGAGTAACTTTTGTTATATGCACTTTTGCCGTATACGGAAGTATAAATGCGTTATACGCTAAAAACTATAGCGGGAGTCCACAATTTTATTTGGCACAAAAGACTCAACCGAACTAAACCAAACTCGGTATGTGAATTAGTTCTAACGCCTTCATTATAGTAAGCTATACTAAGATTTCTAGGGACGGGCAGGAGTGGGGGTTATAAGGAAGGCCTGAAATTAATAATAGTGATATTTCGTTTCCTATTGCATTTTCGGCAAATATGCACATAACAAAAGTTGTTTATTTTGTTATTTAGAGAAACTTTTTTTTATATACACTATCATCGTACACCGAGGTATAAAGGCGTTATACGCTAAAAATTATAGCGGGAGCCAACAATTTTATTTGGCACAAAAGACTCAACCGAACTAAATAAAACACTCAGTATGTGTATTAGCACTAACGCCTTCCTTATAATAAGCCATACTAACATTTCTAGGGACGGGCAGGAGTGGGGGTTATAAGGGAGGCCTGAAATTAATAATAATGATTTCCTATTGGGGTTTCGGCAAATATGCACATAACAAAAGTTGTTTATTTTGTTATTTAGAGTAACTTTTGTTATATGCTGTTTTGCCGTATACGGAAGTATAAATGAGTTATACGCTAAAAACTATAGCGGGAGTCCACAATTTTATTTGGCACAAAAGACTCAACCGAACTAAACCAAACTCGGTATGTGAATTAGTACTAACGCCTTTATTATAATAAGCTATACTAACATTTCTAGGGACGGGCAGGAGTGGGGGTTATAAGGAAGGCCTGAAATTAATAATAGTGATATTTCGTTTCCTATTGCATTTTCGGCAAATATGCACCTGAAAAAATTAGTTCAAATGTATGTCAATATTTTTTTCCTTAATAATTCAAATCTATGCATAATGCTCAGGAGACGGGAAATATGACAATATGCAGGTCAGTGAAGTCTTACATAAAAAAATAATTTTATTATTAACAAATGCCAACAACGGGTATTAACCCTAAACACTGGAACGGGTAAATGTCAAAATATTGTGCAAAGTAAAGCCTTGCCAAAAATATACCATCACCATTTTGCCTCAAATGAATTCCCGAGCGAAGCCGGGTATCTGAGCTAGTATATATATAAATATATATAATATATAATCTACAACCTCTATAATCTATTTATATATGGAGAATGTGAAACATTGGATTTTTTTTTGAATGAAAGTAACTGGACTCATTGGTATTGCACCCAGGTATTCCACATTTAATTGGAATAGCACCTGCGTACATTGCCATCAAGATATAAGTGGGAAGTTCAAAACACACTAGAAATAAATGGTTAACATAAGTAATTAGCAACTTGCAAAATCAAGTACGGTAAAATATTTTTTATATGAATGTAAGAAATAATAATGTTATATTTTTGTTTCAGTCACAGATTCTCCACATATACTTTGGAAGCTTCTAAATAAACACTTACATAGGTTTTCGTCCAGAAAGTTTTAGAAGCATATCCAGGAAAATTGCTGGAAGTACTTGCCGATAAAGGAAGACAATAATATATAAATAGTCATTATCAACTATCGAAACATCTGTAACCCAAATTTTCTCCTTTACTAGCCGTTTTTCTTCAAATATTTTGCCAGCTTTGTCCAATTCTTCATAAGAGAAAGGAATTAATCTTGAAATTCCACAGTTATAAACTGATATTTTCGTTTTCCTGCAAATATGATTTTCTGTTAACATAGTATGTACCTTTAATAATATTTAAATATTCAACAAATTTTAACTATTACCGTGTTTAGGAATAACAAAAGCTTCCGAATAAAAACTAGAATAATAAGTAATGGGAGTAAATATTACAAAAGACTTCCTTGGTCGTTGTCTTGATAATTGAGGTCTCTTGTTATTCACTGTGTCATGACATTTTTATTTCGCTAGTGATGCTGCTTAATATATTTATTTGTTTGGCTTCAGAAACTTAGTTACTTTGACCAAGAGTCTGGCTCGGTTCTGTATTTCTTTGTGTTTCTACAGTTTCCCCAGGATTAAGTACCAATCTTTTTGAGGTCACAGATGTCCACACATATCTTTTCTATTAAGGCTTCTCTGATGATCCTTTGTCTATAGTTAATTATTTTAGCCCAAAACTTTAACTTTAGTGATTCACATTTTGGAAATCTTTTATCATAGTATTTTTTTTTTACTTTTTTACACTCAGATACTGTATATTACTGGTAGACTTAACTACTGGTTACCTTTTACACTTACAGGCATCTGGGTTATTTTCTTTTTAGTCGTGAAAACGTCCCTATTTTTTATTTATCGAATACTTTTGCAACCTTTTCTTTTTGCCAAAGTTATTATGGTAAATGTATAGTTTGTTTTGTCTTTTATTTATTTAAAATTCATTTTCAATTAATTCTTTAGCGTAACTGTTCAATATTAGAACCTTTCTTAAATTCCTCTCTTTGCTTTCCAGTCTTGATACTCTTAAAGCTTTATGTGGTCAGTTTTTATTACTTTTTGAGCTGGATAGTACTGTGAGTTAGCATGTACGTGGCAATTGGTATGCGTTCTCTACAAGCACATCTAAAAATTGAAGCTTATATCCATGTTCCACATCTGTGGAATCACACATTCCATGGGTGTGAACTGTATGAGAATTCAGTAAGGTGTTAGAGAAACAAGTAATGTATTGGAACAGCAAATGGGTTAAAAGCTTACCTGCTCGCAAAGTTTTAATGGTTTGTCATGTTGCAACATTACCACCACCAAGGCCACCAGTTGAAACAAGGCCATCTATATATCTAAACTAATAGAGAGGATAGAGGATTGGGTTAGTTGTTTAACCCTCCGTTGTTTGCGGCGTCCTGACAGGTGCATCTTTGAGGGTTTTTTCCAATAGCTTCCGATTGAGTGGACCCAACGACTTCCACCTCCAGCAATGCTTCTAGCTTCCCTTCCTCCTCAAAACAGTATCGATTTGACCTTCGAAGTTTGCACATAGTGCGTTCCTTGTGCTAAAATCACCCCATAGGTGCACCGGGACCAAAATTGTAATTATTTCAATTTCTTTTATTTTTATATTTAATCTATTTATCTTAGACATATTTATCATTTGTCGTTTGTAGTGCCTTGATTGTTTTTGAATAGTTAAAAATACCTACAAAAAAGGGAATTCACCTTTGAGGTGACCGCGACTAACAATGCATTTTTAAAACATTATTCAGAAAAAATACGTATTTTTTGACTTGAGTAATCAAAATGACATTGCTAGACTCCACCACACATTACTGGATCCTTTCGAAGAAGACGATAACATACAGAACGTGTCGATCAGAATCTGTGTCAGATTCGGAATTTGAAGACGGCTTGGAAGAACGGGGTATAGACTCAGAGACTGAATAAAGTGACGTGGAATCGGAAAGTGATGGGGAGGATGAGCAGTCACACGAAAAATATGTTGTATTGAGAAGTGTGAACAGAAAGATCGTTGACCGTTTTGAGTGGAGGAAAACCCCTTTTAATAGATTAGTAAAATAGGAAAACAAAATTTATTGACACACCTTCCGGGAGTGAAAGGGGCGTCAAAGGAAGCAACTAATGAACTTGACTGCTGGTTCTGTCTCTTTGAGGAGGCGATTATTGGTAGTACAGTAGACTCCCGATTATCCGAAACCCGATTAACCGATTCTCTCGCTTAACCGAAACATTTTGAGTTGCTAGGGAGGGGGAAAATAATTACTTCGTCCTAGCTTCGCGGAAAGAGACGTGAGAAGAGGGTTATAAAAATAAATTAGACCTTTAGAAGTTGATCAATGTGAAGATCCACGACAACCAGATGAAGATGAAATCAGCAGGCAATCAGAAGGAATAAATGCTGAAATTCTTAGCATTTTCACTAAAATTCAAGGATGCGAAGACGTTGAAGAAACTGATGTGAAACAGTGGGTCGATTCTGATGATAGATTTAGCATTACATTGACTGACGATGACATCGCAGACATTGTCTCCAAAGAAGAAGAAGATTATGATCCCGTCGAAATTGGAACAGAAGCTCGCATTACACACACCCAAGTGACAGATGCTCTGGAGACGGTGCTTCGATACATCGAACAACAACCTACCTCCTGCCGTTCTGATATACTTACCCTTCAGAAATGGCGTGACTACGCATCGACAAAAAAAATTTCAGAAGCTCGGCAAAGAAAAATCACCGACTTTTTTAAACGATGAAGTTTTTTTTTCTTTTTAAGTCTATAGTTTTATAAATAAATATGTACGTAGTTATTTTAATTGTTAAATGAAATAACCTTTTTTTCAACTACATACATAAACGTGTTTTTTATTCTAATTGATCCATTTTCACACAGAAATTTCGGATTCCCGTTTAACCGAAATTTTTGCTTATCCGAAACCCCTCGGTCCCGAAGGTTTCGGTTAATCGGGAGTCTACTGTATTGTGCACTGCACATACGAATTCATAAAAATCGTAGAGCCAGAATTTTCTAAGCAAAGGGATGCCAAAGAGACAGACTTCACAGAAATAAAAGCCTATATAGGCCTTCTTTACCTCAGAAATTAAATGATTAAGTAGTTCTAAACTATTCTTATTGTACTTTTTTTATATATATTTTCCTAATAGCTAAGTAAGTAGTAACTAAAGAATTCATTGTTCATAAATTGCTTCATGTTACCTGAAATGAATTAATATTTTTGATAGTTGTAAGACATATTCATGTGTTACTTTGCTAACTTTTAAAATAAAATAGTTTTACTATTTGTTCAGATAAGTATTTATATTTGTTTAACTCTATTTTTGCCCAAAGAAGCAGTTTTACCAACATATTTCTCCATCGCCACCTCATAGGTGACCCGCGCCTAGAGTCGTTTGGAAATGACCCGCGCCTAACGGAGGGTTAAAAGATTTTATATTTGGAATCTTCCACATATAACTCAACCACTTCAGGACATAAAGGTGAACCCGTGCTTGCTTCATATTTCTGTTTGTAATACTTCTTGTTGAACAGAAAATATGTGAAGTTGAGTGTTATATCTGCTAATCTGATCTCGTTTTTGGTCTATTTTTTTTTTTCCATTTAGTGGCTCTTATACTGGAAATTTAGTGACGAAAGATGTCACATAAAATCTCTCTCATCAATGTATTGTGTACAATCAAGCTGATCTTCCGTATAAAATGTTTTGACTTTAATGTGGCCATCTGTCTTCCAAACGTGCGGTTAGGCTTTGTTGCAATGTATGGAGGTACATTGTTTGTTTCTGGTCCAATTGAATTTATGAGGACCCTTAGTGGTCTGGAAATTGTTTTTTTTGTTTTTTTTTTATCTGCTTGAAGGATGGGGCTCAGACAAGCCAACTTTTTGTTTCTTTTGGTGGGTAAGCCCTTCACCGTATTATACACTCTGTGACAACCCAAAAAAACCTTACTGAAATTGGAGCATTTTGATGTCAAAACATTTCCATGTTTTGAATTGCCAGATAAAAATTGAAAGAGACAAAGTGACAAGCTATCATGAACGGATCATCAAACAGTTCAATTAAATTGACAAATGCCTGAAAACTTTTAATAGATAAGATGGCTAAGAACTCAGCGTACTGTGGATTCTAGATATACCAAAAGGTTGATCATTAATCCTGAGGATGCAGAAGGAAGATTTAAATGACAAAAATGAATTAAGCCCCGGACTCAAGGGTGGGCAACATCCATCCCTGTATTAGACAAATATTAACATTACAATTAGGATAGCTGATCCTCATTCACAGTTGATATTACAGTTCCTGAAGTGATATCAACTTTGAACTTTCTTATCTAAGTGATTTTATTTTATTTTTTTTATTTATTGCCTACAAACCACTTGGTATCAGCCGTATGTTCGTGTACCGAACTATAAACAGGTACAATGAGACCTCATCTGTAAGTGGCAGACCTCGACAAGGTCGCCCCCGCACTTTGAGAACAGTTAATGCAGTGAGAGCAGTGGCTGTTCGAATCAGAAGAAATCCCATCCGAAAACAAAAAATTCTGCCCCAGGAAATGGGAATCTCTGGCAGATCAATGTCTTGCATAATAAAAAGTGACCTTAGGATGTGTGAATTCCGAAGAATGACCGGACAAAGGGTAACCATTTCTCTGAAACAAATTAGGGTGGATAGATCAAAAGTGCTTCTTCGCCGTTACGCCGAAGGACTTCAACGAAAAATTTTGTTTACCGATGAGAAAAATTTCACGATAGAAGAAAAATGTAATTGCCAAAATGATTGTGTGTACGCGCACAGCTCTAAAGAAGCCCAGGAAGTCATTGGAAGAGTGGAAAGAGGTCACCACCCTTCTTCAGTGATGGTGTGGTGGGGAGTTTGTTATGATGGCACCACAATGCTTCATTTTTGTGAAAATGGTGTTAAAACATCGGCTAAAAACTATCAGGATAATATTTTGAAGCCAGTTGTCAACCCTCTGAATGAAACTCTGTTTGCTGGAAGTCACTGGGTTTTCCAGCAGGATTCTGCTCCAGCTCATAAGGCCAGGTCAACTCAGCAATGGCTGCAGAGGAACGTAGCTGAGTTCATCTCGGCCTCGGATTGGCCCTCAGGAAGCCCCGATCTAAACCCGCTAGACTACCGCTTGAAGTCAGAACTGGAGAGGATGGCATTCCACAGAGCACACCCTAATTTGGAAAGCCTCAAACAATCACTGATCTGAGCTGTTCAGCGTTTTTCTCAAGAAGTGCTGCGTGCTGCAATTGATGACTGACCAAGAAGATTAAAAGCTCGTGTGAACGCAAAAGGGGAACATTTTGAGTAATTGCATTTTATGTTACTCTCTGTACATACAAAATTTATTTTGCAATAAAGGTTTTTGAAGAATTGATTGTTCTTTTGATTTCTGTGTATATTTCCTTGTGACAATATTTATGTCAGGGATAGGTATATATATTTTTTTATATATATACATTTATATTGGAAAAAAAACATTCCACAACGTTTTGTAGCTTACTTAAGTTCATAGATCAAACAGTTGCTCAGTAGTTATACTCACGTTTCTACAGCTTTCTTAGCAGCTATCAGTTCTGCTCGAGTAGCAATGTCAACAGGTACGTGATCATTGTGGTATTCTTTTTTCGATTTGAGAACACTTACTATCCCAAGGAATCCGCCTATAGCAATTGCTGTATATCCTCCTAAAATATCCTGCCATCCTTTAATTGGGTCTTCGCGGAAACATCCTATAACTAAACATTTTCATCATAATATGATCTTAGTAATTTTTACATGTAATATATTTGAACATTTTGATAATGTTGAGCATTCAAAACCCTTACCAAAACTATTTAAACTTTGACCCAGGACTTCTGCATTTGCAATTTTGGTATTTAGTATGCCTTTAGAACTAATACATAAAACTCCCCTTTCATAGCAAACCTGGGTAATCAGCAAATTTTTGACTGCAGTTACCCTTTCAAAATAAATTAGCTATTAACAAAGTAACACCTTCAATTTTAAATTTATGTGACCGAAACTTGGCGTTTAAAATTTTTGAAATGGGCGCTGTGATCTAAAATTAAATAAATTATTGCTGGTATCCTTCTTCTTTGTCCATTCTGTAATAATCTTATTCTTGTTGTCTCACATTATGTTCAAGTCCAGAAATCTTATTTTCTTTCTGATACACACTACACTTTTACCTTCTACAAATTTTTACTCTGTATGTTTTTAGCATTATTAATGTCCAGGAGTGCGAAACCTCTACGATTCTAAAATAAAGAGAATAAATATAGCTATTTCAGACCTAAATATACTTTCTTTTGTCCTGAAATACTTTAAATGGTCTCAGTAAGGATTAGATGCAACTACACTTTAAATTTAAGACTCTTGTGGAAATCATTGTGTACAGAAAGGAATTTTTTCTCTATTAATAATACAGTATATGTCATCAACGTATTTGAGCAATACTTATATGTTTACCGCTAATTTCTACAAGGCATCCTTTATGAGATTAGTTAAAATAATCCAAAAAAAAGGTTCAAAAAGGTTTACTGACAATACTCATCCCATGGCAACCCAAACAGTTGTCTATATATGCTACCAATATAATTGAAAAAACTGTTCTCACAGCACAAACGGATCCCTTCTATAAATAAATCTTTTTTTTTAATACTAGTCTGAGGCTCAATATTTTCCCATTCATTATCAATAATCATATTAACCCTCTCCAAAGGAATATTTATAAATAGGGAAACCAATATTAAAACTTATCATCACATCTTCAATTTTTCCCTTTATCTCTACAGGAGTTTTTTTTAAACATTAAATGTGTTATTTCTAGAAAAAAACATCTATAGATGGTTTTAGAAATTTAGATAGTTTATATAGAGGTACAATTACACCATTAACTATGGGTATGAGTGGGTTATTCTCTTTATGTAATTAAGGTGGACCTCGGCATTTTTAAGTATATATTTTCTACACTTGTCATTTATAAATTTATGGTTTTATAGTTTTTCCAAATATGTTAGCAATTTCTAATCTCTTCATTTAGTGGATCTACCCTGCATTCTCTATACGGGTCTTTGCAACTGATTAAACTATTCATCTTTTTAATACAATTAGTTTTTAACATGATATCCACTTCCTTTGGTTTCTGCCTAATTTCACTGTAATAATGCGTGAATTATTTCTTTTGAACTTCATTAGTGCATACAATTTTGTTTCCGGTTGATAAAATGAGAATTTGACGCCTTTAACAAAATTATTTACGCTTTGGACCTGAAAAGGCAGCACTTCTGCAATTGCTATTTTAGTATTTTGACTACCTCAAGAACTATTGAATAAAACCCTCTTTCCAGTGGAAACCTGAGTAATCAAAAAATTCTGACAGAAGCTACCACTTCAAAAGAAATTAGCTCATTGTAAAGTAACACCTCGAATTTTAAATTTATGTTTAAAAACACAGATTTCAGAGACAAAAAATAGTTATAAAATTTATAAAAAACATATTTGCATAAATCTTAGGACTTGAAAGCTGTCTGTATTGGTTTAAATTTATCTAGCACACAAAAAGAAAGGGAAGAATGAAAATGCCTATTATCATTACTCGTAATCATTATTGATAATCGTAGTATGTATTGTATAGATAATGTTATTTCATGAAATTTTATATTAATAATATTTCAAAATACTTACCCACTGATGGTCTCATCACAACAACCGGAAAATAAACACTATACTCATTTACAAGTTGCTCTGCCAGAGATTTACTCCATGTGTAAGGGTTAGGGTGGCCACAGAGCAACCTACAACACATTTGGTATTTTTTTTTAATTACTTATATAATAAATTATGGTTTTAGTTGTAAATATACTTAATTAATGACATATTTTATATAGTAATTGATCCCTTAGCACTTTTACGTATATTAACATGTTTAGGAATGATTAGTATTGGGGGTTCGGACAGAGTCGGACTAAGTTCATTTTGTTGTTGGTATTCATCCCATTCTTTCTTTTGACTCCTTTTATGCCCAGCTAACAACAAGTAAAACACTTTATTCTACATCAAATCTCCCAATTCAGCTATGCACCACTGGCAGTGACCATATTATGCATCCAGAGCATAAGATCACTCTCCAGCTCCCTCTTCTTATTTCTTCCTCTTTCTTCGTATATTTTTAGTGAACTGCATAATTATCTCTGGAGCTCCAATTGTGACTATTTTAGCTCTCACTTATATATTTTATTTAATAGTCTTATCACCTTGGTAGGATTGATGGTCTATTACTCATGACACGACTTTCAAAACAATTCCTCAAATGTCGATCCTTCTCAGGAGGTGACAAATATGAGGTCGTTCAAAAATGTATGTATATATATATATATATATATATATATATATATATATATAGTTACCAAACTTGATATTTAATAAAAGTTTTATTTAAACTTAAGAACTTAAAATAAAGTTCGTCAATGGCTGAAATCCGACCAGTGGGAGGAAGGGATTTCGAAAATTCTTAATATCTCCGTTATTATACATCGGATCGAAAACTTGTATAAAACCAATCTTACTGCAAATTTAATGTTCTATGTTTTTATATGAGTTTTTTTCACTTTCTTGATTATTAACCGAGATATTTGCATTTTTTTAGTTTTTGGCCTTCAGTAAACCCCTACTCCTACTCATTTCATGTTAACAATAAGCTGTTATATTGTGAAGTGCTTTATTTGAAGCCTAAATCCCAAATATTGATTTCATTGAGCTTTTAAGTTTTGAGATAAATACTCGTACACGTGGGAAATCTGCTTACTTAACGCAGCCCCTGCGTGACAGACTTTTTTCCCAATTTGATAAGCTGTTTTCTCAAATCCAAATTACTCCATTTATACTAGTTTCAATGTAAGGCTTACCGAATATAAAACTTGCATGTATATATAATCAATTGCACCTATTTATCTGTAGTTATACCTACATATTTATTTATTACACAATAGACACTTCATGAGTTTAGTTTTATTTGCCGGAATTTCACCAGCCAATACTGCAAATTAAAATTTAAAATGTCTGATATTTAAAATAGATTACAAGACTAATTACTTACTTTTCTTTTAGCAGTTGAAGAGTTTGTGGATCCGTTTCTTGGAGCTTGAGAAGTACTTTCCAGTCTTGGCAAGGAGGTAGTATTTTCTCAATGGCTTCAGATGGAGGTTTGTTGTGGTTACTGTAGGCCGTTGAAATATGAACAAATACCTAGCAATGAATCATAAACAATTAAATTAATGGCAAATATGTTATAGCTGCTATTAATTATATTTGATAAGTAAATACAACCTTTAAATTTTTCATTGTCTTCGCCAAGTCCAAAATTGTTTTTACTCCTTTAACATTTTCGCGTAATGCATCATTTATACTTTCACTAAATTGAACATCTGCTGCAGCATGATAAATAATGGTAATATTTTCTCTCAATTCCTGGAACAATATATGTTTAGCATTTATTCGGTTTTAACCCATTAGTGCCCACGAGCAGCTTTAGCTGCATCAGTTTTTGAAAATCCACCAGTAGTGTTGATGTTGTTATTTTTCTAAGTAATTTGGCTTAAAGTGAAGGGGGAACATTCCTTGAGACAATAGGGGTGAGAGGTGGGGTACCTGTTACAAAGAAAAGGAGCTGTAACTACCTGTTTCACTCTTTTCCCATCTTAGGTCAGTCCTCACTCAATCCTCCTGCTGGAAAGAGGTAAGTTGTACTTGTAATCATTATTATTTTGAAATTTGGATTATATATATTTTGTCTATAATATTGGTAGTTAATATGTGTAAAATATGAAGAAGAAAAAAAAAAAAAAACTATCCCAAATTTGATGTTGAATTTTGCATGCGTCTAAAGCTGCTCGTGGGCACATATTGTACTAATTATTTTCATATTTCTTTTTCAGACTAGAAAATTCTTTAGCAATTGCTGCTCAATAATATTTAATAGTCAAGAGGATATTTAACATATCTACAAATAAAATGTAAGTATTTTTCATTATGCAACTATTCTATAGATATTTTATTTTATTTTTCTATATATATATATATATATATATATATATATATATATATATATATATATATTATATTATCATTTATAATATAACTAACCAACATTTTCTATCCCCCCTCCAATAATAAAAAGAAATCTTAATTTCAAATCTAATTTGGACATGAGTTGATTAGTGACAAAACTCCACTCAGTTAATAAATAATTAATCAATTAGTAAACAGCTACAGTAGTTGACGACTTACATTTAGTTTTCATTTCCTATTTGCTTTATTTTTCTTTTAATTTTTGAAACTAGTTATTATTCCGTTTATTTGAGATCTGTAGGGGTGCAGGCTAGTGAATATTGAGAAAGCCGTCAGCTAAATAATTATATTCAGTTTATGAAATGTACATCAGATAAGTTAAGAAATCTTTTATTTAGTAGCGTGTTGGTTATTAATATATAGATGTAGTGTATTTTTCATTCATACATTCTATAATTTAAATTTATATTTCATTATAATAAGTGGAAATTATACCCGAGCTTTCATTGTTTTTCATCTGCTTTATATAATTAAAATACAATGTTTTTTTTTAATATTTAATGAATATTTTTAGCATAACAAGAGCTACTGTCAAACCATTGTAGTTTCTTGATTATATTAGTATTATGAATAAATACTGAAATCAAAGTACATGAAAGTGAGCCATAACCTGCATCTGAAAAGTGGTTTGAGAGTGGGGGACCTATCCTTCCAAAAGTAGAAATCTTCAAATACCACGGAGCTACAGTAACCTCTAACAATGACTGATTAACTGCAATTGACCACAGAATAACTAGTGCCAACGGCGCTTTCTTCTCAGTTTTGTGAGTCTTAAGATCAATGAAAATCTCAGAAGCCTTGACATTAGGGAGCTTTAACTCCATTATCAAACTTATGTTTAGGTGTGAGACATGGATATTGATGGATGTCCTGGAAACAAAGGTGAAAAGCTTATTGAGCAGAAGGTTCACAGAGGCATAAAATAAGCCGAAAGTGGGATAATGACAGTACTTTGGAGAAGCAAGACAAGGGAAGAGATTATACCTGTAACGAGACAGTTGATTTCTCATCGAATGAATGATAAGTGGTTATAATGAGCGGGGCAAGGTGCAACTCAACCTGCTCCCTATGCAAGGCAGAGCTGTCACTTAAGATAATGCAGCAGAGGTGGGTACTCGGCCATGAATGAAATCAATAATGATATTGGTTGACTGAGTGAAAGATTCTACAGAATTTCACAATTTGGACTGGAAATCCATCGGTGAGGATAGAGAGAGATGGAGGAGGCGGTAATGACAAATAAAAAACTCCAAGGTATGTAAAGCCAGAAAAAAAAATCATCATCACATTATCAAGTATTTAACAATACTATTCCATTGTTATTATTTCTACCACTGCATAGTTGTAGCTATATTTCGTGTGTAATGAGATGTGTTAATACAGCTCATGAAATCTATTAACACAACTTTGCATGAAATACAAATAGTTAAAATTTAAAAGAAATAAATTTTAGTGCTATTGAAATATAGTATTTTTAAAAATGTTGTTATATACATAAAGCATGGCGTTCAATTAATCATCTAAATTTAGAATATATATTCACTGCATAGTGGTCTCTTATAGCCTCCAATTAATATAAATATTCATACATATATAAAAGAGTATTGTTATATCCAGTAGTGGGCTGGCCACACCAGTTTATATAATTCTATTGTTAAATCTGGTAGATGTCATTATTGGCTAATCATTGAATACATTTGCCAAGCACTTTCGATGCTTGGATGATAATTTTCAACTCATGGGAAGTAATGATTGAAAGATCGAAAATAAAGTATGAATGATTACTTTAGAATAGACTACTTGGAGTCTTAGGACTAGGGGCTCTAGACTTTCCAATGAGAAGTGCTTCCCAGATTTTATTAACATCCTTCTAAATAAATGCACGTGCACACACACACTGTATATATATATATATATATATATATATATATATATATATATATATATATATATATATATTCACCGTTTTAAGAAAAAAGTTATATTTCATTACCAAAAGAGAACATAATGAGTCAATCCTAACCCCTGCACCGCAACTGCATCTATTTTATAATAAAAACAGCTCACTGCTCTCTACTCAAGTCATATTTTGGCAACCTATTCAGATTCTTGGTCACTTTATGAATCATACTTTTAGTGAATAATCATCCCAATATTAAACAGTTATCAGCACAATATGAACTTCTTACCAACACATCTTCAGGGCTCAGTCCGAAATTCTCTTGGCCCAGGTCGCCAAGAATTAATTTTACTTTATTCAAATTTTCTGGTCTCTGGGTTTTTAACTTATCAAACAACTGAAAAATAAAATATTCAAGTACCATTATTATAAATAAATTAAATTTAAAAATACAGTTTAAAAATCGTTTAACTTCCAACTACAGAATATAAAGGTATCGGAACAAATAGATCGTAATCATATTAACAACTTCATTTTAGCTTATTTCCCTGAAGAAAAATTAGCTATTGAAATAGCAATTTTAATATAGTAGCTGACAAAAAATGAAACTTAATTATATAATATTAACAACGATATTGACCAAATATATGTTTAATACATCATGAAAAAGCTAATACTAATTCACATAAACATTTATATTTAGTTCAGTTCATTCATTTTCACAAAAAACCGATGAGACTAATTACACTATAACTCCACCACCAATAATTCTGCTCCCACACTACAAATCACCGAATGCACAATTCAGCAGTGCAAGAAAGGGGATAAAATAAAATGACGCAGACACCTGCACAAATAGTAAATGCATTAAAAGAAAACAGAACTCAGTACCACGCCCAAGTGATAAGCTATTTTTCCTAGTTAGGCTGGACTACGGCCACCAGATTGAGAATATTCTTGGTATTCAATACATGCATATCACACAAACACGGCCCCCCACAAGCCGATAGAGTTTATAACATCGTGACAAAAAGACTGAAAGGCATAACTATCACAGTGAACCCGAAAAAACAGACGTGCTACTCTTTCTGCTCGCTGCACGTGCTGCTCACTTTCGTAATGAACAGCGGTGCCGAGAATCAAGAAGACAATTATCTGAACTGATAAAATACCTGGGAACCAAGTTAGGGAATCACCTCACTTTCGAAACACATTTCGCACAACCAGGTCGGGATAAAGCCCACTCCCTCAGTAACATACTCAGATTGAAGAAATAATACAAACTGGAGTCTTATAACCCGCACAAATATATGGAACATCTGTCCGCAGATTTCTTCTTCCGTCTACTCTTCAACAGCTCCAACAATTAGAAAACGCTATCCTTATAGCAATCACATATAATAAAACCTTGAGAAACACTAAAGCTCGGGATCCTACTGTTCAACATACCCACAATCGTCTTTTTCTTAAGACGACACTAAAATAAATTCATGACGGACTATAAAGCACTGACAATCGGCTTCACGACGACTTCCCGATATGACCACAACGATGGAAAAGACGGACAAATGTCACAACAAGACTAGTCAACGCAATTGAATTATGAACGCGTAAGAGGCGACACACCTACACACAGATTTCTATAAAATACATTACTTTACACTGACGAATCAACAGGAACACTCCTCTCTTACTGCTGACCCTTTCTTTTTTTAGTTGATTGCCCATTATCTTCCGTTTCACCCTGCCTGTCAGTTTAGACTGTGACCCTGCGCAGATCATCTTCATACAACCAGCACCAAGAATCCTATCTACAAGATCGCCTTAAGATGCAATGTATATCCCGGGTATGTGTATGTTTACATGAAGTACTTGTTTTATTTTCCGTGCTTGCACGTTTTAGCAGATTTCCCTCAAGGGAAATCAGCTATTGAGGTCGTACTCATGACGCGATTTTCGAAAAATGTCTTCAATTGTCCATCGATCCTACCCAGGAGATGACGAAAATAAGGTCCGTTCAAAATAATATATATATTTGTTAACGCTCTAGCGGTCGCAATTTTTGTTTGATCGTTACCGAACTCGACATTTAAACGTTTTATCCAAAAAGGCAGATCCAGTTCGTTAATGGCTGAAATCGGAACAGTGGGAGGGGGTTATCGGGTTTAGAGGGGGGATTATCGAAAATTCGAAATATCTCCGTTACGTTTACGTCAGATCAAAAAATTATATAGAACCAATATTATTGAAAATGAATATACTATGAATATTGTTCTATACATTTATTCTCTATCTTGAATATTAACCGAGATATTTGCATTTTTATTAAATGTGGGCGGTTAACCGTCGAGTGAGTTTCCCGCCAAAAGCTTGTTCGGCCGTTTCCGTAACTGTTCGTCTCTCGTATGGAGATTTCTCTATTGTATAACTTCACGTGGGAAATCTGCTTAGTTTACGCCGCCCCTGCGTGCTCTTCTGAATGATTTTTCTTTTGGCCTTAAAAAAGAAAAAGAGCATCCCTCACTCAGACTCCATCACTGGGCCCATATTTGCTAACATGCTTTTTTCTGCTTAGATATCCCAGGCGAGGATGCTACAAGTTGCCTTTCGTTGAGACGAACACAGACATAGATTAGACGATGTGTGTACCATGTAAATTCCACTCTGTTTAGACGTGTGAAATAATTAAATCAATACTCGTTATAGACACCACTCATCAAATAGCACATTACTGACTACAATAGTGCACCTCGTTCGTTGTTGTTAACTCATTGTCTTGACTAACTGACACACTTCTATCTACACTCACGACCAAATCCGGGTTAATTCGGTGACGGTTCTCTTCGGAAATGATCACTGTTGGTGATTTAGGATTTCTTAAACCCTTATTTTCTTTTTGTCAAATACACCCAACTACAAAAGCATACGTATCACATATCGCTGTTACAACTGTCTGTAGTAACATTGGAAATTAAACACCCTAAGAAAATATCCTGACCATTCTTTTCACGATTATATATATATATATATATATATATATATATATATACATATACATATAGATATACATACATACATGCATACAGACATACAATTTTAACCAAGGTTGAGTAGGTTATCCCTAAGAAGAAAGTTCAAAAAAGTCTCACCGGTAATTCAGTGATATCTTTCCATCTCTGTTCTATAGACTTCCCCTTCTTCTCCCTCATTATGAGATAGATAGTGTCAACATCTGGACAGCTCCGAAGGATTTTCTCGACGAGTACCTTGCCCATAAATCCAGTGCCACCGGTCACCAAGATCTTCTGCCCGGCAAAGAATTCAGGTACTGTCTGATACATTTCTGCCCTTGGTAATGTGTGATGCCCCTTGGGTTGGAGTCAACTGCTAATGAATGGCAGTGGCAGTGCTGTACTGTAAACATACAATAAATTAATTTTAAATCGGTTTGTACAATGTTCATATTCAGATTTTATTTGTTAAGTGATATTTCTACAATTTACTTTAAGGGAAACCTGATGTCGAGTTTCTTCGTATTGCAGATTATTTCAAAACTTTCTTTAAATGTATTTTACTCAAATGTGTCTGGAGGTGCCGTCATAACGGGCTCATCGTCGAGTACACCTGGCAAGCGCTTTCGGTGATGACGCCATCCTCAGGCCTGTTGATTTCGGGGGGTTTGAAAATCCAAAACATATCCATTTTTAAGAGTGGAATCGTAAAATGTTGAAACCAATCTTTTAAAATATTAATGTTCTATCATTATTGTTCTATTCATTTGTTCGTAACTAGTTTTCAGTCGTCAGTATGTTAGTAGTTTGTCATACCAACATTTGGAAAATCTGCTTAGTTTACGCTGCACCTGCGTGATGGACTTTTTCATTCTTCAAGTCTGAAAGCATTGTAGAAAGAGAAGGATTATTTCCGGATTTGGGTGTCAGTTATGTTCTCTAAAACGCACGCTATACGCCTTCTTTAAAAAGGGTATATATTTTGGTTTATTTATTCGTTTATTTGCAACAATATATATATTGGGTTGTAACATATGAAATGACCGTTTGTAGAATCAGGAAAAAAATGAAAAATTGAGATCGAATCTGAAATATTATTCATTCAAAGTATTTTCAATACACTTCTGCCAACGACTTACCAAGTTTTCTATCCCACTTGAAAAAGTTTGTGTCACGTGTTGAAAGAAATTCAGAAAATGCATTTTTAGTGTCTAAATCATCTGTAAAAAATTTTCCTCGCAAAAATTTGTCCAAACTCCGAAAAAAGTGGTAGTCTGTAGGAGATAGATCAGGGGAATCTAACCATTGTCATACATGATCCACTTTTCGTCACGTTATTACGCTTCCGAGGAATGGTTCGTTTCTTTGACGAGCAAGCAAAGAAACACACGTCTCTTGGCGTTTTAACTGCTGACGTTCGTTGAGCTCGTAAGGGACCCAGGAATCGAGCTTTTTCACCTTTCCAATCGTTTTTAAATGCCTGGAGACCATGATATGACTTGTGCCTAGCTCTGACGCAAGTTCTCTGACTGTTTTATGAGGGTCTTCTTCAACAGCTCTTTTAAGATCTTCGTCCTCCACTGATGAGTGGTTCAACTAAAGGATTAGGAGAGAGAGGAATTTCTGATATCGGGAATTTGCGAGGGTATAGACAACAGGAATGTTGAGGTCATAATGGAGAGTTAGATTGGGTACGTAAAATTGGGAATCTATAATTTTGCGGAGTATTCTGGATTGGAGGGTTAGTAGGATTTCGTAGGAATTTGATGGTTTAGTGGAACCAAAGATTTCAAGTCCATATGTCCATATTGGTCTAAGTACTGTTGTGTAAATCAACCGTTTATTGTGCAGTGATAGTTTAGATCTATTGTCAAGTAGTCTTAGTAGAAGTCTGTACCCTCGCGTCAATTCTTGTTTTAATGTGATGTGAGGTTTCCAAGTTAGTCCCTTGTCTAATGTGAGTCCTAGATACCTAATTTAAGATTTTTGAGAAATTAGTGCGCTATTGAGTGTAACTAGAGAGCAAATGGAACGTCGGAGAGTAAATGTTCCATGCCTTGAATTGCTGCTGTTGACCTTGATCCTCCACTGAGTCAGCCATGACTCTAGGAGAGCTACGTGATCTTGTAAAGATGTGGTTGTCATATTTGGATCTGAGTTAGACTTTAAGATTGCCGTATCATCTGCATACGTAAGAAGGGAAGTTTCAGGATGTGATGGGATGTCAGCTGTATAGGCAAGAAATAAGAAAATATTTGCAATTATGAAAAAGCTTAGTAAATTACAGAAAAATATTAGCAACGAAATGCTGGCCATACACACTGATAATACTCGTTCTAATGAACTATTTGTCCCATTTTACCAGGTTTTCCTTAAGTTACCAATAGAAATTGAAATAGCGAGGTTTATCTTTTCAGGCCTCACTTATACCCTACTCCTGTTCGTACCTAAAAATTTTAACACAGCTTATAATCATGAGTTAATGCTATTCACCGTGGCTAGAAAATGATGATAACCTGTAGATAACCTGACTCAATTATGCAACAGCAAAAAGTGAACGTTAATGAATAATATATAATTCACATACCGAGTTTTGTTAAGTTTGGTTCAATCACTAACTGTAACAGAATTTGTTTATTAGCAGATTTCCCCTGAGGGAAATCAGCTATTGAGGTCATAGTCATGATGAGGTCCGTTCAAATTTATATATATATATATATATATATATATATATATATATATATATATATATATATATACGTATGTCTGTCTGTTAACGCTCTAGAATCAGCTATTGAGGTTGTACTCATGATGCGATTTTCGAAATTTTTCTTCAAATGTCCATCGATCCTACCCAGGAAATGACGAAAATGAGGTATGTTCAAAACTGTATATATATATATATATATATATATATATATATATATATATATATATACGTTACTCTGTTAACGCTCTAGAATCAGCTATTGAGGTTGTACTCATGATGCGATTTTCGAAATTTTTCTTCAAATGTCCATCGATCCTACACAGGAAATGACGAAAATGAGGTCCGTTCCAAACTGTATATATATATATATATATATATATATATATATATATATATATTTGTCTGTTACCGCTCTAGCGGTCGCAATTTTTAGTTGATCGTTACCAAACTCGATATTTAAACGTTTTATGTAAAACGACAGATCAAGTTCGTTAATGGCTGAAATCGGTCTGTGGGAGGGGGGGGGGTTAGAGGGTGATTTTCAAAAATTCGAAACTTCTCCGTTACGGATCAAAAAATTGTATAGAACCAATCTTATTGAAAATTAAATTTACTATAAATTTTGTTATATACATTTATTCTCTATCTTGAATATTAACCGAGATATTTGCATTTTACAGTTTTCAGCCTTCAGCAAACCCCCACTTCTACTCATGTTACATAAACAATACTCTGTCATGTAATAAACCACATTATTCGAAGCTTAAATACCATTAATTGTTTTCAAGAGACCTTTATTATACGAGATAAATGCAAATATGTTATCGTGACCCCCCCCTTCTTACGTTCTTGGACTACTAAAATTTGATTGATTGAGAGAAAAATTATTCTGATCCATTATAAATTACAGTAAATAGTTTTCAATAAAGTTAATATTTTATATTCTGATATATTTCCGTAATTTATTTTCTTTCATGTGAGAAGTTGGCAGTGTTCTGCTGTTTGTTTACGTTTCATGTGCTTCCCGGCTGGTGGTTTCTTATTATCGTTTGTATTTATTCACATGATGTTGACGGTGGTATTGTGTTACCAGTATGTAGATATGTCTATAGCTAGTGTGTACATCACGAGGGAAATCTGCTTAGTTTACGCAACGCCTGTGTGACAAACTTTTTTTTGTTATTTAGAGTAACTTTTATAATACATACTTTAGTCAATAATTGAAATAAATAATTGAAATGATCTTATAGTTTAAATTTCAATTTGAAATTAATAATGAAGTTATTTTCTAGTTAAAATAAATAACAAATGAGGGTAGGAGCGAAGATTTATAACTTGCCAAATCCGAAACACCCTTAGAACTATCATATAAGTCTAAAAACATAACATCATTTGTCATAATATGCCTATTTTGAAATCACACTAATGAGTACTAATAAAATTGTTGACTCTCGCCATTGTTTTTAGCTTATATCTCGTTTTTATTTCGTTATACGACAATAGTGTATATTACAAATTTTATTATAAATGACAAAATAAACACCTTCTGATATGTGCATGTTTGCCGAAAACAATAGGAAATGAAATACGGCGAGTTTTCATATAATGCTCCCTTAGAACCCCCACTACTGATCTTCCCTTGGAATTTTTTATTTATTTACTTACGAGTATTCATACAATAATCCATTTCGCGACGGGGGCGATTTAGCGACGAATCGGTTAAATTCCTATACCTAGTCATTTTATTATATTCACGTAAGTATGCTCATTTCTGCAAACATTTTCAATATTGTCATACATTATAATTTTTTGAAAATGTTATGTTTCAAGTAGTATAATACGCGGTCTATATACTGGCTACGGTCAGGTAGTAATTCAGTCAGTGTATGGTAGGTCTTATGTTGTGTCCTTAGATAGCATCAGTAAGTATATGTTTTATAGTAAGACTACAGTTAGTGTTGGCAGTAGGGTTCGTCTTCTCCAGTAAGTAGGTAAGTGTGAGTCAGTTGTGAATGGCCAATTCTCAACCTCGTTAAAACTACTTCTTCTCTTCTAATTAGCCTTTTTGAAGATGGCCATTCACCAAGTATTTGTTTCAGTTCTCGAAGTGTATTATTAGTTGTGGCAAACCAAGGTTTCTGCCATGAATTGAGTATCATATATTTTGCTTGGGCTTGAATATCTTGATGTGCACAGTATGTATTGTTGTGAGTTCTTTTTTGAGTAGCAGATTAGGCAAGTTCGTCTACTTGTGTGCTTTGTCTTATGTTTGTTTATTTATTTATTAACGTCCACTTTTTGCAACTTAGGCTAATTGGGATGTCTTATGTTTGTATGTCCGGGTAACCAGTACATAGTTATTCTTTTTTTAATGTCTGAATTCTGTGTAATATGTGCGAGATGAGTGGATGTGAACTATATATGTTTTTATTGAATGTCATGAGCTAAGAGAGTCAGTGCAAATTATGATGCCCATGTCCGTAGTCCGTTGCTAGCCTGAGACCTGTGTTTTGTATGGACTCTAACATTTTTAAAGTCCTTTTCCTGGCAGATGAGTAAGCTATGCAACCGTAATCCAGAACTGACCTAGTGTATGACCGGTAAAATGTAAGCATTACACTTCTGTCAGCTCCTCAATTTGTATTACTCAAAATCCTTAGGAGATTTAGAGATTTTCTGCATCTATGAAGGATTTCTTTCATGTGAGTGGACCATGTTAACTTAGAGTCAAAGATTATACCTAATATTCATATGTTATTACCCACAGGGATAGGAATATTGTTAAGAGTTAGGTTTACTGAAGGGAGTATTCTTTTCTTAGAGAAAATAAATGCTTTTTTTTAATGGGATGAGAATTTGAGGTCATTCCTACGACTCCATTATTCTAGCCTGTAAATGGCATCCTGAAGTAGTTGTACTGCGTGTTCAATTTCGCTTGTGAAAATGTAAATAAATAGGACATCTACATATAAATAATAGTATACACTGTTAAGCATAATACAGCGGGCGCTGTCTATAGCTATCAAGAAAAGGGTGGTGCTTAAAACATATCCTTGAGGAATTCCATTTTCGTGTGCATATCTACTTATTAGTGCCTAATAAAATTGTTGACTCCCGCTAAAGTTTTTAGCGTACACTTCGGTATACGACAACAGTGTACCTATAGAACAAAATTTACTCTTAATAAAGAAATGAACACCTTCCGTAATGTGCATGTTTGCCTTAAAAATACGAAGTATCCCGATTTTTTATTCCAGGCTTTCCTTATAACCCCCTCTCCTATTCGTTCCTAGCAATTTCGTTACAGTTTAAAATCGTTGGGGGAGTTATTGCTACTCCACATACCGAATTTTGTTTATTTCTGTTCAGTTTTTTGTATCTAATAAAATTGTTGACTCCCGTTATTATAGTTTTTAGCGTATATTTCATTTACACTTCGGTGTGCTACAGAAATATATATAACAAAAGTTTCTTTACTTTACAAAGTAAACAATTTTAGTTATGTTACAAAAAAAACAAACAATAGAAAACGAAATATCACAATTTTTCATTTCAGGCCTTCCATATAACCTCCACTCCTGCTCATTTCTGAGAATATTAGTATAGCCTATAGTTTAAGTTGGGTTAGTAGTAATATATATACCAAGTTTCAAAATTCGGTTAGATTGTTGAGCATGAAAAGAAAACAAACAGACACCAAAGCCATAAACAGATATCGAGTCTATGGCTTGTGAAGCGAAAGTGTATGGTGAAATTTCAAGAACGAAATCAACGTACAGACAAACATTACAGTTTTACACACATATATATATATATATATATATATATATATATATATATATATATAAATTACACTTTGCTATTACCGCTTCGCAGATTTCCTTTGAGGGAAATCAGCTATTGAGGTCGTACTCATGACGCGAGTTTCGAAAAATTTCTTCAAATGTACATCGATCCTACCCAGGAGATGACGAAAATTAGGTCCGTTCAAAATTATGTATATATATATATATATATATATATATATATATATATATATATATATATATATTTGTCTGTTAACGTTCTAGTGGTCGCAATTTTTGTTTGATCGTTACCAAGCTCGGAATTTAATCGTTTTATGTAAAAAGGAAGATCAAGTTCGTTAATGGCTGACATCGGACCAGCGGGAGGGGGGGTTTAGAGGGGGGATTTTTGAAAATTCAAAGTATCTCCATTATTCTCGGTCGAAAAATTGTATAGAATCAACCTTATTGCAAATTAAATTTACTGTAAATAATATTCTATACATTTATTCTGTATCTTGAATATTAACCGATATATTTGCATTTGTATTGTGTGTGTGGTCGGCAGGAGTCGGCTATGTTCGGGACTTTCCGCCGAGAGTAAGGGCGGCCGTTTCCGTAACTGTTCCTCCCTCGTGAATAGGTTTAAAGATTCATTAATACTACTGTTGTTATTAGGCAGATTTCTCTAGTGTAAAACTCCACGTGGGAAATCTGCTTAGTTTACGCAGACCCTGCGTGACGGACTAAATAAATAAATAAATTATACTTCGCTATTACCGCTTAGCAGTAGCAATTTTTGTTTGATCGTTACCAAACTCGACATGTTTCATGCAAAATTATAAGTCAAGTTCGTTAATTGCTGCGTTGCACCAGTGTGAGGGGTTAGAGAGAGGACAATCAATAATCGATATTTAACTGTTTTATTCAACACTAAAGGTCTTATTAGTTAGTGGCTGAAACAAGTCGAGGAATATGGGGGGAGGGGGAATTACGAAAGCCATATTTCCCGTCTTATGAGTCGGATAGAACAGTTATAGAACTACTTTCTTGTTTTCAGCCTCAGTAAATACCCATTTCTATACTCGGATTTTTACTTCAAAATAGAAAATATATGGGAAGAAGATATCAATAGTGTTTCACACCAGGAAGTGGGAAATCTGCTTAGCTTACGCAACCCCTGCGTGACGGACTTTTTAAAATGTAAAGAATGAATTCTGCTTAGATTACATTTTTCTGCCTTATGGCCAATCATACAATTTATTAGTGGTCCATTAAAGTTTTAGCATTTTAAACTTTTCGTATCAAGATGATTTCATCGTTTCATGATATATTTGCTTATTGTTAACGTGCGATGACTAGTAGGGGGGGTTTACTGATGGACGATAACTTAAAATTGCAAACATCTCGAAATAGAGAAAAAGTGTGTATAACAACATTTATATGACGTTACATTTTTAATATGATTGGTTGTGTATTACTTTTCCATCCGACTCATAATGACGGAGATATTTCGTATTTTCTAAATTCGCCTCCTTTAACACCCCCCCCCCTCGCCCACTGGTCTGATTTCACCCGTTTACACACTTGGTCTTTATTTTTACATGAAACATTTAAAGTTCAAGTTTGGTTGCGTTCAAAACAAAATTGCGGCCGCTAATACATTAACCAAAAAGGGTGGCCCCTGTAGATAACCCGCCCCAATTAGCCATAGCAGCACAAATGTTAATAAATAGTTATCATAATTAAATTCATAATAGTACATAGTGAATCCAGTAGAGCGTAGCATATCGGAGTATATTAACGGAGTAGTGTTAATAAATACCAGAAATAACTGAGCACACCTCCCGCGTAATGTCGCTCCCCTAGCATTCATCCTTTTAAGCTTTTATTTTTGAAATTTAAATAAGTTCACGTTTCAGAGAATAACACTACATTCAAAAAGTATAAGCGCCAAATCACATGTAAGCATAAACCAATCAGGGGGTGGGGCAGAATTGACTATAACTTTATACCTGCGAATGAACTGGGAGTTGTATAGTTTTTTCCAGTTACTTAAAAAGAAATCCCCTCACTTCTAATCCTCCCAGTAATAAAATTCAAGAATTTTATGCAAAGACTCAGAACATTAAAATAATTGCAAGGAGAATCTAATAGCTTAAATAGATCATATTTATTTTCTATGACATTTTTTTAATAAAATGTATTGGACTGGAGATATCGTAAATGACTCATAATTGGAATACTTTTAAATGAAATTCAGCTAAACAGTTCGTATATATATAATTTAATATGAGTGTAAGGAAGTTACGTAATATCCACATCAGATGTTAGCAAGTACTATTGCTACTGTTACCAAATAGAGAAATTACAAGAATATATATATTCTTTTGTAGAACTACGATAACTATATTTGAAAAACTATAAATGTCTATATATCTAGGCACTCACAAAACGTTTTGAAGAGAAAACTAAGGAAACCTCTCGTCTTATTACTTGGCCTTTGTAACAGTATTGACTGTTCACGGAAAACTCATCCACCCCTTTAAAAAATTGACGGGAATCTATGAATATTCTAACGATGTTTAACAAACATTGCATTTTAATAGATTCATAAGTACAGAGATTTTATGTGCATTTATTATCCTCTAATTACACTCGTCATCGAGTCAATTACTAATTCACAATAATATTGGCTGAGTTTTCCTTGGACGGGTTTATGGGATCTCAATAAATCAACCTTAACAATTAAAAGTCTGTCACATCGCGCGTAACCTAAGTAGTTTTTCCACATACCGATACGACTGATCTCATGTCAACCATTATTCTCTATTTCGAAATAAAATTCTATGAGTAGAAGTGGAAGTTTACGAAAGTATGAAAGTATGGAAGTAGTAACTTTCTTAATATTTGAATTATGAAAAAATGAATACAACAAGAATTACAGCTACGCTAGTTTAACAAGTTTTGTCCTATAGCATTCTTTTTTCCGATTCAAAATAATGGAGATATTTTGAATATTTAAATTGCCCTCTCTCTAAACACCCATATTCTAGGTCCGATTTCCGCCTTACATGAATACAATCTTTAGTTTTGAGTAACACGCTTAATTCTTGAGTACAGTATAGATGGAATAAACATTTTCGAGTTAAGAACGTATAATATGAACTAATGGTGTCATAACTCAAGGTATAGGCGTGTATCTCATATAGTAGAGATCTGTTGAAAATAGTATTTGGTATATGAGCTTCGGATAAAGTATTTTATGACTTATTATTAATATGATAGTGCTTATTGTTAATATGACATGAGTAGGAGTGAGGGTTTAAAGTAGGAGCAGTTCAGTTAGTTTCTTCTTTAGGTTTATCCCTAGTCTCTTCCAAGTTATTAATCGGACATTTTATCGTTTTGGCGTTCTAAGTTGTAAAAACGTTGGAACTCCCTCTGCACAGCTGTCAAACAATCACCATTTTTATAAAATATTTTTATGGCTAATGAGCTGTTCCATGGATTTGTAGATTGAGTTTTGATATTTGCTATGCTGGAACTCTCCAATTAATACTCGGGAATTCCAGTGGAGGTATCTATGCTTCAGTACCCAGGGTGATTATGAACGAGCCTACGATTCTCATACATGGTTAATTGAAGTACTAAGCCTGTATGAAATTAAAAAGATAAACCCTGCCTCAGATTACACATTCTTAAAAAAACACCATAAGACACACGAGGAATAAAATCGTGAGAGAATGAATGAAAGTAAATGCAGGAGTCTATCAAACAAACAGGCTAAGCCCATAGTTTGTTTTGGCTGGCATTCAATCCAATGTGTAAGCTACATCAAGAAAGTAGTTTTGGGTGTGTTATAGCTCTCAATATTGCTGAAACTTATTTAGGGAAACCAATGCCATCAGAAAATATTATGTTATCCAACCTGCATTTATAAATTGAAATTTTATTGAATTTTGGAAAGAGCCCATTAACTCAGAAACAATTTTTTTTTTCTCTTCTTTTGCAGGAAATAAAGATTTTCTGGGTTCTAATGGTATTTTTAATCCACATCTATTTTCAGGTATATACCTATTATGTTGTTTTTAGCAGATTTCCCCGATTAAGGGAAATCAGCTATGGCGGTCGTACTCATGACGCGAGTTTCGAAAAATTTCTTCAAATGTCCATCGATCCTACCCAGGAGATGACGAAAATGAGGTCCGTTCAAAATTATATATATATATATATATATATATATATATATATATATATATATTTATATTTTATTTTATCCAATTGTACTTTACGTTTTATTATTGTCATGGATGCCTTCATCAATGACGCTTTTGGTAATCAACCTCATTGCTTTTTCAATGTACTGTTTTGCCAACAAATAGAATCAAGTATTTCTTGACCTCCATCATCTACTCAGACGATCCATTGGTTAAAAAAAATTGTAATCAAATGATGTTCTCAATAGTTTATTCTGATAGAACGATAGAATTTGGAATATTTTAAGTAATATTCTTTTCACTTCCATAAAAACTAATCTTTTTTATAATGCAAGCACTAATGAAGCAAAGAAATAATAAAGACATATAAAAATTTATTTTTATTAAAAACCAATTATAATCTAGAAAACTGGCACAAAGAACTATTTCAAAATAAAATATATTTCATGTTTCTTATAAAAAGAATTTGTTTACAAATTTACAGTTTTCAGGCATCAAAGAGGTAGGTCAAAGACACATAAATTTACAGCATAGTATATCGTAAGCTCAATCTTAATATAACATGAATAAGTACAGCAACACTTGTCCTGAAAGTAATATTTCTTATTTAAATCAAGAAAGGAATGCTAATTTATTTAGGGTATACTTTAATGAGCACCACCCAAGCCAGCCAAAAGTAGAGTACTCAGCAACAATCAATATTCTCCTCAGCAGTTTTATCCTGTAAAATGAATAGATAAATAAAATCTTTAAGATATTAAAACTCCAAAATATTGCCTCACCAGCATCCTATATCAAAGGTTCTATGGACACTTGCACCCATTATTTAGTTGTATTGCTCCTTTTTAAATCCATAAGATACACCAACTTTCCAGAGCATTGGATTGTCTAAGGATGCATAATGAATTTGAAGCAGTTACCTAGTATATTCAGAAACTATTTGTATATATGTCAAAGGTCTGGTTTAAGCTTGACGTGTAGTTATTGTTATACCAATAACAATTCATTGCTTGTGGAATATAGATCAGGAACAATGAGTCACTCCTGTCTGTAATAAAAAGCCATTTATTATGAATTGACGTATATTTGTAGGGAGAAAATTTATGACGAATTAAACAGTAATCATTTTCAAGGGTCAAGCTTCTTCTTGGTTAGTTAGCAGATTTCTCTTAAGGGAAATCAGCTATTGAGGTCGTACTCATGACGCGATTTTCGAAAAATGTCTTCAAATGACCATAGATCCTACCCAGATGACGAACATGAGGTCCGTTCAGAAGATGGTATTTTTTTTTGGCAAGGCTTTACTTTCCATAACGTTTTGACATTCCCCGTCCCAGTGTTTAGGATTTATTCCCGTCGTTGCTGTGGATTTGTTAATAATAAAATTATTTGTTCTGTAAGGTTTCACTGTCTTCAATATTTTTATATTTCCCGCTCCTATTCATGTAGTTTTTTTATTTTTTGTATAAAGTAATGGACCATATAAATCATAATTATAGAAAGTATTCTGTCTTCCAAACCACGTTTGAATTCAAATTCCTTTCCCTTGACGGTTATAGCTGTTTTAGGTACGTAAAAATACTTTCTTAAGTCATGATTGTAAACTGTATATTCATATTTGTACATAGCGAGTTCAGTAAATACATCACATATTAACGTAGCAGAGTTAATAAACACCAGAAATAACCGGGTGCACCTCCCCAGCGTTCATCCTTTTAAATTATTTATTTACGATTATTAAACAAATTCACATTCCTGAGAATAACACTACATTACTAAAAGCGTAAGCATCAATTATCATGTAAACATAGACTAATATGGGGTCGGCAGAGAAGCGGAAGAACAGATACGACAAAGGAAGTAACCCACACCTCCCTATGCCCAGTGGTGACAACTTATTTAGGATCTGAATTCTGTAATACAATAAATTATATTAACAAATATGATTACATTATCTTCACAATACTAAAAATGTTTGTTCAAATAATTTTGACGTTTTAATTAAATAAACATTAAATACACTTAAGGGCTAACTGGCGTTTGACATGAATTAATGTTTGGGTGAAGAGAAGAAGGGGAGGGGGGCAGTATACTTTACTTGGTGCAATCTGTTACTGACGTTAAAAAATAACATAGATTTGAATTATTAAAGATAAAATTTTAACATGGATTTGAATTCATTTATTCAGGTGAGGTACCTGGTAGATCAACTTGGAAAGAATTGTTGAGCATGTCAATATTTCTACGCAAATTACTTGCTTCATACCTTATTTTATAAAAAAAAATTATAAAAAAAAGTGACTCTAAATAAAAACTAAACAACTTTTGTTATGTGCACGATGGCCGAAAAACAAATAGAAAATGAAATATCCCGAATTTTTATTTCAGGCCTCCCTTTTAACCCAGACTATATAGCTTATGATCATGGTGGAATTAATGCTAATTCACATACGGAGTTTCGTTAAGTTAGGTTTATACGTTGTTATAAAACAAAAGTGAATATAACAAATGTTACTCTAAATGACAGAATAAACAACTTTTTTCATGTGCATGTCAGCCGAAAAAGCAATAGGAAAGAAATATCGCTATTTTTAATTTCAGACCTTTCTTACAACCCCCACTCCGGCTCGTCCCTAGAAATGTTGGTACAGTTTATTATCATGGAGGAGTTACTGCTTATTCACATACCGAGTTTTGTTTAGTTCGTTTGAGTCTTTTGTGCCAAATAAAATTGTTGACTTCCGCTGTAGTTTTTAACGTATAAATCATTTACACTTAGATATACGACGAAAGTGTATAAAATATGTTACTACAAATAACAAAATAAACCACTTTTGTTATGTGCATATTTGCCGAAACCCCAATAGGAAACGAGATATCACTATTTTTAATTTCAGGCCTCCCTTATAACCCCCACTCCTGCCCGTCCCTAGAACTGTTGGTATGGCTTATTATAATGAAGGCGTTAGTGCTAACAAATATACAAACACACACGAAAGAAAAAAAAATGCAGTTAAACGAAAAGTTATCGCGAAAAAAATCAATGTACATACAGAGGTTACAATTTTATATAAATAAATAAATAAATATATATATACTAGCCAAGGTACCAATCATTTGAGACGGAAATATTCTATTTTGTTTTTGGCAATGCTTCTACGTGTACAACTGCGCTTTCCGCCTGTGCTCATTTCTTCCCGTGAGGGTGCGTTGGGCGACTTATGGGAAAAAAAATTTAGATTTGAAGAATAAATGAAAATAAGTCTCTAATCATTCCCTCTCCACTGTTTGACACACCGTGAATAATTCAAATCATAATCATGGATAGCATTTATTATTATTAAATATCATCTGTAATGTGCGTATTTTCTGTATACAATCTAGCTAATATACCCGACGATGCCCGGGAAATCATAGTTGATTGATTAATGATGGCAATTTTAGCAGATTTCCCTTCAGGGAAATCAGCTATTGAGGTCGTACTCATGACGCGAGTTTCGAAAAATGTATTCAAATGCCCATCGATCCTACCCAGGAGATGACGAAAATGAGGTCCGTTCAAAATTATATATATATATATATATATAGATACATTTGTCTGTTAACGCTCTAGCGGTCGCAATTTTCGTTTGATCGTTACTAAACTCGATATTTAAACGTTTCATGTAAAAATAAAGATCAAGTTCGTTAATGGCTGAAATCGGACCAGTGGGAGGGGGGGTTTAGAGGGGAGGATTTTCAAAAATCCGAAATATCTCCATTACTATACGTCGGATCGAAACATTATATAGAATCAATCTTATTGCAAATTGAATTTACTATAAATAATGTTATATACATTTATTCTGTATCTTGAATATTAACCGAGATATTTGCATTTTTCTGTTATCAGCTTCTGAGATGAGATCTGCTAACTTCGTGTCTAGTCGTGAGTTTCCGTCAAGAGCTAGTACGGGCCGTTCCCGTAACTGTTTGACTCTCTATTCTAAAATTTCTCTATTATAAAACCTCACGTGGGAAATCTGCTTAGTTTACGCAGCCCCTGCATGACGGACTTTTATATTTTTATAGAAAATCGTTGAAAAACCAATGGGAATCGAAATATTGCAATTTTTCATTTCAGGCCTCCCTCATAGCCCCCACTCCCGTTTGGACCTAAAAATTTTAATATATCTTATAATCATGGAAGACTTAATGCTAATTCACATTCCGTGTTTTGTTAAGTTCGGTTCAATCGTTAGTGCCCAACAAAATTGTTGGCTCCAGCTCTAGTTTTTAGTGTATATCTCGTTTATACTTTGTTATACGACAAAAATGAATATAACAAAAGTTACTTTAAATAACAAAATAATCAACTTGTGCCATGTGTATATTTGCAGAAAAACCAATAGAAAACGAAATACCGTTATTTTTAATTTCAGGCCTTCCTTACAACCCCCACTCCTGCCCGTCCTAGAAATGGTGGACCTGCTGCCTTACTATCATGGAGACGTTAGTGCTAAAACACACATACCGAGTTTTATTTAGTTCGGTTGAGTCTTTTGTGCCAAATAAAATTTTTGACTCCCGGCATAATTTTTAGTGCATAACGCCTTTATATTTCGGCATACGACCATAGTGTATATAACAAAAGTTTCTCTAAATAACAAAATAAACAACTTTTGTTATGTACATATTTGCCAAAACCCCAATAGGAAACGAAATATCACTATTTTTAATTTCAGGCCTATTTTTAATTTCGCGAAAAAAATCAATGTACTGACAGACGTTACAATATTATATACATATAGATGTGTGCAGCTATTGTCGGGAGTTTTCTGATTAGTTCGGCCGTTTCCATAGTTCGGCTCTCGTGTAACCTAACCTTTCTTCTCTTCTAACCTTTTACTTTGTGAGATATACTCGTATGCATATTCGTTTTGTTCATCCGCCCCCCTTCTTTATTTTTTGGACTACTAAAATTTCAGTTATTAAAATATAAATTATTCTGATTCATTATAAATTGGAGTACTGGATATAGCAAATAGTTTGCAATAAAGTTGTTTTTCTTTCGGGTGAAGAATAGGTCTATCTATCTGTTCAGCTCTAAGTGGTGGCAGACCTATTTGTATTCCAATTTAGAAGCCGTTTCCGTTTCCGTAGGGAGTTTATTAAAATTAACTGAATGATTTCTCATTACCCATTGTATTTACTCAAGGTGGTGTTAAGTGTTAGGAGTATGCAAATTTCTCTATTGTAAAACTTCACGTGGGAAATCTGATCAGTTTACGCAGCCCCCGCATGAAGGACTTATATTTTGCATAACAGCTCAAGTCTTTATTCTTATACACCTGTTAGAATGTTATATTAATGATCTCCATCCTTACTTACTTCCACTAGTGTATATTTGAATGCTTGTATTACACATGGGATTAAATTGCATGTAAGCCTATTGTGAAGGGAGTATCCAGAATGAGAGAAGTGCAGAGAGTGTTTCATGTCTGATTATTGAGTGTATTGTATCTTCATCACACTAAGGTAATTTATAATTACGATTTTCTATAAGAATCCATCATAAAAAAAAAAATATACCAATCTATTGGAAATTTCAAATTCGCTACGGTGGAGAAGATGAGGGAAAAATAATATGAGTAAAAGGCAGATCAAAAATTGTAGCAATGTTCCTCCAAGTTTTATACCTTTATTCCAAAGGCTATGAAATATATGGTAGGTGAGCCGTGCCCTATATATATAGATAGATAGATAAAATATTTTTGACATATTCAATCACATTTTTTCAGATGATGTACCTGAAGATTTCTTAGAATGACATTTTGCCTAATTAAATAAATTAGCATGGAGACCAAATGGCTTTTTTATAACAATAACTCAACAGACTTAGATCATTATATTATTAATATTTATTAAGGTCCACACATTTTACTACTATGGCTAATTGGGACGGCTTGACTTAGATGTTAAATATTAATTACAGGGATAAAATTGTTAAAATGTTGATATAATAATAATCTATCAGATGACATAATAATGTTAACTAGTTAGAAGCAGAAATGAATAGAGTGCTGCTTGTATTAAAGAATTTAAATTAGGATAGGGCACAAAATGAGTTTAATTAGTTGTCTAGGTAAGTTTCAGGATGACAAACTAATGGGGCAAAAGTAAAGTATAGCTACTAACTTTATTTTCCCTATAACTATTTTTATTTTAAATTTCTGTAAGTTATTAAAAGTTTTGTAATTACCTCTCATAGCGTGGTCTTAATTTTTCTACAGACTCTTTACTCAAATCAGCTTTAAATACGTATTTTAATATTCCTTTATTTTCATCCTCTATAAGCTTTTCTTGTTTACCTATAAAGTCAGAAACATCGATACTAAATTGCTCTTTGTCTTTATCACTCAAATATTCTTCCAAGCCTTCAAAATTTTTATTTGGAAATATTATTTTTGAATTAAGGAATCTGCTAAACATTTTGTTTCCATTTGCTAATTTCATGGATATCTTAAGGAATCTGTAACAACCAACGACAAATGTATTATTCTTATGTTGCACAGACATTTTCAATCCAATATATATAAGATATTTTGAGATTTACTGCCCAAATCCCCATCCTGGTTTGATTTCAACCATTAATGAAAAAACAAAAGAGTTTAAATATCGAGTTTGGAAGTGATTATACAAACATTATAGCATACCGAGTGTTAAAAGACAATCTATAGCTAGATAGATAAATAGAGATAGTAAGTATACTCCCAATCTTTAATTAAGTGAGTAATTCTTTAATACCTGTCCATTTGCCACATTTTATTATACAGCTTAAATAATAAAAAGCATATTTATTTAGTATATAAATTAATTAAATTGTTATATTTCCATGCGAAATCTTTTTTTTTTTTCAACTCATTAACAAAGTGTATGTGTATGCATGTATACACACACGTATACACGCACACACACACTCATAGCATTCATACATGCTCATAAGCTGACATCTATAGCCTGCAATTTTTGTTTGATCATTTCCAAATTCAATATTTAAACTTTTTTTTTCCATTAATCGTTAAAATCTAAAGAGGAAGGGCATTTGGGAAGTAAAATTTAACATATCTCCCATATCATTAATTGAATATTAAAAACAATGAATATAACCAGTCTTATTATTCTTTAACTTTAAACTCAATATTAATCAAGTCATTTGTATTTATTTATTTTTTCTTTATCAGTAATCTATGCTACCTTCAATAAACTCATACTCCTCATGCAATTTTCACTTAGACCCACTGAGTTAAGTTTTTATGACAGAAGGAATACAGAAAAGATGTGAGGTGAGATGATCAGTGGGCCATACCAGGATATGAAAAATCTGCTTAGTTTATGCAGCCCTAGTGTGATAACATTTTCAAGTGGGAGTGGAGGTTTATTTCATTAAACATTAATTCATAAATATCTTTGTTAATTGCACTATTAAAATGTTGCAAAAACAATTGTGTTTAGAATGTTTTTGTAATTATTATTATTATTTATTAACATCCACTTCTGCTGCTATGGCTAATTGGGATGGTTTATGTACAGGTTATCACCCTATTCTAGCCAGGTAGGGCCTAAGGATTTTATTTAATGAGTTTGCCATCCCCAGGTGGGAATTAAACTCGTCTCTCTAGGTTTACATTGTGAGATTAAGTCCAACACAAACTCACATGGCTAATCTGTGCCCTAAAGTTGTTGTTTTTTCAGTACTAAAACATTTACATTTAAGAATTTAGAACTAAACTTTTGACTTTCCACTTTCAGTCACCAAATATACTTTTTTTTGTGTGTTTTACGAGAACACCTTTATAGAATTGATAAATTTTTATTGATATTGTAACATGCACTGTATTGTGTTTGGTGTATGGAGTGTGGGTTAAGAACATAATCTTTGATAATATTGGTTTTATCAAAATAAGTAAACAATATATAACTCAATTTATTTTTAGACTTCATTTTTTGGTCCTATAACATTGTTTAAATTTAGAAATTTAAAAATTTTGACCTCGAGAACAAATAGAATTTTATTTGATTCCATGAGAATGTATGAATAGAATTGTATTTTTTTGTCCCTGCAGCCTCACAGGCATTTAGATATGGATTCACTAGGCGATGTAAACTCCCTCAAATCGATAGTGCCTCCAATCGCTCTCCTACATCTTCTATATTTAGTCTTTTCACAACAAAAAGACGAAGGCATTTTGAAAAACACAACATGGCCTGCCGAGGCCCACCTGATAAACCAGCTTCTGGAAGAGCTTCATAAGAAAGTTTGGATTTGTAAAACCACAAAAGTCACAGGGGCTGAAACAAAATACCCGTAACAATAAACAAAGAAGATTTCCTACATATTGGAATCAGTCATAGATGACTCACTTTTTATTCTCTATGTCTCTCTTATTAAGGAAATTTGAAAGTGAACATAAAAATTAGATATTTACTGATATATCAGCTTAAGTGAAAATCACATAAGTAAACTTTTTCCTGAATGTTGAGAGCAAAAATACAAACAACTAGCACCAGTTGTTTAATTTTCCTTCTCTCTTTCTCTAGGCTTGTAAATGATTTCTTTTCATAGCCAGTTCTACAATAGTAGCATCATACAAATGCAAATATTTTTGTGATTTTATGAAATATTCAGTCCTGCTCTTTCATTGTTTCACTGCTTCATATTTGTCTTAGGTTCATTCAACTTAGAACCAATGACATAATGTTATTCCGTCAAATTTCCAGTTTTGGTATGCTCAAGCTGCTATGCATATAGAATTTTCTCCCTCTCTCTTTAAAAAAAGATATAATTTCAGTTATGACATTTTCACAAGAAAATGATGCAGTGTGAAGAATTGCATAATTTTTTGGTGAATGTAAATGAGTTTGGTGTATAATTTGCACCAAATGCAATAAATGCATAATTTTTTGGTGAATGTAAATGAGTGCCATATATTCCTCATTTCACTGAAAATAGCAACTGTCAAACTGCCTTCAATGCTTAAGTGGCAGAACAATACACATTAGAAATAAATAAATGACATCAGTAATTTAATTATATGAAAGATCAAATGAAGGGCATGTGAAATACCCGTATTTTCCAATCTAATAATAATTTCCAAGTACATAATAAATATAACTGCTACATTTTTGTTTTATTAGCAAATAAATGCCTATATAATTCAAAGGCTTCTAGTGAAACACTTACACAGGCTTTTGTCCAAAAACTTTTAGAAGCAGATCCAGGATAATTGATGGTAGAACTTGTCGATAAAAAAAGACAATGGGATAAATATAATCATTCTGCAACATCCAAACGTCTGTAACCCAAATTTTTTCTTTTACTAAGCGCGTATCTTCAAATTTATGGCCAGCTTTCTCCAACAATGAATAAGGAAAAGGAATTAATCTTGAAATTCCACAGTTATAAACAGAAACATTGGTTTTCCTGTAAAAGTGATTTTCTGTTAACATTGTATAAATATCTTGATAATATTTAATGCTTTGATATTATAATCTTAGTTATAAATAAGAAAATGCAACTAAATAAAAACTGAAAATTGTAAAGGAAGTAGCTATTGAAAAGTTACTGATTCTTTGAATACATCAGTAATAATAAATTCTTTATAACCTCACCAAGTAAGGTGAGCTAGGTGTAGGAACAAAAAGGTGTTCCCAAGAAAGAGATAAGATTAATTGTTAATAGTTTTCAAGTTATTCAATTGTGTCTTGCTGAATTATTTTAAAACAATTTACAAATAGGGGTGGGGATATTGCACACAGGGAGATCAGGGATCTTCATTTTCAAGAGGAATGGATTCCTAAAGTTGTTGAATACTCTTGGAAATAATATATATAATATAAAAATAATATATATAATTAAAAATCATTTCCAACACTCCCTTAATTATATTAAAAAAAAATATCCAATATTATTTACTCAGTCCAGAATTTTCCAAACAATTTTTATGCTTTCCAAAACTTAGTCCTTTTGATAAATAGTCTGCTACCATTTCCTCTGTAGGTCGATACTTGAAGATTACTTCTTTTTTCTCTTTCTGTAGTCCATGAAATGACTTGGTTTTTTTCTCTCCCTTGTCGGATATCACCTTTCGCATGCTTGTCCAACCAGTCTTCTGAATTCTCAGACTCAATATCAATCTAATCTACATCATCAAAACCTCTAAAATCTTCACTCAAGCTTTCATGATCTTCACCTGCTGTAGTTTCTTCTAAATCATCATTTTTCTCACTTGATTCTGCTGGCTTAAAATATAAAGGAACTTCAATATTATTTTTACTTTCATTCACTTCATTTGTGTTATTATTTTACTCTTCAAAGAAAATAACATCACAAGCTATAGTAATGTGTGTCGAATGCTGTGGGTCTAGTAACCTGTAGCCTTTCTGGTCTTCAGAATATCCTGTAAAAATATATTCTTTGCTCTTGTAGTCAAGTTTCCTTCTCTTCCGATCTGGAATCTTTACAAATGCTCTGCGACCAAAAATTTTTAAATGAGCCAAATTGATTCTTTTTCCACTCCAGGCTTCTTCTGGTGTCTTTCCACACACAACTTTAGTTGGTGTTCTATTTTTTAAATAATTCGCTGTAGTCACTACTTCACCCCAATATCTCTTAGAGAGTCTAGCCTCATGTAGCAAACACCTTGTTTTCTCTATTAAGGTTCTAATTAACCTCTCTGCTACTCCGTTTTGCTGTGGTGTGTATATAATTCTTTTTTTATGAATTGTACCACAATCAGATAAAAAAAAAATTAAATTCATTATTAACATACTCCTTGCCATTATCAGTTCTGAGGAGTTTAATTTTTGTTTCCATTTGATTTTCAAGTAATCTTTTAAATTCTTCAAATGTCTTTGTGACTTCAAATTTAAATCAGTAGTCAAAGCTGCAAATAATACTTTTCTTTTGTCACTTTTCTTATTAAAAAATGTATTTACTTTTGGCTTACTAGAATTACTTCCATCTTTATTTTTATTCGGACATTCAAAAGATCTATGACCATATTTATTACATAAAAAAAATTTAAAATTATTTTTCTTATATTTTGAGCTAAAGGCAACTTCTCTAGTGTCACTTTTAAATTCTTTTTGCAGCAGTAAAGTTCTGATATAATTGGATGTAATCTGGGTATTTCCTGCATCAAGAGCCACAATCATTTGTTCATAGTCATCAGTTAAACCATTTAACATTATGACTCCGATAAACTCATCATCTATTGGAGATCTAATATTATTAGGTTTCTGAGATTAACTCATTTAAATATGCCTCCGTATCGGTGAACTGGGAAAGATTCAGTTTGAAGAGAATTTTCAACAAAAACAGCTTCTGGACAAGCCTTTGCCTTCATATGTATTATCCAATTTTTTCCACACTTCTTTTGCAGTCTTCAAGCTGATAACAACTGGATATAAATGTTCTTCCAAAATTAAGTTGATTCGCAACTTCACCAAAGCATCTTTGTTTACATCAATTTTGTCACCGGTAATGCACACTCAAAGTCCTTAACCAATTAAATAATTTTCCATTCCAAATCTCCAAGTAGAATACTTGGAACGTCCTGCAAGTTTTCTAATTGAGGTAATCTTGATTCGGCCAAAGCTCCCGTTTTAAAGCAGACGATAACCTCACTGATAATGACTTCATGGCAGTAAACTCTGAAAACACTTAACGCATAGTTAATCAAAACTGCTGAGTATCTGGAAAAAAGGTTTTTAACACGTTTTATAAGTAACTAAAAACACTTAGTAAACACTTTTTTATTGTGGAACAAGAGCTACAACCACAACGTACCTCAACATACAATACAGGAAGGAAGAGACACACACAATCGATACGATACTCTTATGGATACCTACATATTTTTATATAATTAAAAATCATTTCCAACAAATACTACATTCATTTCTTCTTACTAAGGTCAGAGATATAGCTGAATATGGAGATACTTCATCATCTCCATAATTAAAGAAATATCAACTATTAAAATAGGCTAAAACAGTATAAATGGGGAAACTATTTTTTTAAATATTTATACTGTTTAAGAAAAATGTTTGACTTTTAACTCAATGCCTAGGTCTTCCAGCAATCCAGTACTTCTCTAATGAACTGTGTCGCCAACTGGAGTAATGCATATTCAAATATTTTTCTATACTAGGCTACTTTCCCAAATTATGTTGTGTCCAAGTAGTTTGAATGGTAGTCAAATTATCTGAATATTTATCATGAATTTCTTAAGATAGTTAGGTTCTTCTTAGTACAAATACGTTGTTTAAACCTATTAATGACTGAGTACACCATCGGTTTTCAATACCATTTTTGAAAAATTAGATTTTAAAAAATGTTCTTTTATATATATATATATATATTGGAAAGAGTATTTAACCATGACAGTGTATTGCATCCACAAAAGCATCTTCTCTCAGGATTAACAAGCATTCCTTTCATCTTGAAGATTTCTGTTAGCTTTATGATACATAGCACACTAGGGATCTTTGAGGGCTTTTCCTGCAACAGTTTCCAGACTTGGATAATGGTTCTAGTTCATCTCACCTTGTTTATTTATGCTGCCTTCACCATCTGCATCTTTTCTTTCGTTTCACTCAAAAATTGAGATAAGAAAATATTAATTTATTTTTTGGCTTATTTCATTTAATTTGATTTTCACTTTCAATCGCTTTTGTTATTTGATTTTTCTTTTCTGTTTTCACTCAAGATATTTTCCATTCTTACTTACGTGGTGCTACAGCCCTTCAAAGACCTGAGCCTCTGCCAAAACTAACTTAAATCATTCCCTACAGTTTCTACCAGGCTTCTCAAATTGTAGATGAACCATTAGTTCAGATATGCCATCTATGGTAACTTGACATCTCCACATATTTTTTACAAGGTTTTTCCTTCCCATACCAAGAGCACCTACTTGTCAATAAATATTTCTCTAGAGAGACCAAATCCACCTCACTACGTATTATCTTCCAAAAAAACACCATTTCTCTCATTTATTGAATCTGTGCTGTCACCAATGATCTTGTCACTCCTGGTTGCAATGTGATCTCCACAATCCATGTAATAATGTTTAATTTCTATATATATATATATATATATATATATATATATATATATATATATATATTTTTTTTTTCCCTCATGAGCCCTTAGCAAGACCTCGTGTTGTTTGGAACCCTACTGTACCAGAATGGAGGGGGACCCTTTGGAGACTATATTTTTAATAAGTCTCAAGGAATCTGACAATATCAGCTCTGCCTCAGACCATTCTATATGACTGACAGCATAAAATGCATCTGGATCTGTCTCTCCTCATTCCACCAAGTATACCAGGCATGGGCTGCCTACAAGGTTCCATTCATTAAGGTGACAACTTCAATAGTCTGCCCTTCTCAATAGCATAGATATCAGTTTGAAAGACAATTCCAATCACCATCCACAGCCATATGATACATGATGAATATGTATCTTACAAAATAGACAGTTCTAATGATAATGAGCCTCTTTGTTAGTGTTTAAATTGGAGACAGTAACTCCAGAATTTTAGAATTGAAATTTGCTGGATCTAGCACAGGCAAAATGCCTCCAGAAATGTCACACTATCCATACGGGATAAAGCTTATCAGAGGCCATTGCACATGTTTATATACCAACTTCAGATTCATATGCGATGAATATAAAGAAGTGGTCTATAGCTGAACTGATCGATTTTCGGGCTCTCTTATTCTTGAAATGTTTCTGCATTTCTTGAATATTCTAGCTCTGCTTTTATTTTTTATTTATTTTTTTTTTAATATATGAAGCTTGACTTATCCTATACAATTTATTAAACCGAGTGAAAGTTACATCTTGTATCCATTCACTCAAGAATGCAGCCATCACCCAACCATCCTTGGCTCACTTAGTAATCATATTTCACATAATATAAACAATTTTTTTCTCATAAAAGCTAACACATACAACAAAAATTGAAGATGATCTCATTTAGATAGAAACATGTAGGGTTGATTTCTCATATATATAAATGACTCTTTAATTTTTTAGTTGTATTAAATTATAAAACATGTTATGATTATTAGTCTAACTACGGTTTAAAGTTAAGCCAAAAGGGAATGTAGTTATTTTGGTCACAAAATGCCTGATAGAAATATTAGGTCTACAAATGTTTAACTTATATGGAGAAGAATTTTAATAGCAAACATGAATTTTGTAAGATGTTTCTCTACATCTGAAAGACTATGAAAAAATACTGGATCTCTCAAATCTAAGATAGGTTTATTCTTTATAAATTGAAAATCTATGTGTTAAAATAAAATATTTTGGAGGGGCCTTGAAATTGATTAAACTACCCTGCAAGAAAAGCTCTGTGCTGGATGGAAACCATTCCATAAACTGTTCAATTAAATTTATGTTGATTTATCAGAATTTCTCAGCATTTTTACTCACGTTTCTACAGCTTTCTTAGCAGCTATCAGTTCTGCTCGAGTGGCAATGTCAACAGGTATGTGATCATTGTGGTTCTCAGCATTTGTTTTGACAACTCTTACAATTCCAAGGAATCCGCCTATAGCCATTGCTGTATATCCTCCTAAAATATCCTGCCACCCTTCAATTGGGTCTTCACGGAAACATCCTACAACTAAATATTTTGGAACCATAATATGATCTTAAATGCATGAAATTTTAATAAGTAACTTATTTGAGCATGCTGGTAGTGATGAGAACTCAAAAGCCTAACCAAAATTATTTGGTGTTAAAATGCAGAAGTGTTTGCTTTTCTGGGCCAAAGTGAAAATCAACCACTTAAGTTAGAACTTGAAGAAATAGCATGAATATGCTAGGGCTAGTATATTCATGCTATTTGTGTTGTCTGCCTAAGACTAAAACTGAATTATTATATATCCCTACCCAAGCAAACTTCTAGGCACAGCAAATCTGACGTTTGTTCGGTGCATTTTTGGAGAAAAACTAATAAGGTGCGAAAAATAGTTATTTTTAATTGCATGCATCCCTTAGAATTCCCACTCCTGTTAGTCTCTAGAAATTTTAATATAGCTTATAATCATGGTGGTGTTCATGCTAATTTACATAGTGAGCTTTGTTTTTTTCAGTTGAGTCCTTTGTAGCCAATAAAAGTGTTGTCTCCTGTTATTGTCTGAGTACATTTCATGTTAATACTTTGTTAGGACAAAAGTGTATATAACTAAAGTTACTTTAAATAGAGAAATAAACAATTTTAGTTAGGAACATATAAAATAATATTTCCAAATACTTACCAACTGAGGGTCTCATCACAACAACTGGAAAATAAATACTGTATTCATTTACAATTTGTTCTGCCAAAGATTTACTCCATGTGTAAGGATTTGGGTGACCACAGAGCAACCTACAAGACATAATGATTTTGTATCTCATTATATATTTCTTTATGGTTTTGTTAATGTTAAAGTAATTTTATGTATGCATTTGATAAAATAGTTGGTCACTTAGGATGTTCATCAAATTAACAATACTATCAAGATTTAATAAAATAGAGATAAAATTAGTATTTTTTCAAGATTAAGTCTTATACAAAATGATCACTCCTTCAATGAAGTATGCATTTGACTGAAACAAATGCATCATCAAAACAGCATTACTAAATTTAAAAACATTCAAAGAGACATATATCCGGGTTTATATTGTGTTTTGAACTTATTTTTAATTTAATAATATTTCATGAGCTACCTAGATCATTATTTCCTTTAATATTTATTTATATTCATCTAGTTAACCTTGATTTATTTATTTTAACACAAATTTATTATAGATTTTCAACCAAGATGTCCATTTCAGAAACCTGCTAGTACATTTTTTTAGAGGACACTTGTCTAACAATTTTCATATTTCAAAAACAAATTCTGCTTGATTTTGTGTATGTAGCTTCCTTAGAGAGAGAAATTCTCCCTAGAATTTACCAAAGGAAAAAATTTCAGGCAGAGGTTATTAGGCTTGAGACAATGTCCTAGCTTAATAGTTAGTTTGAAAGTAGTTGAGTAAACTTTGCATGAATCCAAAGCTTAATCTTCTTGGGAATGTGCAGAAGTGAATTGTAAAATAAACAAAAAAAAAAAAACAGATAAAGGAAACTTGTTTTTGCTCTAGAAAAGCATTTAACAATGCAGCAGTCGCACGTCATCTGAGAGATGACTTGGAGAGACTTTTTGAACTGCTGAGTAGAGTATAGAACCTGCAAGCCCCCCACCCTAGCTATCTTCCCCTCATGTTTCAACCCTTTTCTGATTCTCCAGTACTGCGCATGACCTTGGGGGCATCTGTGAGATTCCGTGCGACTACCTTTGTAAGTAGTGCAGATTTACAGGGAGCTTAAAAGTATAAATAATAGGGAAATAAATTCAAGCATCTTCATTTATAAGAAGGAGGGAACCCTGGTTTTCTACGTCCCAAAAAATAAGTCCAAAATTAGAAATGTATTGGTTATATGAAGTATGCATTTTGATGGAGAAATAAATGAGAGAACAGGAGAAAAGAAAAAGCCATCTGTTATAACAAATTATAATTAAACCAAGGTAGGTGTGGACATATTGGATAAAATGTGTTCACTTTATAATGTATCGAGAAATACCAGAAGGTGGCCTATGGTAGTATTTTTTTCTCTTCTGAATATCTCAAGTAATTTATTTAGGAAATGACCATATTTCATTTTATAAACCTACCTAACTATTTTATTTTATTTTATAAACCTGACTATATAATGTGAATGTATAACATACGTATGTATCAATTTTATATTGTGTAAGCCAAGATAATGTGTGAAATATTTTTTTTTTCATATTATACAATCATAAATCATGTATGTTCTTCATATAATGTATCAATTATAACTTTTATACAAATATTAGTACATGCTTAATTAAAACTAACCTTCTTACTTTGATACTTAAGGAAAAGTGGTAAGTCATCTGAGAGATGACGTGCGTTCACTGTACTGATGAGGGGCGCGACTACTGTAGTGTTAAAGAGAAGTTTGATCTCCAAAGCCTTGACGGTTACTGATGACATCTGCTGTATGAGAATGTGAGGCTAGGCCAGGAAAGAACCAGGCTAATGACAACAACAAAGATGGTACTATATTGTAGTCCTAGAAGCAAGCTTCCAGAATCGAAAGGATACAGCCAAGAATATAAACAAAGAGAGTGCCAAAAACTTCTTTAATGTCTAATGAACTTTCTTGGTCTGACCACCATTGTTACATGGATGGGTCAGAAATAATTTCAGCTTTAGAAATTAGAGAAGTTATTTAGAAAAGTGTGTTTAGCAACAGGTATGCCCAATGCCCTTAGAACTGTTTTAATATGTCTTTAAGCTATGTCTTACAGGTCAACAGTTCATCTGGCTGTGAGTCTCTTGTATAGTCACTTTGATCAAATGGATCCATAGGCTAGGTAAACATTTTATAAGTTGAAAAAATTACTCAAAATTATAAATTACCCCCAAAAGATACATTGAAATCAGTTGCCAGCAGAATATATAAATACAACTATTGTAATAAGAGCAATAACAATTTAATTATTTTTAAGTTAAGATAAAGGATAAAAGACTAATATTTCTGAAGTGTATTCATTAGTTTCAGGCTTAGGTGTAAATAGTATCAGCATAACTATGATGTTATCATCCACACTGATCTCATAACTTTTAAGAATCACAAGTGGACATTTTTCTTTTCAGAATTGTAACCCAAGATTTAATGTGATGTGTATTTTATAACTTAAATTAATTTAAAATCCTAATGTTAGACATGATTCATAATGTAGCTCCAACTATCTAGGAATGAAACTCAAAAATCGAAGTCTTTATTTTCAGTCTAGGCCCATTCTTAATGATAAGATAGGAAGATAATTAATTGTTATTAATTAACTACACTTTTTGTAACTAAGGCTGATTGGGGCGTTTTATCTAAAGGTTAGCACCCTTTTCTAGCCAGGGTGGGACTAAGGATTTCATTTAATGAATTCCATCACTAAATAAATTCCTTTTCCACTCTAGGTTTACCATGTGAGTTTAAGGTCAACTCTTTAACTGGCATGGCCAACCTGAGCCCCAAGGGAGCAAGATCTATTAATAGACAACCTTTTGGATATATAGTTGATATTTTGGCATTGTTGCAGATTTGCCTGAAGGGAAATCGGCTATCAAAGTTTTACTCATGATGGGATTTTGGAAAAATTTCTTCAATGGCCCATCATCCTACGCAGAAGATGATGAAAATGAGGTCCACTCATAATTTTAGCAGATTTCCCTTAAGGGAAATCAGCTATTGAGGTCGTACTCATGACGCGAGTTTCGAAAAATTTCTTCAAATGTCCATCGATCCTACCCAGGAGATGACGAAAATGAGGTCCGTTCAAAATTATATATATGTATATATATACCTATATTTGTCTGTTATTTAAACGTTTCATGTAAAAATAAAGACCAAGTTCGTTAATGGCTGAAATCGGACCAGTGGGAGGGGGTGTTTAGAGGGGAGGATTTTCGAAAATTCGAAATATCTCCGTTACTATACGTCGGATCGAAAGATTAAACCAATCTTATTGCAAATTAAATTTACTATAAATAATGTTATATACATTTAATCTGTATCTTTAATATTAACCGAGATATTTGCATTTTTCTGTTTTCAGCTTCTGAGATGAGATCGGCTAACTTCGGGTCTAGTCGTGAGTTTCCTTCAAGAGCTAGTTTCGGCCGTTCCCGTAACTGTTTGACTCTCTATTCCGAAATTTCTCTAATGTAAAACTTCACTTGGGAAATCTGCTTAGTTTACGTAGCCCCTGCGTGACGGACTTTTATATACACGCACACACAGGATGTCCCATCTTCTTGTACTACCACCACCCCTTTAAATTCTCCAATTATTTTAGTACAAGGCTGAGACTTGGTGTGGTAGAATTGTGACTCATGAAGAATCTTTTCAGATTATATTTAATGTTTTAACCTTCTCCTGTACTTCTCCAACAGCCCTAACTTTGGAATTTCCAATAGAATGCCATTCTTTTTATGACGGATTATTGTAGAAAAAGAAATTCTAAAACGAGTTTATATTAGTGAATTTTTCAATTTACACAGTCTTTAGCCGTAAACTGGACAAATCTTTATTTCAGAAGAGGCATCTTTTATTGGAAAATGCTGCGATTTAAAAGTTATTATCAACTTTTAGTTTTCAGTCTTGAGTAAACCCCCCCACTCCTGCTCATGTCATATTAACAACAAGCTGTTATATTGTGAACCAAATCTTTTTAAGCTTAACTACTAAATATTGTTTTCAATAGACATTTTTTATGAGAGATAGATGCATTTTGTTGTGTGATGTCATCATTAATTGCAATTTTACGTTTTTCTCTTGCTAATGTTTGATTTGTACCATACTCGATATTTCACCGATTGTCAACACAAAAGATCATATTTTTTAATGGCCAAAATGGGACATGGATGGGGGGGGGATTTTGAAAATATCTCTGTTATTATAAGTCGGATCACGAAATTGTATAGAACCAATATTCTAAAACTATTGGCGGTTTACTATTCTTGTTCTATGCACTTTTTGTAACTTAAATAGTAAGCTAGTTATTCGTTATATCTTGTTTTCAGTCCCCCCCCCTCCTACTCATCGGTTCGAAATATATAATATGTGGCAATATGAGATCACAAGTGTTTTATACCAGGACATGGGAAATCTACTTAGTTTACTCAGCCTCTGCGTGACGGAGTTTTTAAAAATATGGCTGACAATGAGTTATTTTTAAGATGAATTTTGGGATTATAGCTTACTTTTCTTTCAGCAGTTGTAAAGATTCGGGTTCAGTTTCTTGGAGCTTGAGAAGTACTTTCCAATCTTGGCAAGGAGGTAATATTTTCTCAATGGCTTCTGATGGATCTCTGTTGTGGTTACTATATGCTGTTGAAATGTGAACAAATACCTTCCCAATGGATTATAAATGATTAAATTAATGGTAAATCAATTTTGTTGTAATTATAAATTTTAATCAATAATTTACCTTCAAGTTTTTCATTGACTTTGCTAAATCCAAAATTGTTTTTACTCCCTTAACATTTTCTTTTATTGCATCATTTATACTTTCACTGAATTGAACATCTGCTGCAGCATGAAAAATAATAGTAACATTTTCTCTGAATTTCTGGAACAATGTATGCTTAGTATTTATTCAATCTACAACTTGGCACACACTGTTCAAAAAACAAAATGAGTTAAGAAGAGACAAGATGAGTTAAGAAAACCTTAATAGTTCAATTACAAGTTCCTTTGAGCTTTAAGGGAGAAACTTTGAATGGAAAAGAGTTATGTAAATGGTCTTCATCAGGTATGTTAGATGCTATCAGTAATACTTTACAGACTATTGTATCACAGAGGATACTTCAGTAAATTCTTAATTTAATTTATGTATATATATATATATATATATATATATATATATATATATATATATATATAAATGTAACAATATCAAAAAAATTGAATAAAAATTAGAGGCTGAAAAAATTTAAAAAAAAAAGATCTCCAATTACTAATTTATAAATATCAGACTTATTACAATTAATCAATATTAAACATACAAGCCTCATATTTAAAAAATCAAACTTCTAGATATGGCCTGGGTGCAGTATGGTTAATTTTAAGGTAGTTTAGTTTATTTTAATTGCCTAATTCAATTGATTTTAATAATTAAGATATGCTAACCTTTTTTTTAAACCACTAACTTCAGAACTTAAAGGAATGTAAGCAGCTTAGCTGATTGGTTGGACTGAGAGTCCCAGATTGATTTGGCCTGCTCTTGCAGAGCTTACACTCCTCTAAGCTCTATTGTTACCTTTTATATTCTTCCATTTTATCCCCCTTTCGCACCTGCTTTTAAGTTTTAAATATTAATTTTAAGTTTTGATCTAGGAGAGTTAGTTGCCCTATGTCAGATGGATTTACTCCTACTACTACACTAGTACCTCAACACATGCATGTTTTAGTGATAAACTGGTGAAATCAATTTCTCCCTTGGTAGTTATTGAACCTTCATCAGTTTTTATCTCATCTATGAATATATATATATATATATATATATATATATATATATATATATATATATATATATATATATATATAAAATTGTAACCTCTGTCTGTACATTGATTTTTTTCGCGAAATTTCACGATAACTTTTCGTTTCACATGTCATAGACACCATATCTGCATTTTGTTTCTTTCGTGTATGTTTGTTTGTTTGTTTGTTTGTTTGTTTGTTTGTTACCTTTTCACGCATAAACGGCTGAACCGAATTTTATGAAACTTGGTATGTGTATTACTACTAACCCAACTTAGACTTTAGGCTATATTAATTTTCTCTGAGACGAACAGGAGTGGGGGTTATAAGGGAAGCCTGAAATTAAAAATAGCAATATTTCGTTTTCTATTGGTTTTTCGGTAAATATGCACATAACAAAAGTTGTTTATTTTGTTATTTAGAGTAACTTTTGTTATATACACTTTTGTCGTATACCGAAGTTTAAATGCGTTATTCGCTAAAAATTATAGCGGGAGTCAACAATATTATTTGCCAAAAAAGACTCAACCGAACTAAATAAAACTCGGTATGTGTATTAGTAGTGAGGCCTTCATTATAATAAGCCATACCAACATTTCTATGGACGGGCAGGAGTGGGGGTTATAAGGGAAGCCTGAAATTAAAAATAGCGATATTTCGTTTCCTATTGGTTTTTCCGCAAATATAAACATAACAAAAGTTGTTTATTTTGTTATTTGGAGTAACTTTTGTTATATACACTTTTGTCGTATACCTAAGTATAAATGAGTTATACGTTAAAACTTTAGCGGGCACTGACGACTGAACCGAACTTAACAAAACTCGGTATGTCAATTAGCATTAATTCGTCCATGGTTATAAGTTATATTAAAATTTTTAGGTTCCAACGGGAGGGGGGTTAAAAGGGAGGCCTGCAATAAAAAAATCACCAAATTTACATGTATAAGAGACGGGAAATATAAAAATATCGAAGACTGTAATGCCGTATCGAACAAATAATTCTATTATTAGCAAATCCACGGCAAAGATGGGTATCAATCCTAAACACTGGGACGGGTAAATGTCAAAATATTGTGCAAAAAAGATCATCACCATTCAGCCTCAAATGAATTCCCGGGCGAAGCCGGGTATCTGAGCTAGTATATATATATATATATGTTTTACTCTTTCGACAAAAGAATCTTTTTATTAAAAAAAAGGTAACTGAACAAACAGTAGCTTACTCTAAATGTATAATAAAATATAATTTTTATAGCTTCTTAGACAATTAATGATTTTGGTGGCACTAGCCATCAAAATTTAAAGAATTTAATTTTTATATTTATACAAAAATTTGCTGTTGGACTTATGCTGGATAGCATTGACTTAACACTTAGAACGGAACATCCGTCTGGCAGACTGGTATAGTTATTCTTTAGTTCGGTCGTGGCGCTCTAATCGGTAAAAAGGCTGTGGTCCTAAGGGAGTCTTCAGTTGTCATCCTGGAGTGGAGCCTAGTGGTTGAAGTGCTGATACGACCTGTGTGACTTTGACAGGAAACGTTTTGCTGTGAACCACCCCGTCCTACAGACGGATGTTCCTCTAAGAGGTAAGTTTCTCCTCCGTCCTACAGACGGATGTTCCTCTATGTGCATTTTTTATTCATTGCCGTCTATAGGGGAGATGTTCCATAGGCTATTATTTATTACTTATAATGATTGTTTTATGATTATATCATAAATGAATAGTTTTCTTCTAAATTAAATGCCCCCCTACATTATTTGATTGCCAATTTATTCCTTTCCTTGCCTTGAATAATTTATTTATTTTACTTATTTATTATTTTTTTATTTATTTATTTGTGTGGGGTGGGGTTTGTGTTTTCATTTTATTATTTTTTTCTAGTCCAATATTGTTTTTTTTACAATTATTGTGCCAACCGAAGAACACGCCGATGGCCATTGGCAATTTTTTACCATCTTATAGCTGTGGCCTGTTCAAATGCCTACGTCTTAGACGGACACTATAAAAATAAAAAAAATTCTCGATTCGACTTCATGAAAAAGCTTGGAATGCAACTTATTCAGGAGTCGTTGAAAGCTCGCTTTACTATTCCAAATCCGCCACCGGACTTGAAGGCCTTGATACTGAAGTCTCTTGGGGACGAACCTGCAACTCAGTCTTCAAGGTTACGGGGACCATCAACATCGAGAACAGAAGAACCTTCCGCGACAACGAAAACTGACAAATTGGACAAAAAGAAGAACTGCAGATACTGTCCTTTTCAGAAGAACAGAATGCCAGCATATAAATGTGTCAATTGTGGGACCCCTAATTGGCTTGAATGTTCAAAAAAACTGTGCAATACTTCTGTAAACTCTTTGTTGGAGTGATGTACCCATATAGAATTTTTTTCTCTATTTACGAATGTGGAAGAAAACATTTCTATACTTGGCTATATGCTGATTTGACATGGGATTTTCGTACAATGTATAGTTTTCTTAACATTTGGAATTTGGTGGGTTCCTATTGATAAATGTATTATTTTTGAAACATATTTTCTTCTTTGTATATATATATATATGTCTATACTATTTTGTATTTTATTATGTAATAAACTGTATTTTTGTTTGATTTTTAATACTTGGCACTTTTCCTGAAATGAAGTAAAAAAACATGCTCTTTTCCAATAAAAATGAAAGAAATAATCAAATTATATGTATATATGTGTCTGAGTGAGTGTGTATGTATGTGATTTGTATTATTACACACTTACAAGTAGTGTTTAACAATAATTTATATTATTCTAAAAGTTGAACATATAAAAACCTGTAAAATTAACAATAATTTCCGAGATTTCAGTGCACACCGTCTGTCAGACGGATGTTCTCCTTAACGTGGTAAAAACGGATGTTCCGTTCTAAGTGTTAACTATAATTATTAACTATTTTATTTTCATGTTTCCGTGTGAGATTTTCAAAATGTGTACTAGGTGTTTTCATTATATATTTCATGTATTAATGGTATTTAAAAAAAAAAAAAATGTTATTCGGGCAGGATTTTAGGTAATTAATGTTTAGGAAGTGAATTAATACTTCTGAAAATCATTAAATAAACATATACTTTTACTATAAAATGTTCTTCGGTTAATTCATGAGGGATAATAGAAGTTTGACTATATTCATTTGATACAATTTTCAGGAAATCACCATATGCATGAATAGGAGCTGTGGTTTAGACCACTCTATTTCCTATTCAGGATTTATTTACATAAACATATAAGTTTTTGTAGGCAAAATTTTCATTTATTTATTTATTAACGCCCACTTTATGCAGATATGGCTAATTGGGACAGGTTAGCACCCTTTTCTAACCAGGGTGGGACTAAGGATTTAATTTAATGAGTTCATCACTAAATAAATTCCTATTTGCTCAGGAAGGAATCGAACTTCGCCACTGTAGGTTTACCATTTGAGATTAAAGCCAACGCTTTAACTCACATGGCTTACCTAGTCCTGTAATTTTAACCAACATTATGATATTTTATAGCCAAGAGAGAACATTATGAGATCCTCCTAAAACTCATTTCTAGGAATATCATCTGTTCCTACACCACTGCATACATTTCATAGTAGTACTTTTTTTTTCAATAGGAATTTATTTAGTGACAAACTCATTAAATAAAATCCTTAGCCCCATCCTAGCTAAAAAAAGGCTGTAGATAGCCCATCCCATTTAGTTAAAGTAGCAAAAAGTAGATCTTAATAAATAATAATAATAATAAATTTTTAAATACAGTACACTGCCTTCTTTTTGAAGTGAAACCTCAGTTACTTTTTCATTTCTTAAATGCAACATTCTAATATTGAGTACTTATCAGCATAGTATGAATTTCTTCTTACCGCCACATCTTCAGGGCTCAGTCCAAAATTTTCAAGTCCCAGGTCACCAGGAATTAGTTTAACTTTATTCAGTTGCTCAGGTCTTTTAGCTTTTAGCTTCTCAAACAACTGAAAATTAAAATATATAAATTTTGTTATAAATAAATTGAATTTTAAATGTCAATTTACCTTTATGGATAATAATAAAACCTTTAAATTTGCAATTATTTAATCTAGAAGACTAACAGATCCATGCTTGATTGAAATAGATAAAGATCACATAGATTTGTACGTGTGACATGGTCTTCAAAACTTTCTTCACATGCCCAACATATTCAATCTGGTATTTAACTAAGGTTAGTCCAAATTAATATATAGTATAAATATGCTACAAAAAAAAAAATTAATGATTCTACTCTATCATTAAAGTAATATGAGTATTAATTTCACTAAAAGGGCTTATTTTTTTTTTATTTTTTGGTAATTTCTTTTCACATTATCCTTATGAACTCCTAGGTGCAAAATAGACTAATCGCGGTTTCTAAAAATGCCTCAATAGAATTATTTTGGAATGTTAGAATGTTTTGGATACATATTAACTAATATTGTTGATTCCTCACTATTTTATACTTTACTAACACTGACAGGAGTGAGGGTTAACTTCCATATGTCGGAATGTATATTCATCAGCATATTCCTTATTAATATTGTTTTGTTTTTTCTGGAAAAAGTGTAAAGAGCAACCTGTGTTTAAAATATATTTTCAGGCCTAATGCATTGTTTAAAATTATGAATTGCAACATTCTGACTTCCATTTTCTGACTGCTTAATAGAATTTATTAGTGTTCCATGAGAATGCCTCAAGCAATGTGTAAAACTTTATGTTTATTTGTTTAAGGAATGAATTTTGTCAATATGTTGTATATTATGATCTTCCTACTACTAGCAGGGGTGAGAGTTTTCTTCGGATAACCTTAATTATATTTACTCAGGAAAACATTTTTTTTTATTACCCAAAATGATGGGTAACACAGTTATCTAATTTTTCGACTTCAGTCATCTCCTCTGGCATATTTCTATAGTGTGACAGTAGAATTGATTTGGTTCTAAAACGTTATTTTTGAACTTCAAAGTTTTGAGTTTATTTAGAATGTATTTGTGTGTCATGACCATGCCTTGATAGAAGTGAGAAATGGTTCATGCAACAAGGGTATTGCATATTGTTGTTGTTACTTATTTTATACTTTATTACCATAGAGGATTTACTTTGAGTTCAAAAGAATTATTTTTTTTTCAATATTATTGTTAATATTGTTTTTGTTTTTTTTCTCAAGAAAATTAAAATAATAAATGGTGATTGAATATACTTTTCAGGATTAAAAGTTATTTTGTTTTACTAAATTCCTAATTTCGAAATTCTGAAAGCTATCTCATATTTCTTAGGTTGTTAATGCAAAATCTGATCATATATTTTGTCCTAATGATTAATGAATGCAATCGTTATACAGTAAATGAAATTGATTGCAACCATCATTGATGGGTGAGGAATAGCTATTGTAACATAAACTCATTTATATTTGTCCAATTGGCTTTCCATATTTTTCAAGTATATTCAAGAGAAGGTTTGTAGACAAATAACATTTACGCTATGTGTTGAAAATGATCGGATTATTTAGTACTTAATCTAATCTTTATTTTTCTACAAAAAAACATTATTTTTTCAACCTGCTACCATCATGTAGCACAGCTCACTGGTCACCATCTCTTACATTTTATTACGGTTCAGGTCATTCTAAGAACAATGCCATAACAATAGACATTTTTTCTGTCTATTTATGCAAACACTTGTTCACTTAAAAATGGCGTAAGGGATTTGTAAGTATACTGTACCAACATACAGCATCCTCAAGCATAGAAGTAAAACATCCAAATTTCCTCAAAGCGTTTTGAACCTGTGCTTTTATTTAAGGAAGTCATCACTGCCAGAATGTACCCTAATAAAAATCATGGAATATGTAAATCTGTAATACTGATATGTCTTTATTATTTTTAAATCTGTTCAATAGTATATTAAATACAGAAACTATGCCTGTCTCATGGCCACAGCTGTTATTAACTACGATTTTCTAAAAAAAGAGAGGAGACCCATATAGATCCAAAAGAAGATCTACAGACCAATATCCCTTCTCAAAATCATTCTAAAACTGTTTACAAAAATCTTATGCAATAGACTAACTTTCTGCACAGATGTAAATACCATATTACCTGAGCATCAATAGGGAATCTGGAGAGGGTGTACACGTGCTGACAACATAATTTGATTCCATACTTTAATACATAATAAAATAATGATAAAATGACAATATTTGTATTATTATTTCATAGATTTAATGGTGCTTTTGATTCTATCCCAAATAAAATCCTATGGCAAAAATTAAGTATACAAGCTTGGGGATCATCAAAGTTAATTCATGTACTTCAGTTTATTTACAATAACACTAAGATAGCAGTAGAACCTGGGAAGAAACAAAACGATCCCAATCAAGAAGGGTTTTCTGCAAGGAGACACACTTAGCCCTCTATAAAAGCGACTTGAGAACTCCACCACAGAACTGTGGATGTGTAGGTCTGGTTGGTAAGAGTGAGGTTATGCTACTGTCACACGTTGAGGACACCTCTTTACTGGCTGATACACTCATTGACTTGCAAAACACAACTCAATTTGCTCCAAGCATATTGCGTGATGAATGAATGCGATTTCGCCATCGCTTCAAAGTCCTGGGGAGAGCACAGGACAGTTTTCCAGCTACTGGACGAGTAGGGCCTCTTCCTCAACATCGCGAAGTACGAGTCAGACATATCGTAGATGGACTTCTTAGGTAACAGGGTCAACGACATTGAGGCACTGCCCGCTCGTGCTCAAGGATCCAACAATTTCCCAAACCCTCAACTCCCATCCGAATTCAGTGATTCTTCGGTACTATTAACTTTTATATACGATCCCAAACACATGCAACTACCATCCAAGCCCTAGTGCATAATTTGACTCATAACTTCAAGAGGACGGACGAGACCCTGCAAGCAGAATCTTGCAGCTGCAGCGGAACTATCTCATCCATTGGTGACGGGTGATTTGTCTCTAGTCTGTGGCGCTTCGGACAAGGGCTTAGGCGGAGCTTTGCAGCAATTAGAGGACGGAGTGAGGCGACTTCAGCAACAGCTTCTTCTCAAAAGCCCTCACATGCTATGATAGTGAGCACCTAGCGATCTGCGAGGCGCATAACACTTCAGACCTCGGATAGAAGGTCTGATTGTTTACTTAGGTTGCTGACCATTGGTTTCTAGTCCACACAATCTAGCAGAAGTTGCAGACAACCTCACTCCGGAGAATCAGACAACTGAACTGCAACCTCAATCGTCTCTAGGAATATGCTTGTAGTTGAGACTCATAGCTATGCCTGTGACTGAAGAAAAGCCTCAAGAACATTTCGTCAGGCCAACTTCGAGCGTCTCCTTAATCTATGCCATTATGGCGTAGGAGACTTACGGAAGGTAATCACCAGCCGATAAATTTGGCCGGAGATGAACCATGACACAGATGCCTGGGTGAAAACGTGCAATCCTTGCTAGAAGGCTAAGGTCCACCACCACACTGTAGCCCCTTTTGAATCATTCCCTCCAACACCGAGATTCCAGCTTGTCCATTTGGATATAGTCGGACCACTGCTGCCCTCACCAGAAGCTGTTCCCCTCGCCGAGACTACCGCTCTATCTGTGGCCCAGTCCGTCTTCTCGTGCTGGATCGGGCGATTCGGCACTCGACAACGAATCACAACAGACAAGGAAAGGTCACACTTTCCCACCGGCAATCGGTGATCATGGGGATTAATCACAGCACACCAACAGCTACCATCCTCAGGAAAACTAGAGAGGTAGCACTGCTGCCTAAAGGCGGCACTTATGGTGACCTTAGTCCAACATGTTGCACTTAAGTCTTACCTTGTGTTCTTCTGGGCGTTTGCGCAAGTTTAGCGACGGCTCGAGAGTTTGTGTGGCTGAAGCAGTCTACGGACTGCATCTGTGCATCCCTGGCGACTTTTTAGTGGACACACCCAACTAGGAGCCATGTGTGACTCTTGCTCAGCTTAAGGATGAACTAGCATCCCTCAAGCCATCGCCAGCAAGGGATGTCCACCCTCGGGCTTGTATCCAGCCTTCCTAAATTTGCACGAGATGTCCTGGAGGTCCATTGGAAACGCAATACGCCGTCTAGGACATTTCCTAGGTCGGTTGTATTCTATTTTGGACATTTTAGCTGGATACATTAACCTTTAGCGTTACCTCACGAAAGTAATAACACTCAGTATTGCCTCCCTGAAGTCGAACAACAGAATACATACATTGTATTGATCATCATATCATGACATACATACTTATGTTAAAAATGAAGTATATTTTTCTATAAATTCATTAGATAAAATAATATCCGAACACGCATATTTTGTTGGGAGACCCATCAACAACATCTTCAACAATAGGTTCCCTCGTAAATACAAGGAAAACTCTAGTTTTAATGACACTGCAGAAACAACAAGTCCACATTCTACTGCATTTATTCAAAATTATAAATTGCGAAAAAAATAAACTTGTATTGGTGTCACATTTTCATCATCGGCCTTGTTCATCCACAATGCTGTTCAAACCAAAGACAACAATGCTATTATGTACTTTTAAGCGAACCTCAAGCAAATGCAAATTAGTCAGCTGGGAAACGAAACCCTATCTTTACACACCGCTCGAAACTTCATTATGTAGTATTGCACAGAAATATTGAATTTTAAATTCATCTGACATCAAGCAATAGCCTGTCGATATTAGATACATATACATACATTTGGACTGACCTCTTTTATCACCTCTTGTATCATCTGTTTAGCAAACCCAATGGGGAAACTGCTAGAAATATTAAATAAATATCTCACCGGTAAAGCAGTGATATCTTTCCATCTCTGTTCTATAGACTTCCCCTTCTTCTCCCTCATTATGAGATAGATAGTGTCAACATCTGGGCAGCTCCGAAGGATTTTCTCGACGAGCACCTTGCCCATAAATCCAGTGCCACCGGTCACCAAGATCTTCTGCCCGGCGTAGAACTCCGGAACTGTCTGATGAATCTCAGTCCTTGGTAATGTCTGATACATCTCGGTACTGGGTATTGTCTATAGATCTCTGGACAGATCCTATGATGAAGTCGACTGTTCCTATTTGTGTACTGTAACAATTAACTTGAGATCAGTCTGTAAAATGTTTTATATGCATTTGAAAAGGAAACAAATATTTAATACTGAACAAAAAATAGTTTAGAATGATTAAAAACAATCTACAATGGAAAAATAACTGAAAATATTAAACGAATAAAAGCTCACTGCCGGATTGCACACTGCCACTACTGGCCAGGCTATTTATTGGTTACCAATGTTTCCAATAAAGTAGGTATCCGTTGTGGATACTTGATATAAAGTTAGTTATTGATTTGAACTGGCGACACTGACCCCGGAAACGTCGACAACTGTAACCTCCCTCAACTATTGATAGTTGTTGAAGAGTGGAAACTCTTACGTGCAATCAAATTTGAATTGTGATATAAATGTATTAGCTGTGTTACCCATCGGCTGTTGTTTGCTATAGAAATATACTCCCTGTCAAAAGTATCGCAACACCTAAGACTTTCTGATATTTAAAAAAGTCCGTCAAACAGGGGCTGCGTAGACTAAGAAGATTTCCCACATGAAATTTTACAATAAAGAAATTTCCGAGAGTCGAGCAGTTAAGGAAACGGCCGAACTAGCTTTTGGCGGGAAAGTCACCCAGATTTAATACAAATGCAAATATTTCGGTTAATATTCAAGATAGATAATAAATGTTTATAACAATATGTATAGTACATTTAATTTGCAATAAGATTGATTCTGTACACTTTTTCGATCCGACCTATAGTAACGGAAATATTTCGAATCCTCCCCTCTAAACCCCCCTCACACTGGTCCGATTTCAGTTGATAACGAGCTTGATCTTTCTTTTTACATAAAACGACTAAATATCGAGTTTGGTAACGATTAAACAAAAATTGCTACCGCTAGAGTGTTAACGACAAATATATATATATATATATATATATATATATATATATATATATATATATATATATATATACACACACACACACAGTTTTGAACGGACCTCATTTTCGTCATCTACTAGGTAGGATCGATGGACATTTGAAGAAAAATTTCGTCATGAGTACAACCTCAATAGCTGATTTCCCCTAAGGGAAATCTGCTAATAAAATAGAGAATGCCACTCCTAATTCCATTGATTTAAGTGTGTATTAAGTTCTTGTTTATTTTTTGTGGAAAAATTTGTATTAGCCCAATCTACTTAATAAACCTTCTTTTCTTCTTCTATCTTTTATTTATAATTGGCCAAATTCTTCAATTAAATTAAGAATATGCAAGTGTTGCAATACTTTTGACCGGGAGTATAGTTTGTAATGCAAAAATATACTGTACCATGCACTTATAGCAGATTTTCCTTACGAGAAATCATCTATTGAGACCGAACTCATGACGGAATTTCCGAAAACATTCCTGAAATATCCATTGATCCTACTTAGGTGATGGGACGGTTTTAGATAAAAAGTTCGTTCTTTAAGATTCAAATCGGACCAGTGGGAGGGGGAGAGGAATTTTGAAAATTCAAAATATCTCCATTATTTTGTGTCGGATTGAAAAATTGTAAAGATCCATTCTCCGTGAAAATATAAGTCGTCTATAAATGTTGTTATGTATCAATTTTCTCTACCTTGAATATTAATCCAGATATTTGCATTTTTTTAATTTTCAGCCCTTAGTAAACCCCCATGTCATATTAAGTAAGTTGTTATATCATTAACGGCTTTATTCTAGGCTTGTGTAAAAAATTGATATCAAGAGACCTTTTTATGCAATATACTAGCAAATTCGTTGTGTGATGACGTCATGAATACATATTTTACGTACTTGTCCCGAAAATGTTTATTTGATCTATAACAAACTCGATATTTAACTATTTCATTTAACATTGAAATCATATTAGTTATCGACTAAAATCGGACCTAGAATAGAAAGGTTTAGAGGGGTGTTATTCGAAAATACAATAAAAAAAATATCTCATTTGTTATGAGTCGGATCGCAAAAAGGTTATAAAACCAAAATTGTTAAAATATAGAACAATGGTTGTTCTACACATTTGTTTGTAACTCAAATATTATTTCGTACTATCGGGAGCGAGTTATTCGTACTGTCTTGTTTCATCCTTCTTTTACCCACCACTTCTACTCAACGGATTTTTAATTAGAAATAGAGATATTTGCTGAGATGAGATAAGCACTGTGCAAATCTGCTTAGTTCACGCAGGTTCTGCTTGTTGGAGTTTATTTAATGATTAAACATAAATTGTAACAACTTTTGGGTAATAATATATTTAGTGTAATAATAACTATACAAATCTTCAAGTATATAAGGATTATGCTTAGTCATAATATGGTATTATTTCGAATTTTGTTGAATAAATTCAACCCTGAATTCCTATTCAAATCTCCCAACATAGGATTATATATATATATATATATATATATATATATATATATATATATATATATATCTGTGTGTGTGTGTGATATAAATTTCAGAGGATGGTATTCTCGTCTTCCTTGGTAGGCGTCATTGAAATTTGAATGAAGTTTTGAAATCCGTTTTTTTTTAAAATTTATTTACGTCCACTTTATGCTACTATGGCTAATTTGGATGGTTATCTACAGGTTACCACCATTTTCTAGACAGGGTGGGACTATGGAATCGATTTAATGAGTCCGTCTCCAAATAAATTCCTATAGACGGGAATCGAACTAGCTACTCTAGGTTTACCACGTGAGATTAAGACCAACGCCTTAAGTCACAAGGCCAATCTCAGCCCCCACCGCGTTTTTATTACAATAAGATATGGTACAAAAGATCAATAGGAAAATTTGCCATTTACTATATGAAGTCATTAATATTCAGCAAAATAATTAATAATTCATTAGAATGTATTCTTCGAAACAATGCTACATTGTATTATTTCAGCTTACTTGGTAGTATTGCCTTTGCGAGCATCTGCTTACAACTATTATGAAAGTCACGTGAATTCAATTTCATTAAGATAATTTTTCACATCAACTTGTCAGTCATTGGTGTGTGTGGGATATTTCTGTATTGCATTATTTGGTGTACTTTTATTTTTTATAAATAGAAGTTAATCCTTTATACTCTGACTCTCGAAGAAGCCGGTTAATTGGTGCTCCAGCCAAAGATGTGGTATAGTTTTTTTCCGTAGAGCTACTAGTGGTGTTAGCTCCTTATTTTCTGTCGGTCTCAAGCCAGTATAAGTGAGGAGGGTTGAGATTGGCAAAAGAGCAACTTTACCTCCATTAAACCTAAGCATCCTTTGATCTGCCGGTTCGTCAGATTTGTTGAGACTCGTGAAGAATGGTAATTGATAAAATATAGTTCTTAGGGACACAGGGATAGTTCTTGGATACAGGAAGGGAGGTTTCACAACCATCACCAGGTATTAAATAATAAATAAAGCCTCAGTTTTAAACAAAAATAAAATGTAGCCAGGATTCAGATTGAACATTGGTACGAGGAACTTGTACAGTATTGGAACCTGGATTCAGCAGATAAATCTCTACAGGCAGATAAGATGGATGGTGTGGCTCTATTGGAGACCGATGAATATATGTGGTTTTGAGCATTTTTGATAAATATTGGCAATAGCAGAAGAGCACCGGATTTATGAAAAATATTCTCCAATAACAACTATGCAGTTGTATTGGCGACAGAGTCTCTGGGATCAGAACGAAGTGAAGTTTCTATAATATATCGTTAATCAGTGCAATTCCTTTGCGACCATGCCGAGGAAAAAGGAGGAGGAATCCTTTTGTCTGCCTGGCCATGGCTCACCAAAGTGCGACGTCAGGAGCTAGACCGAGGTAATTTCAATGCTCAGATTGGCTAAGAAGTGGCCAATAGGCATAATCTTTGGTCAGGATGACATCAGACGTGGATAATGATATAGGAATAGAACTTAAGAGTTTTCTATGGACAGGGGTCTGAAGGTCCATGGTCATAGAGCCTCCCACCAAGGAGATACACAATGAAACCGGATGGCGATACTAGGAAGCAAGTAGACCATCTTTCAATTCCCAGGCTTTCAGCGCCAAATATCAGATGCAAGAAGCTAAAGGGCTGCTGACTGTACTTCAGATAATATCCTGGTCTAGCTAAGTCCAGACTACTACTAACATTGAGGATGAGAACGGTTGGGTCAAAAACATGGACAAAATCAACAATAGTAAATATTAATATTTTTTATGTACCAGAAATATTGTTTGAATCTGTCGGATTGTGTACTCAAATCTCCTGGCTATCTTTCACAATTATTCACTGATCTTCGGATTGATTGTGACGTTCAATTCAAACTTTTTTTTCTGCAGGCCCAATTCCCGAGACTCAATGATCTGCGTCAGTGGTTTTGTATTTTGGCATACTGGGATAACTTTTTGACCCAGGAATCCAGATATTAGTCATTTAAGATTGTAATAGACAAAGGGAATACATGGCAGATCCAACTCAATCGGTTTATGTTAGGTAATATTTACTCAGTATATGAAATGCACACACATTATCTAGTCAAGTTCGGAAGGGAACGAAAATACATATTCCGGTACCTGTGATTACCCAGAACAGCTCCTTGTATATCCGGTCTTAGCTTGCTCCATCGTAAAACCTTCCAAACAATATGTACTGTAGCCCACTCAAGCTGTCAGATAGCTTGTATAGGTCTAGTTTTGCTGGAGGATAGTTACCATTGCTAAAGGGATGTTGGGGTTGATCAAATCTCGCTCATTTCTTCTCAAATACAGCACTTTTAGTAACTTTCAACAGACTGCTCTTAAGGGAAATCGGCTATTGAAGTTCATTCATCGAAAAGTCCATCGATCCTATCTAGGGGATAACGAAAATGAGGCAGGTTAAAAATTATGCATATATACTAGCTAAGGTACCCGGCGTTGCTCGGAAATTGTAATAATAATAGTTGTTACGTTAGGCTTCATTATCTACAAAATGTCTATATTTCCCATCTCCTGTGTAACAATTTATCTTTTTCCAAAACTTCATAGACCATATAATTCATAATCATGGATAGCATTCTGTATTCCGGACCATGTGAGAATAAAAGATTCTTTCCTCAAAAGCGCCCAAAGCATGTCGATGACAGCTATTTTATGTACTAAATAAGTATTATTAAAATCTCTTTTGTAGGTCTGGAAAGTAAACTTTATATTCATAACGATACATAGTATATTCAGTAGTTTCACTTAATAAAAAAAATACTCAATTTTTGAAATGGGCATATTTTTTTTGGAAAGAGGAATTACAATAGTTACGAAGGCTTGCATAAAGCAGGGGGCAAATTTCCCACGTGCTGGTTATAACACACTTGTGTTCTCATCTCACCACATATTCTCTATTCCTATGCGAAAAACCGATATTAAAGAGGGGGGCTTTAGAGTAGGAAGATGCAAAATTCAAAATATGAGTCCAAACTATGAGTCTGTTCGGCAAACAGTATAAATAGTAGTTGTTACAAATTTAAATGTCCATAAATATTACTATACATATATTTTTTTCTATGGGTTTTTTTGTTTTCAGCTTGCAGTAAACCATCATTCCCACTCATCTAAGCTCTTATATACTTGAACGTTCTATTACAAGCATATATATAAAATATAGTTTTCATTATCAATCATTCATTCAATCATTTCATGCTATTTACACATTGAAAAACTGAGACACCGAAAATCTCATTTCCAGCTGGTATTAGCAGATTTCCCTCAAGGGAAATTAGCTATTGAGGTCGTACTCATGACACGATTTTCGAAAAATTTCCTCAAATGTCCATCGATTCTATCCAAGAGATGACGAAGATTAGGTGCGTCCAAAAGTTGTAATTTTGGTTTGAACTCGATATCTAAACGCTTTATGCAAAACTAAAGATTAAATTCATTAATAGCTAAACTCCGACCAGTAGGAGGGGGTTTTGAGGGGCGATTTCGAACATTCTTAATATCTCCGATATTAGGCTTCGAATCGAAAATTTGTACAGAACCAATCTTATTGAAAATGTAATGTTCTATAAATGTCGTTTTTACGTTTTTTATTTCAACTATCTTCATTATTAGCCGAGATATTTGCATATTTAGTTTTCGGCCTTCAGTAAACTCCCACTCCTACACATGTCATATTAACAATAAGCTGTTATATTATGAAGCACATTATTTGAAGCCTAAATACCAAATATTGTTCTCATTGGACTTTTACCTTTTAAGGTAAATGCAACGTGGGAAATCTGTTTAGTTAACGCAGCTCCTGCGTGACGGACTTTTTCGATTCCTTTTTACAAAGGCTCCATATTTCAGGAGTAATAGATAATACATGGTATATGGGGAGTTGAGATCGGATTTTTAGTTGGTAGAGAATCCGTACCACATGAATTCTTCCAACACAATATAAATGAACATGTTTAATCTAGAAATACACAAAATACTGTGAAAATGATTATAAAACCAAAGATTCCAAGCTACTTACAGTAAGTTTTGACAATTGAGAAATCCGACGTACTACTAGGCCTCTTTTCAATACAACTGACTTTTTGAGGAAAATCGCGAATACTCATTTAAAATGTAGGTAAATTAATGCAAGCCTATGAATATTCTTACAATGCAAAACGCAAATGAATAAAATGGAGGTATCTGTTAAAACGCTCACAAGTATCAAGGTTTTATGTGCATTTATTAACGCCAAATGGGAAATGATAATGAATCAATTACTCATTCATTATCACTTCAAAAGTATTTTCCTACAGCGATGTCTCATGATCAAGAAGATCTAGAACACCTTTATTGCTTTCTTCCACGATTACCTAAAAATGTGTTTAATTAGTTCTTTTTACTTTTTATATTTTCTTTTGATTCGATTTTTTTTTCCCTTTCACAGGTAATAAGCCCAGCAGCATCAGCAAATATAAAAAGTCCGTCATGCAGGGGCTGCGTAAACTAAGCAGATTTCCCACGTGAAGTTTTACAATAGAGAAATCAGCCTAATAACAACTGTAGTAGTAAGAAACCTCTAAACCTATTCACGAGGGACGAATAGTTACGGAAACGGCCGCCAGAGCTCTCGGCGGAAAGTCCGAACATAGCCGACTCCTGCCGACCACACGCACCCCCACTCCCACGGGTCCGATTTCAGCCATTAACGAACTTGATCTAACTTTTTACATAAAACGATTAAATTCCGAGTTTGGTAACGATCAAACAAAAATTGCGACCGCTAGAGCGTTAAAATACAAATATACATATATATATATATATATATAGATATATATATATATATATATTTATATATATATATATTTATATATATATATATATACATATAATTTTGAACGGAACTCATTTTGTTCAACTCCTGGGTAGGATCGATGGACATTTAAAGAAATTTTTCAAAACTCGCATCATGAGTACGAACTCAATAGCTGATTTCCCATAAGGGAAATCTGCTAAAATTAATTACGTTCAGCAATTTGAATTATTCTTACCATTTGGTTATTTGTTGAAGGGTAGAAATCGCTCCAATTGCGTGACACCAAACAAACAAATAAATAAACAATTGACTAGAAATCTATGTATACAATTAATGGCAGTCTCTCAGCTATTCAGCATGCAAGCCACATTTGATAGCATTTTGCTTCCGAGTAGGGCTTTTAGAGCAATAGCATACTGATTCATCAATGAATTAGCATCGTGAGGCTATTATAGATAGTACACCAAATTTGGTAACCATTTTGCTTCCGATTAGGACTTTTACAGCAATAGCATAATGATTCATCAATGAATTAGCATCGTGAGGCTATTATAGGTAGCAGGCCAAATTTGGTAAACATTTTGCTTCCGATTAGGACTGTCACAGCAATAGAATACTGATTCATCAATGAATTAGCATCGTGAGGCTATTATAGATAGTACACCAAATTTGGTAACCATTTTGCTACCGAGTAGAGCATTCACAGCAATAGCATAATGGTTCATGAATGAATAAGCCCCGCGAGGCTATTATAGCTTGTAGGCCAAATTTGCTAAGCATTTTGCTTCCGAGTAGGGCTATCACTGCAATAGCATAATGGTTCATGAATGAATAAGCCCCGCGAGGCTATTATAGCTTGTAGGCCAAATTTGCTAAGCATTTTGTTTCCGAGTAGGGCTTTTACAGCAATAGCAAAATGGTTCAAAGAAGTAAAGTGCGTCGCGCAGGGCTGCGTTAACTAGAAATGGTATATAATTAAAAATGTCATCTCACCATGCATTCTCAATTTTTATGTAAAAAATTGATTACTAAAAGGGGGGGGGGTTACTGAAGCCAGAAAACAAGGAAGTACGAATAACTCGCTCAATACTTGAGTTACCAAAAAGTGCATAGAGCAACAGGTGTAGGAAATCAAATTTTAAACAAGATTGGTTCTATAACATTCTATGATAGGACTCATAATAACGGAAATATTTAGAATTTTCTAATTCCCTCTCTGGAAACCACCACTACTGGTCGCATTTCAACCAGTAACAAATCAGATCTCTAGTTTGACTGAAACCGATATATCGATTATAGTATAGATCGAATAAACATTTTCGAGACAAGAACGTAAAATCGTAATTGATGAACCGTCACACAACTAATTTGCATGTACCTCATGAATTTTCATATTAAAATATATTAAATGCAGACATTAATGTTGCTATTTTTAGTTAAATTGCCCTAGTTTAGTAATAATTATTATTTGTAATGTTAAATTAAATATATTCTTATACAACTAAACAAGTGTGCCTGACGGATAATTTCTGATTTTATTTTTTAATTTTCCACGCAAAAGTGTTTTAGAAACGCGTATTTCCATACTAGGAAATTTTTCTTTGTAGAATAGTATATGGATTTCCGAAATTCGTAAATAAAAATGAATCAAATGACCTCGTTTATCCATAATCTATTTTCAAAAATATTATTTTTTTTTCAACTTTGAATGTAATAAGTAACCCAAGTCTGTCGGCTTTCCTTCTCCGAGTAGGATATTCTCTGCCATAGTGTAATAATATTGATGAATGAATCACCATAGCGAGGCTATTGTAGAAAGTAGGCTGCACTCTACAGTTTCCGCCTACGGGAAGAACATTTACTGTAATAGCAGAATGATGATGTTGATTAATGCATTAGCATGACGTGGCTATTGTAGAATGTAGGCAAAACTGCCTATACTTCCGGCTTCCGCTGTCAATGTCACCGCACCTAAGGTTTTATGTGCATTTATTAACATATAATGAGAACCGACATTAAATTAATTCCTTATTCACGAGTGTGTTAAAAGCATTTTTCCAAATGGAGTTTATGTGATAATGTCCATCCAGAAGGCCAATAAAAAGAACTATTGTCTTTTGTCGATTGTTAATTTCAGCTATTATTTAGTACGGAATTCACTATTAAAATCATTAGTTCCACCCTGGCTAGAAAAGAATGGTAATCGTTTCTGAGGATGTGCCATACACATATATACGTGTATACTCATACATACGTGCAGTTTACTAAGTCAAAATGGGTTCAGGAAGGGTCAAACGGACTTTCGATAAGTACCTTAGCCAAATTGCTTTGCTCCCAAGTAAGATTTTCGTAGATGTTAGCATAATGATGATCTAGCGTCACCATTGCGAGGCTATTATAACATGCAGGGTATAGTTTCAACCCTTCCCTCCTCCGGGAAGGACATTCTCTGCAATACACAATGATTCACATCTATGCATCCCCATTGCGAGGCTATTATAACATGCAGGCTATAGTTTCAACCCTTCCCTCCTCCGGGAAGGACATTCTCTGCAATAAACAATGATTCACATCTATGCATCACCATTGCGAGGCTATTATAACATGCAGGCTATAGTTTCAACCCTTCCCTCCTCCGGGAAGGACATTCTCTGCAATACACAATGATTCACATCTATGCATCACCATTGCGAGGCTATTATAACATGCAGGCTATAGTTTCAACCCTTCCCTCCTCCGGGAAGGACATTCTCTGCAATACACAATGATTCACATCTATGCATCACCATTGCGAGGCTATTATAACATGCAGGCTATAGTTTCAACCCTTCCCTCCTCCGGGAAGGACATTCTCTGCAATACACAATGATTCACATCTATGCATCCCCATTGCGAGGCTATTATAACATGCAGGCTATAGTTTCAACCCTTTCCGCCTCCGGGAAGGACATGCTCTGCCTCCGGGAAGGACATTCTCTGCAATACACAATATTGCGAGGCTATTATAACATGCAGGGTATAGTTTCAACCCCTCCCGCCTCCGGGAAGGACAGTCTCTGCAATACCCAATGATTCACATCTATGCATCACCATTGCGAGGCTATTATAACATGCAGGCTATAGTTTCAACCCTTCCCTCCTCCGGGAAGGACATTCTCTGCAATACACAATGATTCACATCTATGCATCACCATTGCGAGGCTATTATAACATGCAGGCTATAGTTTCAACCCTTCCCTCCTCCGGGAAGGACATTCTCTGCAATACACAATGATTCACATCTATGCATCACCATTGCGAGGCTATTATAACATGCAGGCTATAGTTTCAACCCTTTCCGCCTCCGGGAAGGACATTCTCTGCAATACACAATGATTCACATCTATGCATCACCATTGCGAGGCTATTATAACACGCAGGCTATAGTTTCAACCCTTTCCGCCTCCGGGAAGGACATTCTCTGCAATACACAATGATTCACATCTATGCATCCCCATTGCGAGGCTATTATAACATGCAGGGTATAGTTTTAACCCTTTCCGCCTTCGGGAAGGACATTCTCTGCAATACACAATGATTCACATCTATGCATCACCATTGCGAGGCTATTATAACATGCAGGGTATAGTTTCAACCCTTTCCGCCTCCGGGAAGGACATTCTCTGCAATACACAATGATTCACATCTATGCATCACCATTGCGAGGCTATTATAACACGCAGGCTATAGTTTCAACCCTTTCCGCCTCCGGGAAGGACATTCTCTGCAATACACAATGATTCACATCTATGCATCACCATTGCGAGGCTATTATAACACGCAGGCTATAGTTTCAACCCTTTCCGCTTCCGGGAAGGACATTCTCTGCAATACACAATGATTCACATCTATGCATCACCATTGCGAGGCTATTATAACATGCAGGCTATAGTTTCAACCCTTTCCGACTCCGGGATTTGTCTCACAACAAATTGTCCTTGGTGCATCGTCTTGACTAACAGTTCTAGGGACTGGTGAATAGGTAAGAATATGCCGTACTCATGAAATGTGTGAAAGGAGCTAGCTTGCTCAAATAATATTTGCCTCAATGAAATTAGTTTAAGTAGTTACAGACAGCTGATCTGAAGCATGCTTAGAAAGACAAATATAGTCATGGGGATAGTTAAAGATGAATATAAGGGGTACGGGCCTAGTTGGCAGTATAATACTGGTCTCGTGCATTAGCCGTCTTGGTGTGGAAATTAATATCTCGATCTCTCATGATGAGAAACAATTGAGAATGTAACTTACGGCCACCTCTAGAAATTCATTTACTTCGTACATTACAGTCGCAATGTACAATTACAAAAAAAAAAAAGACTTAATTTTAATACATATTTTATTATTGTGGATGTATGGAGGAATGAGTTTCCTTCTATAAATGTTTTGTAGAAAATCAATGAGTTTTCATAGTATGCATCATTGGAGCCGTAAGCAGCCAAAAACGTGTGACTATGAAGGGAGAGCTGGACTGGTAGTGAATTCTCCGTGACGCGCTAATCATAGCATGTTGAGGACCTTTTCCTGTTCAGACTGTATGACAGATGAAAACATGTATGTGACAGGTTCTCGTGTGTCTCATAGACTTACTGGAACATGCCCAAGGGTTTTCTAGATGACGTAATGTGTTAGTATATCGAATGCAGAACAAACTTATATTATTATTATTATAGCCTACCTTTCACCAGAGTTTTCTTTGCTTGCCAAATCTCTTACAGAATTAACGTAAGGTCAGGGTTCCGAAAGTGAGGGGGAAGCAGTAACAAGAAGCATTCGGAAACCGCATTGAGATTCGAAGTCGAGCTGACTTTCACACCAGGCTTCACACAATAATTTATTTTCTATATTGACGCTTAGGGGATAGCCTCTGGAAACACACTACTCCATGTTGCCGGAGTTTTTGTGACGCCAACTATGTCAGTTGACAGCTGAAAGTAACGTTCTCAGTTTCGCGAAGAGAGAGAGATGCAAGAAGTGCTAAGCTGGTGCGATGTAACACCTATAGCCGTCTTTTCAAACTCTTCTGATCATTCTGCAGATTCCTGACCCAAGTGAGCCATTGCTTGCGTGTATGGGAATGGGCATAGTTCAGTTTCAATTTATATTTTAATAACTCAAATTTTAGTAGTCCAAGAACTAAAGAAGGGGGGGGGCGGATGAACAGAACACATTTGTATAAATCTCACAAAGTAACGAAGGTAAGGTTAGAAACGACAGGTAAGGTTAGAAGAAGCTTCCACCTGAGCCGAGCAATGACGGAAATGGCCGACCTAATCCGATCTATACCTGACCACAGACTTCATAAAAATGCAAATATCTCGGTTAATATTCAACATAGAGAATAAATGTATATAACAATATTTATAGTAAACTTAATTTTCAATAACATTGGTTCTATACAAGTTTTCGATCCGATGCATAATAACGGATATATTTCGAATTTTCGAAAATCCCCCCCTCTAAACCCCCCCTCCCTCTAGTCCGATTTCAGCCATTAACGAACTTGAGCTGTCTTTTTACATAAAACGGTTAAATATCGAGTTTCGTAACGATCAAACAAAAATTGCGACCGGTAGAGCGTTAACAGACAAATATATATATATATATATATATATATATATATATAATTTTGAACAGACCTCATTTTCGTCATCTCCTGGGTAGGATCGATGGACATTTGAAGAAATTTTTCGAAAATCGCGTCATGAGTACGACCTCAATAACTGATTTCCCTTAAGGGAAATCTGCTAAAATGGCACATGTTTTAGGTAGATGTCTGCCGGCTGACACCTATGGTCATTATGAGGAACGATATGGATAGCTCTTCAGGAATGGTTCATTGTAGCTTCTGGACGAAGAGGAGCAGGGCTTACCCAAAGGTAAGGGAACCAGCCACAAAGCTACTTCAAAGGTTGGCCATATCATTTAGTTAGACAAACATACTTGGATTTTTTACACAGAGAAATCGACTAGCATCGTCTATAATATATTAGTGATTTTCCTTTTTCACAAAACTGCATTTTTGTGAATTTTGTTAGGCGATACTCTCTACCTCAAAGCTAAGTCTTATCATTTAGTTGGGCAAATATACTTGGAATATTAGCACAGAGATATTGATTACCTCTGATAACAGCAGTCTATCCAATCCCCGAATATCATAGTCTGACTTGACTCACATAGTTGCTACATTTGTAGGTTATATACTGCACATTTCGAATGGAGAATCCTTAGCATGAACGTCTTTAAAAATTCATATTGGAAGCTTTCATTGTTAGCTACAAATCTTTGCAAATGAAGTTCATAATATTTAAATGACCACGTCATTGATTGTAGGCCATAAAATTCTATTTTTTTTTTAGAATCACAACTCTCTGGATCCAACAAAATAATAGAAGCACGATATAATATGTAGGATATAAGATCTTAAAACGTTGACAATAGATGTTTTAAATTAGATATTTCCTAACCATACTATGCTTCATAAATAAGTCAATTGTATCTTTTAAATTAAATTGAACTCAGTATAATGCAATAAGTAGAACGTCCATCACGCCGTAAACTATTCAGATTTCCCACGTGCAGGTATAACACACTGATCTCATCTCACCACATATTCCCTATTTTTATCTAAAAAACCGACGACTAGAAGGCGGAGGGGGGGGGGTTACTGAAGGCTGAAAACAAGAAAGTGCGAATAACGAATATTTGAGAATTCATAGAACAACGATTGTAGATCAATAGTTTACACAAGATTAGTTCTATAATATTTGATTACGATCCTATTCATAACAACAGATTTTTTTTTTTTTTTCGAATCACCCCCTCTATACCCCTACTATTGCTTCTCCGATCTTTCCCAATAACAAATACGATCTTCAGTGTTAACATTTTCGTAACAAGAACCTAAAATCCTATTTGATAACGCCATGACACAAGGAATTTGCATATATCCCCCGCATAATAAAAATCTCCTGAAAATAATATTTGGTATTTAAGCATTGAATAATGTGGTTCCATTTATAACAGCGTATTTCAATTCTGACATGAGTAGAAGTGGGGGTATTTTGACATGGGCGAAGGCAGGAATCTAAAAAAGTCCGTCACGCATGGGCTGCGTAATCTAAGCAGATTTCCCACGTGAAGTTTTAAAATAGAGAAATCTGCCCAATAACATCTGTAGTAGTAAGGGATCTCTAAACCTATTCACGAGGGACGAACAGTTTACGGAAACGGCCGCCAGAGCTCTCGGCGGATACTCCGAACATAGCCGACTCCTGCCGACCACGCACAGAATACAAATGCAAATATCTCGGTTAATATTCAAGAGAGGGAATAAATATATCTAACAATATTTATAGTAAATTTAATTTGCAATAAGATTGATTCTTTAAAATGTTTCGATCCGACGTATAGTAACGGAGATAATTCGAATTCTCGAAAATCCTCTCCACTAAACCCCCCCCCCCACCCACTTGTACGATTTCAGACTTTAAAAACTTTATATTTCTTTTTACATAAAACGACTAAATATAGAGTTTTGTACCAATCAAACAATATTTGCGACCGCTAGAGCGGTAACACACAAATATATATATATATATATATATATATATATATATATATATATATATATATATATATATATATATATATTACATTTTCGTCATCTACTAGGTAGGATCGATGGACATTTGCAGAAAAATTTCGTCATGAGTACAACCTCAATAGCTGATTTCCCTTAAGGGAAATCTGCTAACATGTAAATATCTCGGGTAAGAAACATAATAAATGTATGTACCAACATTATAGACAAGTAAATGTGGAATGAGATTGTTTCTATACAAGTATTCCGATCCGACAAAAAGCAGGAGCCTACTGAAGGCTAAAAAGAAGAAAGTACGAAAAACTCTGTTAGTATTTGAGTTACGAAAAATGTAGAATATAGATCAACAATTAATGACCATCAATATTTCAACAAGATATTTTGTTATTTGTATTAGTTTTCTGATTATCAGGTGTTCCTCTCGCTGGATAAACTAACACTGCGAAAAGAATATTACATTATTTGGCAGAACGTTTAAATATCTAATTTGGTAACGACCAGACAACAATTGCGGCCACAGAGCCGCACTGTTGAGAGTGTTAACAGACATATATATAGTGTTCTGAAAATTACGTACAGTTAATCTCGTATTTAAGAAGTGCAGAGAAAATGAAGGCATCCCTGCAAAGTACTGGTGCCAGGCGCCTGGACCCTGGCTATTGAGCAGTTGCCGGTCTATAAAGTCGGCCAGCTCGCCCGACAGTTCTCAGTTTTCTTAATCTTGAATAACAGTGCGTTCAGTGCAGCTTTTAGTGAACATTGCTTTTTAGTTTTAGTGCAGTGCCGTGTTTTTTTTTTAAATACCAGTGATTCGCGTGATCGTGAGTTATTGTGCTGTATAATAATAACGGGAAGTTAACAGTGCATATTGTGATTATTGGTGAAGAATAATTTACCAAGTGTGTAAACGTGAATTGTGATCATCAAATAAATTGTGCAGTGATAAAAACGTTCATGTTCATGAGCTAAATTATTAAAACAACCCTATTAGTCTACGTTTATTATTTTTGTAAAACGTAAATATATATATTATATATATTGTTACGAAAATTAAATACATGAAAAATTAAACAGAGATAGTTACGTATTTGGGAAGTGCGAGGTGGATCAAAGAAGCCGACAGAGGATGGAATTCGTTCGAGTCCTGTTCTGGAAGGGTCTGGGCCTCCCCATTTGATGTTTTTCCGCCAATCTATATAAGACACCCTGGCCGACCCAAGTCAGTTTTAGTTTGATCACAAGTGCTCATACTCGTATGTGCGTTCAGTACTACAGTGCGACTTAGTGCAGTGCGGTAAGGTGTTTTTATGTGAAGAACAGTGTCGTGCCGTGACTGTAAGTAACAGTTTAGTGTCGTGTTAAAGAACAGTGCAGTGGAGTTTTTTTGTGTACTTCATTGACCGTGAGTGAATTATTGGACTGTGTAATAACAAGAACAGTGACGCTATCAGCGAATTCTGTGAGTAGCAATTAAGAACAATTAACCAAGTGTGTAGTGTATTGTAAATAAATTGTGCAGTGATAAAAACTGTAAAGATTGTGTGTGTTTAATTTTGCAATTCAAATGAACTCTTGTAAACAACGTTTATTACTGATTTTGTATTAAAAACGTAACAATATATATATTTATATATATATATATATATATATATATATATATATATATATATATAATAAAAGTTCGTCACATAGGGGCTGCGTAAACTAACTTCCACATGTGATGTTATACAATTGAGAAATCTCCATACGAGAGCCCAACAGTTACGGCCGAACTAGCTTTTGGCGGGAAACTCATTCGTCCGTTACACTTAATAAAAATGCAAATATCTCGATTCACATTCAAGATAGAGAATAAATGTATAGACCAATATTTATAGTAAATTAATTTGCAATAAGATTGGTTCTATACAAATGTTTGATCCGACGAATGATAACGGAGATATTTCGAATTTTCGAAAATCCCCTCTCCCACTAGTCCGATTTCAGCCATTAACGAACTCTATCTGTCTTTTTGCATAAAACGTTTAAATATCGAGTTTAGTAACGATCAAACAAAAATTGCGACCGCTAGAGAGTTAACAGACAAATATAAATATAAATTAAATAAATATAAATACCCTTAAGGGAAATCTGCTAAAAACACACACAGTTTTGAACGGATGTTATTTTCGTCATCTCCTGGATAGGATGGATGAACGTTTCAAGAAATTTTTCAAAAATCGCGTCATGAGTAAGACCTCAATAGCTTAGTTCCCGACACGAATTTTCTTAGCTCATTGAAGGGAAGCCATGATCTATACCTTGTGAGTAGGCGTATAAGCCTGGACGATAATAAGGATGGTATTGTATCAACAGGTGGGTGGCTTATATCATCTCCCTTAACTTAGTTATTATCATCTTTTCTCTTCTGACCGAGCAAGAGGATGATTCCTGGAGGTGAGGGCGGTGAACTCTATTGGACGTGACCTCGTACCGTACAATTGATCACTACCGCAGTACCTCCTTCCTAGAAGCAGTGGGCAGGACTAACAACTTAGAATATAGATTATACTTGGAAACTGTTAAGAACTGATATACTCCACATAAATCCCATTATGATCTCAAAGTCGCTCAATACTGCACATCAAGTACAACAGTCTAATTCTAATGGTGTGCTTCCACTTTTTAGCTGATTTCCCTTAAGGGAAATCAGCTATTGAGGTCGTACTCATGATGCGAGTTTCGAAAAATCATATATATATATATATATATATATTTGTCTGTTAACGCTCTAGCGGTCGCAATTTTTGTTTGATCTTTACCAAACTCGGAATTTAATCGTTTTATGTAAAAAGAAAGATCAAGTTCGTTAATGGCTGAAATCGGACCAGTGGGAGGGGGGGTTTAGAGGGGGGATTTTTGAAAATTCAAAATATCTCCGTTATTATGCGTCGGATCGAAAAATTGTATAGAATATATCTTATTGCAAATTAAATTTACTATTAATATTGTTCTATACATTTATTCTGTATCTTGAATATTAACCGAGATATTTGCATTTGTATTCTGCGTGTGGTCACCAGTGGGCTATGTTCGGACTTTCCGCCGAGAGCTCTGGCGCAAGAAATTGGGACTTCCTTTCCCTTAAAACCAGCAACTTCATTTCCCTTAAAACCAGCAACTTATTGATAAAATTACATGACTTCTAGTGGGGTTTTACTGAATGCTGGCAATTAAAAAATACAAATATCTCAGTTAACACTCCAATACACGCGCGTCATCTCACAGATGACCAGTCCTGTTTTTTCGTCATAAGTTTGATGGAGGGAGGAGAGCCTAGTTCCCAGCCCTAGTATTCCTCAAGCTCGCCTAACTCGACAGTTCTGTTGCCGGTATGCGTGCGTCCAGTGCAGTTTGCGCGTGTTTTGGCCGAGAGAATCTCACAGATGACACGCGTGTAAAAATGTAAGTTTTTCATAATGCCCGATTTCGATGTGGCTGGTATCAACGGCCAAGTCATCAGTCTGGGGAACGGACAAAACGTACCAACTCGACGACTTTTCCTTCTGGAACTGGGGAATGAACTCATCAGAGATCAGTTGATTATGCGAGTGCAGCTCAGCAATTTGCCACGCACCATGACCTCACGTCTTCGAGAACTCCTTCCCAATGATCAAATACCACCACGAGCTTCAAGCAACTCAGCAGCTACTGATGCTGGTGGACGCCAGCGCTGCGGATTTTGCTTGGAAAATAAAACAAAACAATACACCAAATATTCTTGCAAGGAATGTGGCCAATATTTATGTCTGCAACACTGTGCCTTTTCTTGTGCTGATGGATGTAACGTGGGTGTGGGTAATGAATGTGATTCAGAGTGAAATTTAAGTTTAATTTTTTAAAAGCAAAGATTCTTGGTTCTTTTAGTATTTTTTTTATTGGCCATTTCCATTTGTTTGAGTAACTTTCCAAGTTCTAGAAATGAGGCTCAATTGTCAATGTGTTCATACATTTTACATTATTATTATGTTCTCTGAAACTATCTTACAAGACTGATAAGAGTTGTGTTCCTAGGTTTACTAGTTGATTTACCTTTTGCAAGCCAGTAATAAGGAATAAAATTGAAACTAAGCTACCGTGGCAACTGTGTTACAAAAATTTAACATTTTTGAAGATTTATATACAGATAATTTTTTTTCAAATACAAATTTATGAACATTTATGAACTTTTTCATTTATCTATACACCATTATTCCTGCAAAATTGCGAAAAAACAATTATCAATATTATTCACTTTTGACAAATAAGTGAACAGTCATCTGACAGATGACACGCATGTATTTATGTCTCAATAGGGGGCGCGTGTTTTGGAGTGTTAATATTCGGGATTGAGAACGAAGGTATATAAAAAGTGTATAGAACAACATTTATAGAACACTAGCTCAAATACCCGGGTTCGCCTGGGAATTCATTTGAGGCTGAATGGTGATGGAATTTTTTTGGCAATGCTATACTTTGCACAATATTTTGACATTTACCCGTCCCAGTGTTTAGGGTTAATACCTGTCGTTGCTGTGGATTTGTTAATAATAAAATTAATTTGATATGTAAGACTTCACTGTCCTCCATATTTTCATATTTCCCGTCTCCTGTGCATTATGCATAGATTTGAATTATTAAGGACAAAATATTAACATAGATTTGAATTAATTTTTCCAATTGAGGTACGTGGTAGTACATATTGGAAAGAATTGTTGAGCATATCAATACTTCTACGCAAATTACTGCTTAAAAGTTACTCTAAATAACAAAGTAAACAACTTTTGTTACGTGCACGTTTATCGAAAACACAAATAGACAATGAAATATCACGATTTTTTTTTTTCAGGCCTCCCTTATAACCTCCGCTCCCGTTCTTACCTAAAAAATTTAACATAGGTTATAATAGTGGAAGAATTAATGCTAATTCGCATACCGAGTTTTATTTAGTTCGGTTGGTTCTTTTGTGCCAAATAAAATTGTTGGCTCCCGCTAAAGTTTTAATGTATATCTCGTTTATACTTCGGTATACGACGAATGTGTATAAACAAAAGTTACTCTAAATAACAAAATAAACCACTTTTGCCATGTGCATATTTGCAGAAAAACCAATAGAAAACGAAATACTGCTATTTTTAAATTCAGGCCTCCCTTACAACCCCCACTCTTGCCCGTCTCTAGACCTCTAGTTGGTATGGCTTGTTATAATGAAGGCGGTAGTGCTAATACACATAACGAGTTTTATTTAGTTCAGTTGGTTCTTTAGTGCCAAATAAAATTGTTGGCTCCCGCTATACTTTTTAGGGTATAACTCATTTATAGTTCGGTATACGACGAAAGTGTAAATAAGAAAAGTTACTCTAAATAACAAAGTAAATAACTTCTGTTGTGTGCATATTTGACGAAAAGCCAATATGAAAAGAAATATCGCTATTTTTAATTTCAGGCCTCCCTTATAACCCCCACTTATGTTTGTCTTAGAGAATATTAATATAGCCTAACGTCTAAGTTGGGCTAGTGGTAATATACATACCAAGTTTCATAAAATTCGGTTCAGCCTTTTATGCGTGAAAAGGTAACACACAAACAAACAAACAAACACGAAAGAAACAAAATGCAGTTATGGTGTCTATGACATGTGAAACGAAAAGTTATTGTGAAATTTCGCGAAAAAATTCAATGTACAGACAGAGGTTACAATTTTATATATATATATATATATATATATATATATATATATATATATATATATATATATAGATTACATGTGCATTAAGATTGGTTCGATACAGTTTTTCGATCCGACGTATAAAATGCAGTCTATTCGAATTTTAGACTTCCCATAAACCCCCCCTACCCCTCCCACTGGTCAGATTTCAACCATTAAGGAACTTGATCTCTAGTTTTACATAAAACATTTAAATATCGAGTTTGGTAACGCTCAAACAAAAATTGCGACAGCTGGAGCGTTAAGAGTGTATATATATATATATATATATATATATATATATATGTATATACGTTAAGGGACATATATTTAGCGTTGAAGAGATGTCATTTTCATCATCCTGGGTAGGATCGATGAACATTGGAAGAAATTTATTGAAAATTATGTACAACCAGAATTTATCTTATGGGAAATCTGCTAAAACAATAGAAATGAGTTGTGACTCAGAAAATATACTGTTATTAAGCAAATCGCATTACAGGAAGAAATGCAGAATAGATGGTGTGTTAAAATGACCATAATGGCATTTTAGCAAGTGGAAAATTTGCTTAGTTTGCGTAACTCCCATGTGAACGACTTTTTTTAGCTAGAATTTTACCCATCTAAAAAAGCACACTCTGATCTCATAATTTTTTTTTGTCGTTTGATGCTCAATACACTTTATGTAACACAAATCCTCTTCTGTCTTTTTTAGCAGATTTCCCTTATTAATTAAATTTACAATAAGTATTGTTACATACATTTATTCTCTATCTTGAATATTAACCGAGATATTTGCATTTTAGCAGATTTCCCTTAAGGGAAATCAGCTATTGAGGTCGTACTCATGACGCGAGTTTCGAAAAATTTCTTCAAATGTCCATCGATCCTACCCAGGAGATGACGAAAATGAGGTCCGTTCAAAATTATATATATATATATATATATCTATATATATATATATATATATCTATATATATATATATATAGATAATATATTTTTCTGTTAACGCTCTAGCGGTCGCAATTTTTGTTTGATCGTTACCAAACTCGGAATTTAATCTTTTTATGTAAAAAGGAAGATCAAGTTCGTTAATAGCTGAAATCAGACCAGTGGGAAGGGGGAGGGGGTTTAGAGGGGGATTTTCGAAAATCCAAAATATCTCCAAACCTTACGTCGGATCAAAAAATTGTATAGAACTAATCTTATTTCAAATTAAATTTTCTATAAATATTAATCTATACATTTATTCTCTATTTGGAATATTAACCGAGATATTTGCATTTGTATTGTGAGTGTGGTCGGCTGAGTTTCCGCCGAACGCTAGTGTGGGCCGTTTCACTAACTATTCGTCCTCGTTATAATAATATTACTACTGTAATATTATTAGGCAGATTTTTCTATTGTAAAACTTCACGTGGGAAATCTGCTTAGTTTACGCAGCCCCTGCGTGACGGATTTTTGGTGGATGCCCCCTCCCAAGGTTTTATTATAGTATCTACATATCTTAAACAATTGTTTTCCTCAACTATTTTTATCTTTAATTAGTACTTATACTTGATAAATAAATGCATTTAATGAGAAATTTTATGTGTTCGCTAATTTATTAGCAGATCTAAAGGAAAAATCAGATATTCAGGTTGTACTTATGGCGCGATTTTGGAATAATTTCATCAAAAGTCGATTAATCTAAATTAGGAGATAACGAAAAACAAGGTCCTTCAAACTTGTATTTACCAGTAGGGAAGAAAGTATTTGCACGCCACGTATTTTTCATTTTTTTTATTAAATTATGAATTTAGGTAATAAAAAAATTGTATAACTTAATAAGTAACTAGTAATATTTAAAACTGAATAAATACTTATACTTTTCAAATGAAAAGCTTCTTGCTTAGTAAAATAAAACTTAAATCTTACAAAAATTACAGAAAAACCTATTTGCACATCACACTTTTTCTCCATTTTTATTTTGCATGTCGTCTGTTATCGTAAAAAAACCACTTGTAAAATGTCTAGATATCGAGGGTAGAAGCTTTTTAATTAAACTTGGATTTATTTGTTCCCATTCTTGTCCTAAAAGATTCTTGAGATGGTGCCTTCCCATTATGTGTTTTTTTTTTCAAACATTTTGGTCTATCACATGCTATAAATTTTCGAATTATATTCAAGTCTGGTGATTGTGGAGGGGTGTGTGAATATTTATATATTAAACATTCTTTAGTTTTATTGGCTGTATGTTTCAGATTGTTGTCCTGCTGAAATATTAAAAGATGCTGGATTCCCAATTTAGCTTAACTTGCTAAGAGGTTGCCCCGCAAAATCCTCAAATAACCTTTTGGATTTAAAATCCATTAAGTACATATTTCCAACTTCATTTTTAGCCACGCATACCGAAACCATTCAATTGCCACCCCCATGTTTCACAATAACCCGTAAGGCTTGCTTTTTCAGTTTTAGCAGATTTCCCTTAAGGGAAATCAGCTATTGAGGTTGTACTCATGATGCGATTTTCGAAATTTTTCTTCAAATGTCCATCGATCCTACCCAGGAGATGACGAAAATGAGGTCCGTTCAAAACTGTATATATATATATATATATATATATATATATATATATTATATATATATATATATATATATCTGTTACCGCTCTAGCGTTCGCAATTTTTTTTTTGATCGTTGCCAAACTCGATATTTAGTCGTATTATGTAAAAAGAAAGATCAAGTTCGTTAACGGCTGAAATCGGACCAGTGGGAAGGGGGGGTTTAGAGGGGAGGATTTTCGAAAATTTGAAATATATCCGTTACTATACGTCGGAACAAAAAATTGCACATGATCAATCTTATTGTAAATTAAATTGACTATAAATATTGTTATATACATTTATTCTGTATCTTGAATTTAACCGAGATATTTGCATTTTTATGAAATTGGGGCCGATACCGGATTTTTGCATTTCCCGCGAAAAGCTAGTTCGGCCCTTTGCCGTAACCGTTTGGCTCTCCTATGGAGATTTCTCTATTTGTATAACTTCACGTGGGAAATCTGCTTAGTTTACGCAGCCCCTGCGTGACGGACTTTTTTCTGTTTTCAGCCATCAGCAAACCGCCAATTCTACTCATGTTACACAAACAATACTCTGCTACATAATAAATCACATTATTCCAAGTTTAAATACCAAAAATTGTATTTAAGAGACATTTATTATACGAGAGACATGCAAATATGTCCTGGTGACCCCCCACCCCGTCTTAAGGTTTCGGACTACTAAAATTTGATTGATTGAGAGATAACAATTATTCTGACTCATTATTAATTACAGTACTAGATGTAGTAAATAGTTCTCAATAAAATTAATATGTTATATTCTGATATATTTCAGCAATTGTTTTTCTTTCCGGTGTGAGGCGGGCAGACCCGTTTGTTTACATTTCTAACCTAACGCTTCCTGTCGGCAGGTTATTGAAATTGGATGAAACATTTCTTATTTCCGTTTGTATTTATTCACGGTGGTGTCCAGTTACCAGTATGTATATTTATGTATTACTAAACTTCACGAGGGAAACCTGCTTAGTTTACGCAGCTCCTGCATGACAGACTTTTTTTTTATATTCCTGAGCAAATCATCATTAGTATTACACTCCACTCCCACAAATTACTTTATCAGGAAATTACATACTGCTCAAATATATTGAATATCCATCATATACGTAAACGTTGCCAGTTGGTTTATTTTTATGCGATCGAAGTTTCTTCTTCGAATGATTGGTAGGATGTCACAGTGTCCGGCACAGTTTCATAATATATGTGAAGTACTCTCCCCAGCAGTAGTTCGGCCTCCAGCGGATTAAGATGTTATCCAAAGTAAAATCTTTGTGCCCCAAACAGGTGTTATTCAGAATAGCCTACGTTCGGGGCCTTCAATCGCCCATTATTTTCATCCTTCCAACTCCCAGCATTGTAAAATTTTACACGTTTTAGCAGATTTCCATTAAGGGAAATCAGCTTTTGAGGTCGTAAACTTGACGCGATTTTCGAAATTTTTCTTCAAATGTCCATCGATCCTACCAAGGAGATGACGAAAATGAGGTCCGTTCATATATACGAAACTGTGTATATATATATATATATATATATATATATATATATATATGTGTGTGTGTGTGTGTGTGTGTGTCTGTCTGTTACCGCTAGAGGCCGCAATTTTTTTCTTATCGTTGGGAGGGGGGTTTTTAGAGGGGGAGAATATATAAGTTATAACCGCCCGATAACATCATCATTACAAATCCAATTATTAATCTTGGGAAAGACTCTTTAAATAAGGCAATGACCCCAACTTTTCATAAAGAACTCCAACTAGCAACATGGCGTATTCGGAGTTATACAGACTAGGAGCTACGGAAAAATGATTATTTTTCTATAAAACCACAGTCCAATTTAGAACAACAGTTGATAACATTGGATGTGTTCATTTTTTATGACACGAGTAATCCTGGAGTGATGTTAATTTTTGGTCGCAATTTTTGTCTTATCGTTACCAAACTTGATATATAATCGTTTTCTACAAAAAAAAAAGATCAAGTTCGTTAATGGCTGAAATCGGACCAGGGGAAGGGGGGGGGTTTAGAGGGGGAGAATTTCGAAAATTCTTAATACCTCCGTTATTATGCGTCGGATCGAAAAATTTTATATAACCAATCTTATTGCAAATGTAATGTTCTACAAATGTTGTTATGCACATTTTTTCACTATCCTGATTATTTACTGAGATATTTGCATTTTTTAGTTTTCGGTCTTCAGTAATGCCCCACTCCTACTCATCTCATATTTTCAATATTCTAGTTATGAAGCACTTTATTTGAAGCTTAAATACCAAATATTGTTCTCATTGAACTTTTAAGTTTTGAGATAAATGCAAATACGTGGAGCACGTGGGAAATCTGCTTAGTTAACGCAGCCCCTACGTGACGGACTTTTATTCCTTCTAGCTTTTCAATTTTTCGAATAAACTTTACTTTTATACCTGACCAATAGCGTAATATAGCCTGCCAATCAAATACTCCTTTTCAGGACCACAACATGCCCATTTCTCATAGACGTTCGTTATCGTTCTGTGTGGTTAACATTCTCAAATCCTCCATTCGTAACATCTACAGACAAGGTTAGTCTGTCTGGATACGTGTAATGAGTATTTTTTTTTTCTGCCTTAGTTAATCTCTACTACTACTCCTGCGAGTTTTGCTTAAAGGAACTGTATAAATGAACATCTCATGTCCAGCATAAATTTCTGTTTACTTAAGCTTCTTACTATGGAAGTAATTTCGAATAGAATATAAGATGAAAGCGAGAACTGCTTTGTTTACGGAGTATAGGGGGCTTAATATATATATTTTTTAGTTTCTTTGTGTCAAACTACACCCAGGTATATATATCCTTAAGCGAGTGAGACAACTGTTCCTGTGGTCCTTTCTAGCATTTAATTAATTGTGGTCAGGTTTCCTTTTTTCACGGGGAGGGAAATGCCCCTTTCCCCGTGAGAGGGCGGGGGTGGGGGGACTCTAATCCCACTCGTGACGAGAGCTGTTGTACGCCTGCTCGGAAGCGTGGGTTGAAAACCTCGCTGGTGAAGAGCTAACAGGTGGCGGCCAGTCTCTCCCCATCCTTAGGCCCTGCCACATCTACAGCTCTCTCTCTCTCTCTGCATCACTCTTGCGAGAGAAAGCACTTCATCTCTCGCACTCCCAAGTCGGCAAGAAGTAAGTAGAAACTCGTCAAGGGAGCCAACAAAACCTTATCCACGAATAAAAAATATACTTATATCCCAGAAATGGATGAAAATAATGGTGAATTGAAGACATTGAATGAGTATTATTCTTATTTTATTTATTTCTTCTACAAATTCTGATCAAACCTCAAGTTCATATGAATGGGTCATGAGTGCCACTTGGGCATTGAATTTTTGATTTCCTGAGTTAGCCAGTAACATTTCTCACAGTCTGGATTATTTCAAGACAAAATTGTTTATATCCCTTCTTATTATGAAACACTTTAATATATAACTAAAGCTCAATAAATAAATAATCTTTTATCTTTTGGGGGTATAAGTCAAACCTATAAAATATATTGGCGTGGCTTGGGCTTTTATTATTCGAAAAATTGTAAAAAAAAAGCTCAAAGGTATTTTTTTACAAATAGTTGTCTTTCAAGATAAAATGTTTTACTAAATAAAATGTTTAAATGTATATTACGTCAGCAGGTGTTACGTATTTCAAGTTCCCCCCAAAAGGATATTTTTGTCATGGGCTTAAGTTGTATATGAAGCTTTTTATGTTTTCACTTTAAGTTGTGAAGCTTCGAGGTTTCGAACACTGAAAATTAGAATGGACCAATTTACTCAGATATAGTTTTGAGATATGTTTAGAATTGAAAACTGCAATCATCTCTCCCATCAGGAACAAAAAAGTTGTTTTAAAAGAATAAAAATTAGTTTTTATTTTTTATAATGACAATTATACTTACAGAATGTCATTAAATTAATTTCACTACTTTGCCAACATCGAAAACTAAATGGGTTCATCAATAGGTACAGATTCGTAATTCCTATTGTCTTTATCATTAGGATAAATAAATAACACTTTTGTCAAAATGCCTTGACTAGGTGACACGTTACAGACTATTTTGTGAAATACGATTTACACAGGCCAAGTACTATTTTAGAGAGCACTTTATATTAGTTTTGCCTATCTGAGCTATATTTTTTCTACTAATATTTTTTTCTTCACTTTATTTACTAAAATTCATTTTAATTTTATGAATATTTTGTAAGGGCATTTTGGTTTAGTCCTTATAACGATATTTCGCTATGCACCAAATTACATTTGAATCTAGAAACGCCATGATACACGATGGTTTTTGAAATCCATTTTCTTTTTGACAGCCGGGAATCAGATTCGTCCACTTCTATCAACGTCTAACTGAAAAAAATAACCTAATAATATGAAAAAGATTTGAAAATAAATTTAAATAGCTGTTTTACTATATAATTATTAGACTCTTTATAACTTGAAATCGTGTAGAATAATAGCTTGTAATATATGTTGAACATTTTTGTTTCAGAATAAGTAGAACAATAGCATTTTGTGTTTTTACAATGTTTTTCTTTAATTATGTGTTTAACTTTCGGAGGCAAGTTTCTGTTATTCTACTTATTGTGAGTAAGTTACACATTAAATCAAATACATTTGACCTTACAAAGATGTAATTTTACTGCAGTGACATCCTGAATACGAGATTTATACAATACATATTACTAGAACCAACAGAAATTCTTTAAGTAGAATGGATATGTAACGTTATTTCTTTGTTTAGCACCGAAAAGGTTTGCATAATCAGGTTTTATTCTGAACACATGTGGGATGTATTTGAAAAATAAGAAATTAGATATTACAAATTTTAGACAAAGAGACCTACTGAATCTGTTAAAAGAAAAGTTTCAAAAAAGGTTCGAAAATTAAAACCGAAATTATTTTACTGGTAGTTAGAGCATAAGGAATCTTTAGACGTAGTGTTCACCTTTCATCCGGTACCATTCTGTAGAAAGTTCATTATTTGACTCTGACGTGCTGTTTAAAAATCAGTTAACCCTCTTTATTTTTTACTAAAAAGGAGTGACTACACATTTTAATCATCATTAGTGTCCGAAATAACTAAATTTCTACGGTACTGAAACTTATGAGTGATGAGCTGTCATGTAGAATCCCATATCCACTATCGGCATGTACAACTAACTACAGTGAATTGACTTGCCTGAGGCTACATGCACCAGAAGGGTCAGCTTCGAGGTTACAATCACCGAAAATTCGAAAGGGCTAGTTTACTCAGTTAGAATTAAGAAATATTTTTAAAATTGAAAACTGCGATCTCTCCCCCACCTTGGACAAAGAAATTTTATATATAAATAAAAAAATGATGAAGGTATATCTTACCTTAAAAAAATTAAAATTATTTTTGAGTTTGTATAAAGACAATTAGACGTACAGAATGTCATTAAATTAATTTCACTGCTTTGCCAACGTCGAAAATTAAATGGGTACAACAATAGGTACAGATTCGTAATGCCTATTCTTTAAAACTACATATAAAACAGGAACACAATATATTTATTACAGAAAAATGTATGTATGCCTCTTAAAAAATAAATACATTTCTCTAATTAATTAATAATCTGTTAATAATAATTATAAATATTAATGACTTTCATAAAAGTATAAATACAAAACTTCCTCAATCTTAAATATGTACATGATAGTAAGAAATAAATAGCACTAATACAACAAATTATGTATTTAAAGAATAATAAAATTTTAACGGAATAATATTAAAAATATGGAATTAGAATTTCATTATTATTGGCCGGTTGAGTGAATTGGTGATAACATTAGTTACGCTAGATACAAATAGTTTGGTGATATGAGTCTCAATGGTCTGTGAAGTGATAATTACTAAGAAGCCTGACTCAATTTTATTTTGCTTCATTAAGCAATTTTGTAGACTCCTAAGGACTATAACAATGGTTATTTTTTAAAAAGTCACATAATGTGAATCATTGTCAAAATCGTCTCCGCTACCATCTTAAACCAGTCCGAAGGTAGGTTCCTCCAAATCCGGGATTCCAACCTTCGCAAGTACTCCTACTAGCCAGATAATTCGCTCTGCTTCATTCTCTAACCAGTGCAATCTGCACTTCGTAATCATCCGATAAAGCCTGCCTCCTGTCCATGGAGGACGGCCCTTCCTCTGCCAATCATTCATGGTGTCTAGGATTTTTCTGAAGGTTTTTCTTTAATTCGCCACCAGGAACGTTTTCTGAAGATGTAAAACAAAAACTTACTGCATAAATTCTTTTTGGCCCAATATAAGAAAACGAATATTTTTCTTTTTGACCTTGCGTACGATGGCTGTAGATGTGGTACCGAGTTTCATTTATATTCCAAAACTATTGGCTTACTTTTTTAGAGTGTAATTTCCTTGTAAATAATAAAATACTGAAGATAGTAAATTAATAAGGAGTTTGTATGCATAAGTACGCTAGTTGCGACCGATATTAAGCTGACCCCCACAAATTCTTGAGAAGTACATAATGAACAAGTGCCATGTTATTCATGTTTACTATTTTACACTAACTGTCAAACGTCTAAAAGTTGGAGAAGAAATGGTGCCAAGATTAAACAAATTAAACGATTTATTTTTTCTATTTTGAGACTTTTAGTATTACAATTTTTAATATTCTCCATACGTAATGTTCAATGGCGGTGAGGGCGTTAAGTAACTTTGATCCTGAATGTAAATTTTTTCCTTTGTTTAAAAAAAAATCAAAGAAATATTCATCATATTATTTCTAAATAACTGTAAAAATATTATTTAAGCAATTTAATAAATATATAAAATACTTAGGTACACAGGTAGTTTTTTTACTTATTTATAAACGTTGGGAAAATGAAATAAAAACGTCTAAAAAAATAGCAATAGAAAGAAAATCTGAAATTTACTACTAAACCTAATAATTTATATCCAATCCGTGGAAAATAAAATGTTAATTACGATTTATGAAATAAATCTAATTAGTTAAAGGAAACTCTAGGTTGAAGTTTTCTATTAATATTAATTATATGTGTTGTTTGTTTAAACAGAGTCATTATCATTTTACTTGAACTATTCATACACAAATGAAATAATAATGAATGCTAGCTGCTGTGTATACATTTTATACATGAATGTGAAAATTATTATAATTACCTCTGTAATGAACATAATAATTTTCACATATTGTTTAGTTTTATTTGGCACTGAAATAGTCGTTATTATTTTTACTAATTGTATGGCCTTGTGAACATTTATAATGATTCTCTTTTTCATTAATTAGCTTTTGAAATATGTATATCTCTACATGTTAAGTAATTATCATCAAATACATTTTAATAATGTAAAAAGAAGTGCTGTTCCCCAGAATTGGTATTTAAAGGGTGAAGTTCCGAAAGGTGGCCAAAAAATACGTTTACTCAATATTACCTAAACATAATGTTCGGTATTAAATTAATGCTGTGATAGGTTGTCTGAATATTTCATAATTGGTCACGGTTGGTTTTCAGTTCTTAATTTTTAATTTAATTGATTCCATTAACAGTAATTTTAAATTTATTTTTATTTTAATGAATAACAGTTAATTTTTCTAAAATGTTTGTTTGTAGGCCTTGATAGTGAAGATATATTTTACATAATTGCCAGTAAAACTGTTTTTTTTAATAGTTTCTGATAACATGAAATGTTCGATATACTGAAACTGTAACTATTTAGATCATTGAATAAATACCTAAGGCTATTTTTCTTCAAGGCACAGAGATGATATATCCTCCGAACAAATTATAGTAAATGATGATTATGTGGAGTTGTTTATGTATTATTAGTCTTCACGGCTGGCTATGATTTTGTGAACATGAAGCTCTGATTCTCACAAATACAAATAAACAAAAGAGTGAAAAGGAAACATTCCTGATGACTATTTAACAACAAAGGCATTCTGGAAAGTGGAGGGAATTAGCCTTAAGAGCGGAATTGTTAGAGCATTGGCTCTCTAATGATAAGCAAGAATATGCAGGCTACATTTATGCTGAAGTTGGCCCGTTGAAACGTGTGTCAGTGGTTAGGGGTTGTTTTTAGAATTTAGACAAGAAGGTAGATAACGCTGTATCCAACTATCTTAAAAACATATAGTTATTCGGGTTAATTCAGATATCCCACTTATGCTCCACCACGTGAACTACATCTTAAAATTTGCAGTCGTATGTAAGGTTATTGATTTATCTATCCCACCGATTAGAAATGACATCATTTTGGACAATAGTAACCGCAATTTTCTCATCTGATTTCCAAGTATTTGTTTATTTTAAATCGCGTTGTGGAAACTACACGATCCTCATATGGTGCAAACAGACAACCTGCAAGAGCATTTAGGCCTATAAAAAATAGTTGGGCCAGAAGATCATCCAGGATGGAACCATCCAGACTGTATGAGAATAACTTCTTTGTTACTTCCATGGATCTAGTGGAAATTTTGTGTAGACATATCGAAGATTTTTAAGGCTGCTTAAAACGGAATGTCTATGAAAAAATTAGCTCATGAAATAAAATGCTTTCTTGAAAGTAGTAAGTGGGACCAAATCTATTTGTAATATGATCCCATTTCGTATATTTTAAATAGGTCAACCTTTACAGGAATATTACGGTCACCGGCTTGCCACCCATGTAATTATCGTCATCAGAGTTATAATAAGATCTGACATGCATAATAAATAAACTTTTGCGGAAGTTACACCTACAAGTCGTCATTGTGATCCTCTTCATGACACACCAAAGGTTTTAATGAGGCAAATGACGTCATTTATTGACACTTTTCCAGGGCGTGTACACAATTTATAACAAGCGCCCTTCAAAGATAACTAACTACACAATGGACTCAGAAAAGGTTGTTAAAGGTGATCCTGGATTAAATACGCGTAAGGTCATAGACATAATTTCAGTATATATATATATATATATATATATATATATATATATATATATATATGATAAAAACCTATCCTTACGTCTCTTTCTACCTCTTTGATTTTAATGGTAATAAGCTATTATGATTTAAATTAGTTTAAAATTAAATTTTATTCTTGCTTTTGAGTTCCTGAGTTATTTAGAATTGTATTTTGCGTTCATGGGAAACTTAGAAAAAATGTTCCCATTATTTTAAGCATTGTTTCTTATTCATTAATTGCTTTAATGAGTGAAGAAAAAAAAAATTGTGATTGTTTCTTACTAAAAAACGGCCGGAAACGTACTTAATAGAAAGGGAATTTTTTAAACATCATATTGACTGGGGGTGAATAGCCAACATGAATATATTTAACTTGAGTAGGAAAATCTTATTCAGTTTTGTGCATTGCATTTCTAAAATAAAACGTGCTATCACACTATGAATTCTCAGTGAATAATGTCTATATAGTCTTTAACATTTCCTAATAATTACTCGTAATTAATTAATGAACTTTTGGTAATGAGGGGTCATAACGTATACAGCAATTCGAGTACATTTAATGGGTGAACCGAATTTAAGCAGAGAATCAAACTATGATTGCTATATGATGACTTAAAGACAGACGAAGTACTTACCATGTCAATGGTAGAAATTGCTTAATTTGGCCAGTTCGAATAAAATGATAAGTTTCATAAGAGTTGATATCCATTAATGTTTTTTTTAACTTAGAGTTTGATCATTTCATTAGTGTATTCAACTTGTAGAATCTTATGAAGTGCGACTAAAGGTAAATTTTTATTATTATTGTTTACATTATCGCCTTGAATGAATTCAATGAGTACGTAAATATATTAAAATCACTTTCTTTTAACCCATTGATGAGTCTCAACGTTTGATAGTAGCAAAATAATTCACGCATGAAAACTCAACAACATGCAGGTAGTCGAAAAATTTACTTTGTTTTAGATGATACGACAAGCCAAGAAACCAACTCAAAATTCCTCGAACTTTGGAAGGAGCTCCTGGCAATAAAAATGAAAACGACAGATTGTTCGAATCTCTAAAGAGAACACACATAGGGAACTACTAAGTTTTCTGTCTGCTATGTTATTTTATTTGTAAATTTATTTATTTTCTAATTGTTTTAGACTTAAATATTCATTCTCTTTCTTTTGTTATTTTTTTCTTATTTTTTAAGGCCAACGTCTCATTGAATAGAGTCGTATTAAATAAATAAATTAAATAAGCATAGAAGTTCTCAAAGGAACTCATCATTTCATATCATTTCATTTATATTTATTTATTTTAAGAGATATAATTTATTCGACATCATATTTCGTTGCACTGAATTTTTATGTTATTTACTATTTGTCACCAATTGATGTTTTTCAATTCATTAGCATAACTTAAACAGACACCTCATAATTCATTTTTATATTTGAAAGAATTTTAACGTCACTGCTTGCGATATAACAAAAAGTATAGATACGGTCTAGTAATTAGTATTAAAATACAGTAGTAGTCAATAGAGCAATGCAGGTTTTCCGAGTGTTTGAAAAAAAACTGCACCCAGAGAGAAAGGCAGAAGGCTGTCAGGACGGGAGCTCACCCAATTTGTTACACATCAAAACAGTATCTCTCGTAGAGGATTAAAAAAATTAATGAAAAAACGTGACTTGCATCATTTATAGTAAGACGCCATGTATTTTTCATTTTAATTTTGTTTTACGGTTCCAAGGAACAAAACCTGCTGGACCAATATTTGATATGTTTCACCATCTATTACAATAATTATTGTAACCCTAATAATTTTAGGGTTTCAGATTTTAATATTTCCAGATATCGAATTGGATTCTCTTGATATCTGTTAGTATGCAGTTAGTTTATACAGATGTGAATCACAGTTATACTAACCATCGTTATTCAGTTAGTATTGATAAGTTATGAAATTTTTTTGAATAAATATATCGCTATAAGTACATGATACTTACACGCCCCGTGCCCATGATTACTGATGTCTGCTGATATTGATTGAGTCATGTTTTTATCTACAAGTGTTTTTCTAATTAAAAAGATCTTGAAAATGACCGACAAAGATGTTTTTTTTTATTGGCAGATATCCCTTAAGGGAAATCAGTTATTGAGGTTTGACTCATGCGCGATTTTCAAATAAAGCTCTAAAATATCCATCCGTCCTGCGGAGGAAGTGGCGAAAATGAGGTCTGTTGAAACTCCACAGACACACACACACGTCTAACACCACTTTAGCGGTCGCAATTTTTGTTTGATCGTGACGAAACTCATATACATTGAACATTTACAGATCAGAAAATTATTATTAGGAATTATTTTCCATGTGAAGTCATCATTTAAGATTTATCTTTCGAAACTACTTTGTCAACACCACACTTCCTACTTAAACATTTCATAGACACAGAAGATTATATTAGAAAACGGCCTTGGGGGAGGGGAAATGATTGAAATGCAAAATATCTCGGATACTATGAGATGTACAGAAACATTGTATATAATCGGTGTTGTTGGAATCCTAATTGCATAAAACTATTTTTTTATTCATCTTTCCTGTGAGTCGAATATTAGTTGAGTTATTAGTTTTTTTTTTTTTTTTTTTTACTGCAGCATTTTTTAAACTCCCACTTCTACTCATAGAAAATTAAATTTGAGAAGACTTCATTCCAAACATGTGGGAAGTCTGCTTAGTTTACGCAGCACCAGCAGAAAGGACTTTTTTCTGTAATCGTTGAATAATGGTAACATTACTAAACTGAAATGAGTGAAGAAAGTGAAACATTTTGCAATAGAGTGAAGAATGTAATCAGAGGTAAAGTGAATTGCCTTCTTAATTAGTAATAAGTATAAATTAAAAAATAATTTGAAGTTGGAAATTAAATGCTTTTAAATGTTTCTTAACATTGTAAGAATTTATTTTAACAAAATAAATTGAAATGTGAATGAATTATTGTTGGAAATAATCAATATATTTTAAAATTTAAATATAATAATAATTACCTTCCTTGTTTATAACCTGCACTACTTCACAATCATCACTAGTTGTTTTATAGCTATGCTTATAACCTTTCACAACCATGCTTATAACCTACCAACAACATACCATAATCTTCACAACATCCTAATTTTGTTCATATTCTGGTTAGATCTGATCATATATTACACGATTACAGAAAAAATTTAATATTACACTCGCGACGAAAGTAGAATTTACAACTCTCGTGAAATTACCAACGTTTCACTCGAGTTGTAAAATGATCTACTTTCGTCACTTGTATAATAAATAACTATTTTTTGCATTATGGCTTTCACACCGTCTGTGGAATTTGTCAATCGAATAGATGGGACACAATATGAGTTTATGACAATTGCAGAGGTATACTGAACTAACTTTATTTCTTAGCAATAATAAATGTATTACTCCTGAAGAGACGTCATAGAGGACGCGAAACATCTAGAAGAAAATAAATCAGTGGAGCTAGTTCATGTTTTTTCTATTGACCTTCGGCCATTTCTCCTTCAACGTTTATTTCTTAAGCATTTGTAAGGCCTGACTGACTATAATTTATTAATGCCATTAATACTTAAAATTAAGGGTTACTTGAATTTTATATTTGGTTTTCATCAAATTATTGTAACTCAATCTTATTTGCTGTTATCAGTATAAATTCGTTTCGCTAATTAAAACTTAACTCAAGGGCTTGTTACACTTTAACAAGGTATATTCCATAATTGAACTTTCTTTAGGTTTAAAAGGGACTTTTCTTTCAAGCTAAGTCATTATTATACAATGCTCCTTATTAAACATTTTAAACTACGGATGTCTTTTCTAAAAGGGAGGTCATCCATTTTATATAATTCTCAGAAGCGGAATTAAAGATACAAAATTTTTCTTCATTTAAATAAATTATCATTCTTAAGAAAATATTTTGAATTGAAGGTCAATTATAGACTTGAGTGGGTGTTTAAATAATTCTCCATAAATGTGCTTAGATATAATGTGATATAAAGATATAATATAGATATTAGACTAACTGGCCTAACGACAAATGTTTAAGGACATAAATTTCAAATAAATCGCCTAGTGGATTTCGCATTCGAATATCATACTGTCATGTACTAGCTGTGGTTACCGGAAATTATCATTGTAAGGTAATTGAGTAGCTACTTCAAATAAGAACTAGAACTAACTATAATGTCCTCAGAATGTAGCGAGGAATGAACCGACCTGTGCCTAGTCTGGGCACTCATGGCCTGTTAAACCCAAGATTTTCATTTCTTCAAAATCATTGATGTTTAGGTTCAGAAGAAGAAATCCCTAATTTACTGCATAAATTATAAAGCTTCCAGGAGGGCAATAAGTAAATGATCAGTAAACACTTACAAGTAGTTACTAAAACATTGGTCACCTCCATTTTCTAGCCAGGGTGGGACTAAAGATTTTATTACACGAATTCGTCACTAAATATATTCCTATGGCCCAGGCTGGAATCTTACTAGCTACTCCAGGATTGCCATGTGAGATTAAGGTCAACGCTTTAACACACATGGCTAACCTGAGCCCCTTATAAAAATATTCTGTTCAAAATGTTAATTTTCGTATTATACATTTTTTGATTTCTCACAAGAATACTATATAAAATATAGACCTAAATATGTATTCAAATTCAAAGTTCGAATAGTCCGAAGGGGTTTTTTTAGTTTTATAATTCGCCACCAGAGCACGCTGGTGGATTTTTATTTTCAAACGTCAAGTTCATGTTACTTTGGGTAATCGGAAAGGGTTATTTATAGGTTGCCACCCCTTTTTTAGACAAAGGACTAAAGTCCGTCACACAGGGACTGCGTAACTAAGCAGATTTCGCGCGTGATGTTTAACAATAGATAAATCTACATACCGGTAACAACACCACCTTGAATATTAAGTGAATAAATACAAACTATAATAAGAAACCTCCCGACGGAAAGCTTCTGAAATGTAAACAGATCTGGCATCGGCTCAGGGGAAAGAAACACAATATACAAACAGGTAACAGTACCGTGAATGCTCAGTAAATGAACAAGTTAATAATCCTTATAACGGAAAGCGGCTGAATTGTAAACAAACAGACAAGCCAGCCTCGTAGCGCTGCATAGATAGACCGGAAAGACAAACAATTAATGAAATATATCTGAATATAACATATTAATTTTATTGAAAACAATTTACTAAAGCAAGTGCTGTAATTTGTAATGAATCAGAATCAGTTTTATCTCAATCACTCAAATTAATGCAAACACAAAAGATGGGGGGGAGGGGTCAAAAGAACGTATTTTCATATATCTCAATATTATACAGCAATTAGGCTTCAATTTATATGTTTTATTATTTAACAGAGCAATGTTTATGTAACACTCCTAGAAGTGGGTTTACTGGAGGTTTACTGAAGGATGAAAACTAGAAAATTCAAATATCTTGGTTAATAT